>JAZKJV010002715.1:0-354295 GCA_037367405.1 Ottelia alismoides
TACTCCACCCTGATCGCATCGCTCGATACAGTTCAGCAGCAGCTCCGCGATCAGGGAGCTTTCATGATGGAGATGAGGCGTGAGTTGGAGAGGCTCAGAGCAGAGAGAGACCAGCAGAGCGAGCCCGAGGAGATCCCGGATGCAGATGCACATGCACGAGCCGCAGCAGCAGCAGCAGCCGCGGCCGCCGCCGCAGCGGCAGCAGCCGCAGGAGGAGCAGGACCACCGAGACCGATGCGGGATCTACACAATCCCGGATCTACACTGATGCACCATTGGGTGGTGGTTCCAGCCATCGTGGGGGACTTCAAATTCCCCCCGAACACCTTGCAGATGCTCCCGCGGTTCCATGGACTTGCTACAGAGGAGCCCCACCTCCACCTCCAGGAGTTTCTTATGATATGCAGCACTGTCCACGACAGGCATGTGGACCAGGACACGATCAGGATGATCGCTTTCCCCTTCTCACTAGCAGACAGAGCAGCCACATGGCTGAAGCATTTGGGAAGATTTGTGTATACCTGGGAGCAGCTCCGCACCGAGTACTTGAACAAGTACTATCCACTCGGGCGGACAAATGCAGCGAGGGCCCTGATTAGTAACTTCTCCATGTTCCCCAACGAGCAGTTCCACGAGGCTTGGGAGAGGTTCAGAGAGCTTTTGGACAGATGCCCGCACCATGACATCACGAAGCCGAACCTAGTTCAGAGCTTCTTCAGCGGACTGTCACCAGAGCTACAGGGCCTGGTGAATGCTTCTTGTGGCGGGTCCTACTTCGCCAAGGACCACGACCAGGTCTGGGCTATTTTTGAGGAGATGGCAGAGAACTACATGGTTATGTCCCAGACCCGGCTCTATACTCAGAAGACCCAGCCACATCAGCCAGGACTCGTGCAGTACCAGAGGATAGCACGGGTAGATGCAGGTCCTTCCAGTTCGTCCGCAGCCACAGCAGCAGCACAGTTAGAGTCGCCAGCTGCAGACATGGGCATCATCAGCGAGAAGTTGGACCGCATGGAGCTGATAGAGAAGAAGCAGTGCCAGGGCATAGCGCAGATGGATCAGATGGCACAGGTCTTGAGCGATATGAAGACACAGCTCATGTGTCTCCAGGAGGCACATACGGCTTCTCAGCCCCGTCTTCAGTCGCGAGGCGACGCCGGCAGCAGCAGCAGCTCGTCCCAGTGCTCCAGCACCCCAGTGCAGCCTAGACAGGTTCACCTTGTACAGGCGGAGCCGTACCAGCAGCCGCAGCCCACCTACCAGTCTCCACCATCTCCAGAGATGCAGATGGTGGTCTACCAGCCGGACCAGCCCTTGGCAGTACTCCCGCCAGCCCCCTTTGATGCCGAGCCGTTGATGGATGTCAACGGGATATGGTACGACCGTCCCCAGCCTGGGATCCGACGAGACCATCCCGGATTCAGGTGGGGGAGTGGTGGTGCCCAGGCCCAGCAGCAGCCGTCAGGACAGGGAGGGCAGTACTCCCAGCCGAGAGACCATCACCAGCCGCAGCAGCAGCCCCCAGTCTACCAGCAGCAGTCATCCTACGGTCCGCGTCCCTATCAGCTCCAGGGACAGTATTGGAGACGTGAGCAGCAGGCTCACCAGGGATACCAGCACCAGCAGCACCCTCCTTCCTACCCCTCTTACCCTTACCAGCAGCCACAGCCTCATCCACAGAGAGGCCACCCGTCGGGCTCCCACGAAAGCCCCGCTTTGGATGATATCGCCCGCCTCCTCACGGACCAGCAGGCTACATTCCGACGGGAGATGGACGAGTTCCGCCAGGAGATGCGGGACCTGGTGAGAGGGAAGGCCGCCATACCAGCCCAGATAGAGCCCAATCCGAACAGCCTCAAGAGGAAGTCTGAGCAGGTAGTACCTACTGAGTCAGCCACTCCTAGTGACCCATTTGATGATACATCTTCGGATTTATTTGATGCTGATTTTGTCACACTTAGGAGCGGTAGGACCCCAGCAGGCGGCGGCGCCTCAGCTGAGCACCATCCCGAGGCGCCACAGGAGGAGGAGGAGAGCGGTACTGAGGCCGCTCCAGATGATGACGGTGGTACTGATGCCACCAAGGATGCTGATCCCACCGGCGGTACTGAGGCCGCCACTTCACCAGAGATAGGAGGTGGTACTGATGCCACCCATGCAGCCGAGCCAGCCCGCGGTACTGATGCCGCGCGACGTCTTCCTTCAGCAGCAGCAGAGCAGCCAGCCCGTGGTGGTACTGAGGCCACCGGTGTTTGTAGAGAGAGATCTGATGTTTTTCCTCGAGTCCATGTATCTCAGAATTCTGCTATGAATAAAGGAAAAGGTTTACATTCTTTTGGTCCCACTGTGGTGCATGATGTATGTGTGGATCCGGTCCTTGAACCGTCTAGACCTTTTCCTAGTCCTTCATCTGAGAAGGACCCTGTGATCCCCTTCCCTAGAGCCCTTCAGATGGGGAAGGGGAAGAAAAATGATCCAAAAAAGAGAGAGCTTGAGGAGTTCAGCCAGAGCATGATAGATCGGTTTCACATTCAGCTGACCCTCCAGGAGGCTTTGCAGCACATCCCCCTTCTCCAGAGATCGTTGAGAGAGAGGACTACAGTCAGGAGGAGGAGGAGGAACCACACTTCAGAGATACATGTGCTGACCAAAGCCACGTGCTTTGCGATCCAGAACCGACTGCCAGCCAAGAGGCCAGATGCAGGGGCCCCGTATGTCAGATGCCAGATTAGTGAGCAGTGGTTCGACCGTACTCTTCTAGATAGCGGATCGTCGATTAACCTTCTTCCGGCAGCCCTTCTCGACCGCTTCGAGTTGGGCACTCTTCGACAGAGCAGGACAGTCCTTCAGTTCGCTGATCGATCTGTCAAGAGGCCGAAGGGGTTATTACGAGACGTTATCGTCACGATTCAGGGTCTGCAATTCCCCGTGGACTTCGTAGTGTTGGACATGGAGATCCCTGAGTCGGTGACCGATACCCCCATCATCCTTGGTCGTCCGTTCTTAGCCAAAGGCGGTGACTGATCATTGATAGTGGGAAGGTTGTACTTTTCACGGTCCATGGGCGAGAGTATACAAATAGAGACGGTCGAGGACTATAGAGCCAGATTCAGATCCCGCTCAGATGCGAGTACCGATTCAGATCAGCTGACAGACGCAGAGCCAGACATCCACCAGGACTGTGATTTTGTGATCACAGATGATGAGGCAGCTTGGGCAGACCCTGAGGCAAGACTACCCTCTCACTTTCAGACACAGCTGAGGCAGAGATGATAGCAGAGGAGAGTCTGGAGAGCACAGACCTGGTTCAGGATACCATTGCGGCAGCAGAGCCGGTTCTCGATCGCAGCACGATGACTAGTGGTGGTGGTGCTGATGCCACCTTGTTTTCCGGTGGTACTGATGCCACCGTTTCTGATGCAGATCCCTCGGATTCAGAGTCTGATTGGGCCGATTGCTATGATCAGATGCCAGACTTGAGTCCAGTTGAGCCTATTGATGAGGAGGAGGTAGATGCAGAGCCGAGCAGAGACAGTGCAGTAGAGCCGCCTTCTCCCGATCCAGTTTGCGAGAGTACACTTTCACTTTCCCAGGCAGATTTGGCAGACCTTGCAGCGTTCACTCAGTTTCTTCCACAGCCAGATTTGCCGGCACCCAGCATTCCAGAGCTGAAGCCGCTCCCTACTTCACTGAAGTATAGATTCCTTGCGGGCGATCCAGAGATGTACCCAGTCATCATCTCCGCCGAGTTGACTGGAGAGGAGGAATCCCGTTTGATGGGGGTTCTTGAAAAGAACCGCAAGGCAATCGGATGGAGCGTAGCAGATCTCCATGGGATTAGTCCATCAGTGTGCTCCCACCACATCTATCTCGAGGATGGGGCGAAGCCGTCGCGTGAGTTCCAGCGGCGTCTGAACCCCAATCTGAGAGAGGTTGTCATGAAGGAAATATCGAAGTGGTGGGGTGCAGGTTTTATCTATCCCATTTCCGACTCCAAGTGGGTCAGCCCCTTGCATGTGGTGCCCAAGAAGACGGGCATCACGACTGTGATCAGTGAGTCGGGAGAGGAGATTGCTACACGAGTACCCACCTCTTGGAGGGTTTGTGTTGACTACAGGAGACTCAACCAAGCCACCAAGAAGGACCATTTCCCCCTGCCTTTTATTGACCAGATCATTGAGAGACTGGCAGGGAAGAGCCATTATTGCTTCCTGGATGGGTACTCGGGCTACAACCAAGTGGCCATCGCTCCTGAGGACCAGGAGAAGACCACCTTTACCTGTCCCTTCAGCACATACGCTTTTCGACGCATGCCATTTGGGCTATGCAATGCCTCTGCGACTTTTCAGAGGTGCATGCTGTCGATCTTCTCGGACATGGTAGGGGAGTGCCTAGAGGTCTTCATGGATGATTTCTCGATCTACGGCGACGGATTTGATTCTTGTCTTGACTGCCTATATCGAGTACTTCAGAGATGTATTGAGTATCACTTGGTGCTATCTTGGGAGAAGAGTCACTTCATGGTGACTCAAGGGACGGTGCTTGGCCACATCATCTCCAACAGGGGCATGGAGGTTGATCCGGCCAAGGTTGATGTCATTAGGAAACTCACTCCGCCGTCCAATCTGAGGCAGTTACGGTCATTCCTGGGGCACGTTGGATTTTACAGGAGATTCATTCATGATTTTAGCAGGATTGCCCGACCGTTGACCGACCTCTTGACGAAAGACACCGAGTTCCTTGTCGATGACAAGTGTCTTTCGTCATTTGCTACTCTCCAGCAGTGCGTGATTGAGGCTCCTGTCCTCCAGCCACCTGATTGGTCTCTCCCATTCGAGATCATGACGGACGCCTCCGATTTTGCCGTAGGGGCAGTGCTGGGACAGAGGAGGGATGGAGTACCATTTGCTATACACTATGCTAGCCGCACATTGGATTCCGCCCAGCGGAATTATACTGTCACAGAAAAGGAGATGCTAGCAGTAGTGTTTGCCCTGGATAAGTTTAGATCATATATCATTGGATCTAGAGTGACTTTGTTTACAGATCATACCGCCATCAGGTACCTCATGGCAAAGAAGGATGCCAAGGCCAGACTGACTAGATGGATCCTTCTACTCCAGGAGTTCGACATTGAGATTAAGGATAAGCCTGGAGTCAAGAATGTGGTGGCGGATCACCTCTCCCGATTAGAGCAGCCTGAGGAGACTGAGCAGATTGATCCTATCAGAGATACCTTCCCAGATGAGGCGATCCTTGCTATCGCCTCACTCCCATGGTATGCCGATATTGTGAACTTTCTCGTTGCTGGGAAAGTCCCACAAGATTGGCCCAGGCAGAGGCTTGAGACCTTCCTAGCGAAGGCCAAGTCCTACCATTGGGAGGATCCCATCCTTTACCACGAAGGAGGGGATAGCGTCTGGCGTCGGTGTATTCCTCAGGAGGAACACCATAGCGTCCTCACTTACTGCCACAAGCTTGAGGCAGGAGGACATCATTCTGGGAGGAGAACGACACAGAAAGTGCTCCAATCCGGTTTGTGGTGGCCTACCCTCTTCAAGGACTCAGATGAGTTCGTGAAGAGGTGTACTGACTGTCAGAGGATGGGCACTTGTGGACAGCGTGATATGATGCCGATGCAGCCCATTCACTTCTGTGAGGTTTTTGACGCATGGGGCATCGATTTCATGGGTCCATTCCCTAAGAGTCAGGGATTTGAGTACATTCTGTTGGCCGTGGATTATGTGAGTCGTTGGGTGGAGGCTATCCCCGCCCGAGCCGCTGATGCGAGGACAGTTTGCAGATTTTTGAGGAAGCATATCATCACGCGGTTCGGGGTTCCACGAGTTCTTATTTTTGATGGGGAATCTCACTTCATCAACGACCAGGTGAAGGCACTTGCTAGCGAGTTCGGCATAGACCATCGTGTTGCTACACCATACCATCCACAGACGAATGGTCTAGCCGAAGTGTCGAATAGGGAGATCAAGACTATTCTGCAGAAAGTTGTCCGCCCAGACCGAAAGGATTGGTCACAGCTATTGGACTCGGTCTTGTGGGCATATAGGACGTCTTTCAAGACACCTTTGGGCACATCTCCCTTTCGCCTCGTATATGGCAAACCCTGTCACCTACCAGTTGAGCTGAGGCACAAGTCACTTTGGGCAGTTACAGACATTCTCATGGATCCAGATGGTATAGGAGACCAGAGGAGGGCAGAGCTAGCTGCCCTGGAGGAGCTTAGAGATTCAGCTTTCTCAAGCAGCCTACATTATAAGGAGAGAGTCAAGGAGTGGCATGATTCCCATATAAGCCACAAGCATTTTGTGATTGGACAGAGAGTATGGCTGTTTGATGCGAGGCTTAGATTATTTCCAGGGAAGCTACAGAGCAAATGGAAAGGACCTTATCCGGTTCGGAAGGTACACGACAACGGTAGCATCGACATATCTGAGTTGTCTTCTGAGAGTACCTTCTGAGTGAACGGCCAGCGGCTCAAGCCATTTCTAGATCATGAGCCGCGGGTCGCTAATCTTGCCCCTATTCATTTTGCGTGAGATGTGGTCTTTGACTCACATCTAATACATCTCACGCCTGAGCTTTACTGATCCTCCGCTGTACATAGATCCAGATGTCCATATCAGCACATTCTTTAGTCCCACATCCCTTTCTTCATCTTATGATTATGCTATACTTAGGGTGCACTTTACCCTAAGTATAGGGGGGATGTGAGACATTTCGGGTATTTCTTTTGTTTCTGTCTACCCCTGTTTTGCTGCCTATACTGAGGGGCATTTCACCCTAAGTATAGGGGGGTAGACCCTGTACATTCTCCACTCGGTTTTCCCTTCGTGTACAGCCTGCTATACTTAGGATTACTTGATCCTAAGTATAGGGGGAAGACCCGAGTCCCTCTTGACTTTTCATTCTCCTTTTGTATAGCCTTCCTTTTCACTTCCCTATACAAAGCACGAGTTATGTCTTCTTCATCGCTCTTGACTCTGAGGACATCGTTCGAGCTAAGTATAGGGGGGTGTGCATATATTTCATATATACTTTAGCCATAACTCGTACTTTGTGTGAGTGTGTTAATAAATAAAAATGGCTAAAAACCACAAAAATTAAAAATTTTTCATGTACATAATCTTCTTTTATTTGCACATGCATAGCTAGTGTACAAATTATTTTTGTAAAAATGATTTCAAAAATCTTTTGTGTGTAAAGCTTGTGTAAATATTTTTGTATCAAAATTATGTATATAGTACAAAATTTTTCCAAAATGTTTTGAAAAATCAAAAGTTTGCAAAAATCTTGTGTAAATGTGTGTAAATATCTTTTTGCAAAACTTGCACTTCATGCATCATCATTCATGATTTCAAAACATTTTTCAAAAATTTTTGCATGATTGTAAAGTTTGTGTAAATATGCATCTTTTTGTACATATGTATATAGTTTTTCTTGGATGATAGTTGACATTTAAACTAACCTGGAATCAAATTGAGAAATGGAGCTTGATTAAGATCTTAATCCACCTAATTTCTAAGAGGAACCTTATAGGGCTTAGGTTTAAGGCTTTTCAGGTCCATGGAGACTTAATTCTTTGAGTCCACTAGGCTATGATCACATGTCATCTCAATGAGCCTAAGTAGAGCACTTAACAACAACACATGACTCATATAGATTATGGCTTTACTTGGACAACCGCACTATGCACCGAGCTCTCTACGGATGAGATGGTGAGGAGGCAGTCTTCCTTGGCTTGGGGTAGCATATGAGGGTAGTACTTCTAGGCGGAACCTCTCTTCTTCATTTAGTGAAGGAAGTGCGTCTCAACTTGGTCTGGTTGCCATGAGGTCTAACGACGGGAGTTGTGGGTTGCAATAAAGCTTCAAAAGAGGGATAGTCTACTGGCTCAAGAGGAAAAACTCCTTGTATATATGCTGCACATGTACATGTTGTATAGATGCACTCGAAAAAAAAATGCAAAAAGAAAAGAACTCCAAAAAAGTGGTGGGTCTGAGAGAAAATGATAATCCCACCGGAGTATGTATATAAGTGCAATAAGCAAAGCTTGGTTTCATGATCCACCTGTTGTAGCTTGCAGCAGGGAGACTTGGCTACACTGGTCAAGCTTCCAAGGGTACTTGGCTACACTGGCCTTGACCCATTCTCTTCTTCCCCCTCTTCTTGAGCCGGTTGTACTTGAACTTAGAAGGGAATACCCCGCTCCTCGAGGAAAGAGTGGCCAGATTGAGGTCATAGAGTTACCTTGTTAGGGAGGGTTGTCAAGTTGCCATTTCTGAGGTGGAGAGCTTAGACCTCACTTTCACAGGACAAGAAAGGATTCATGGTCTTCAGGGTTTGTGATTGATGACTTGTTCTGATCTGGAGCATTGAGGAGTCTTGGTTATAGGATAGTGGAACTTAGAGGCTGTTAGGTTTTAAGCTTAAGTCTGAATAAGGTTCCGACACATTAATAATCCAAAGATCTGATTGAGCTCCATACCTCAATTTAATGAAGGCAAGTTTAATAATCAACCTTGATCCATGTACATTCTCTTTTTCTTTTTCTTTCTTTCTTTTTCACTTCTTTTTCAAATAAGTGTTTGCTAAGGGACTAGCAAAGTATAGTATAGGGGGGTGATGAATACCCATTCATCACTCTTTATTCTTATATTTTAGCTACAAAAACCTATGCAAATGCATGTAGATATGTGTAAATAGGAAAAGTTAGCAAAAGCATGCATGTTTGTAAATATAGATAATTAGCATGTTTTTGTGCAAAAATAAAAGAATAAAGATGAAAAAGAAAACGAGGGAAATATTTAGAAGAAATATTGAGCAACCTAACCCAAGGGAGGGCTCAGCATGGGCCTGACCGCATAAAAACAAAAGTAGAGAGAGATAGGGGCTCATATGTACATACTTATGTAAATAAATAAAATTATATTTTCCTCAACCAAAAATATGCTTGTATATATTTTGTATATATTTAGAACTATTAAAAACAAAATAAAAATTCAAAAATTAAAAAGACCAAAAAGACCCCTTCACCATGTACATAAGTCCATCATCCTTATTTATTTCACCTTGTAAATAAATAAAATTTATTTTCTAAACTTTTTGTAAATATCCTATGCTATATATTGTAAATAAAATAAGTAAAAAGAAACAAAACAAAAATCAAATAAAAATTACAAAAAAATTAAAAATGCAAAAATATGTGTACATATACAATGTATATAGTTGTATATAACTAATTATTTCACCTATGTATATAAATAATAAAAATAAAATAAAAATAGCCTTTTATTCCTCATTTTATCCTATAAATAAATAAAATATAAAATAGGAATAAAAATGTATAAAAATAACTAATTAAAAATCAAAATTAAAAATCATATATTGTATATATACCTATGTATAGCTATATATTGTATATACTTTATTTTTATTTCCAAAAATTAATTAAAAATCACAAAAAAATAGAAAAAATTAAAACAAATATTTTTTATGTTTTAAGTTTTTGAAAATTCGGCCATTTAAGGCCCCAAAAAAATCAAATAAAAAATTAAGCCTTGGCGGGCTCTGATTGGTCCACGGGGGACTGTTGACCCCCGGTCAACACCTCCCCCAGGACCACCAGAGCCCGGGTCTGTTCACCCGACCCATCTTCTCGGATTTTTCTTTTGATGACCCGAATCCCTTTCGCCCCAAATCCGGGTCCGCATTGATCACGTCACATCCGAGAAGCTCGCCGGAGCTTTCGCCTCGGGATCCGCGCATCAGCTCGCCCTACCCGCAACCTTCTTGCCGGACCCTCCACACTATATACTCTGAGCTCAGCCGCCTCCTCTCGCCATCTTTGGCTCCCTACCTTCACTCCCGTGACCTCCATCGTAACCACCGAGGTGACAGCTCGCGTTGGCCCTTGTTGCAGCGAGGAGGAGGTGGCCGGTCACTGATCCGGCAGCTTCGCGCCGCCGTGCTCCGCCACTCGACCGGAGCTCGAGCCTCAGGCCTTGACGCCCTTCGAGGCGACGACCAGGAGCTAGCTAAGCTCCAGCATAGTCTCCCGCATCACCCAGGTATCCATTTAGCTCGCCCATTTAGTGTAATTTCTCATTTCCCCCAAATCGCATCTCCGCCGCGTTCCGCTGATTCCGGCCACATCGAGTACCATTTCGATCATCGGGACACACCATCATCTTCGCCATCCACCTACGCACGTTCTTCGCCCAGTCATTCAACCCAGCTTGCCCCGGAGCTGGGAGTCGAGCTCCCCCATCCTCCGCTCGTCGGAGCTCATTCGCCCCGACGCCCCGTTCACCCTCACGCCGCTTCCTTGGGTCGAGGCACTTTGCCCTCGACCCGCGAAGCTTCTGGTTTGCTTTGCAGGTACCAAGGAGGCCATCTGAGGCTTCCCAACTTCAGTCCAGGAGCTCGTTCGCCGCTGACCTCGCCGGAGCCCCTCCAGGGCTCGGCTGGGCCATCGGATAGCACCCACAGCTGCGGCACACCGAGGCGGACCTGCTCCGATCTTCAGAGGCAGCTGAGGAGGTCCCCAGCTCGCGCACGAGGCCGGCGAACCTCGCCGGCCACTTGTTCTTCGAGGAGCCTCCAGCACCGTCCGATCGCCCCTTCGCTCCAGTCTCGATCGCAGCCGTCCATTCACTGAGGAGCAGCTACCGTCGATCACCTGGAGGGGCTGATCAGGACCGTTAGCAGCAGAGAGAGGAACCATCAGCACCTGAGGCCGTTCGATCTCCCACGTGTCCTCTCCTGCACCGTCGATCCGGCTCAAGGGCAGACGAAGAGAAGCGCCAGCCATCCAGGACCGCCCGATCTTCCACGTGGCGCGCATCCAGCCGTCGATGAATAAAGGGGTAAATTACTTAGGCCCCCTCGTAGTTTGAGTCTTTTATTTCTAGTCCTGTAAATATTTTAGTAATTTTATTTACGTAGGGTAATTTGCACTGAGGACCTTGTGCTTGTTTTTATTTGCATATATACCCCTGTGTATGTGAGCTCACGTGCTTCGTCACGTGCTTGTTTGGGTTATTTGCAGTATTAGTCCTGTAGTTCTGGCTGGTTTGTTAATGAATGATAACTTTTTGGTAATTGCATTTATGCCCCTGTGAGCCTTTTATTCACGCATGTGCGGATTTTAGTGGGATTTTTGCATCCAAGCCCCTGGACTTTTGGTACGAGTTACCAAAAGGTCCAGGAACTTGGTTTTTATTACCAAAAGGCCCCTGAGTGCCCCAGGCACGCGCCACGCGCGTGTTTAGCTGGGATTTTTGCACCTTGGCCCCCAGACTTGCGGGTATTTGCACTTACGTCCCTGTGCACAGTGCCCCCTCTTTGATTTTTGAATAAATATCAAACCACCTCCAAATTCGATGAAAATTTGACACATGGCTCCTGCCATGTTGTTGGATTTTTGAGAATTTTTGAGGACATTTTTGATTTCATTTAGTATTTTTAAAAATTCAAAAACATCCTTTTTAGCTACTGTCTAGGTTTAAAAATACCAAAAAAATATAAAAACACCTTCAAAAATTCCAAAAAAATTAGTTACTGTTTCTTGTGTGTTGTTTGATTTTCTAGCCAATTTTGGCTATTTTTTCATTGCTTAAAAACCCTAAAAATCTAAAAACCCCTAAAAACTCATAAAAATTATAATAAATATTATAAAAATCCAAAAACAATAATTTAGGTGCCCAAATTTTCCTTATTCTTTCTAGATTACAGGAAAATTACCTCCAGGGTTTGTTGAGATCCATAAATATTTTATTTTTGGGTTTCAAGCCTTGCTGGACAGTACCTAGGCCTTTGAGCACTGTTTGATTTTTATAAAATAAAATATACATTAGAAAAATACCAAAAATTCACCAAAAACACTTAAAAACCTAAAAAACATAAAAACAATTTTTCTTTAATTTTTGCTTAATTTTTGATGTGTTAAATAAATTGCTTAAGTTGGCTTGATTTTACTTTCTTTTATTTTCTTTATAATTCAAAAATCCAAAAAAATATAAAAATTATTAAAAACCATTAAAAATCCTTGTTTTTCCTTTTATTTTCTTTTTACTACTTCGTAGGCCCTAGGCCAACCCGTGCTCCTTGTGTTCGACCCTGGGAGCTATACCAGGTTAATCTTATAGCTAGACCGCTCGCTTTCGTGCTTGATTATTTTTATCTTTTTGAGTGGTTGATTTTTCTTGATACACGCATTCGAGTGACTGAGGTCGCAACGACCTCATTTCCATACCTTCACCTCAGTTGTTCGAGATCCTCGTGTTATCAACGCTCCTTACAGATGTGGCTTCTCTTCACGTCCCCATGGGCTACTCTTCGTACCTTACATGGACTGCTCCTCATGCCTTATGTGGGTTGCTTCTCTCCTTTCCTAGAAGAGAGAGATCTAAGAGAGAAGAGAGAGAGATGCTTGTTATTGGTATGATCTCCAAAGCCATGCATGAGGCCTTATTTATATCATCTCCCTCCACCTATACCTCCCGTAATCCTATTTGGATTAGGACCGCAAGAGGATAATTGTACAACAAACCCCTCCTATTTTCAACAGATCTTGCCCACATTCTTGATAATCTCACAGTACATTTAACGAAAGATATCAAATGGGTTGCGAGGGGAGTAAACGAAGAGTTTAGAAGATGAATCCTTTTTGGAAGAGGAAGAATTTTCATTTTTGACCCTTTAATTTAGAGGCAATATACTCAGTAGGGTTCCCATATTGATTCGGTAATTGCTTATTTAAAAGTAGGAACCCATAGAGTGTAATGGGAAAAAACTCAATCCTAACCCAAAATAGATCTATATCTCAAATCTTCATTTGGATCGAGATTTAAAGTAAAGAATTTAAATCTATTTGAATTAATTTCTAGGTCAGAAAGTTTAGAGAACAGATGAAGGGTTGCCACCACATTCTTTAGACCATCATCATTGAATTCTTAAAGCAAAAATAGTTCATCGGCAAAAATGCATTGTGTAGAACAATTATTTCTTTATCTTGTGAGTATTTGGTAGAATTTCTACGAACTGTAGATAATTTATTATAACTAATTTGATGAAAGCTGGCATAATTTACCCATTTTATGTTCTGAAATTGCTAGTAATTATTAGCTGCTCTAAAAATTCCCAAAAATTCACATTATATAGATTTACACATGCTCCATATTATGCCCAAAAATAATCACATTTGCACATATACGAGGTCAAAATAAAATATTTTGTTATTTGTGTTATTATTTTTTAATAAGTCATAAATCAATTATTTTTAGGATCTAATATTTTTCCCAGATTCCTCTCACATAGACTCATATATGATAATTTTATTTCTGTGAAATAAATTGATTTTATATTGATTAAAATTAATTTGCTCAGAATCAACTTCTAGTCATATTTAATTCATATTGCTTCTAAAAATTCCAAAAAATTATAGTAGTTTAATTTTGCATTCATACACATCATGGTTAAGTTTCATTAGGCTTAGAGTATACTTTATTGAAATTTGCAGTTTAGCTTCTGAACTTTACCATAATTGCACTTCATTTATTATTTGCATAAAAAATATAAAAAAATACTTCCTTGAAACCTAGCTTCTAGATTGACTCTAAATCAACCTAAGGAGACAGTTGCCTCCTTGACTTCAATCTTGGACTTACTAAGTAAAAACATTTATTGACCACTTACTTTTAATTCACACATCAATTAAGAGGTTTCTTATTAATTTGAAATTGCTTGCCTGCAATGAAATTTAAATGTTAATTCATCAAAATTAACTCGGGCTGGTGTACATATGATGAATCCATGATTCATCATCTCAAGATATTGATCTTAGCAAAATCCCTGAGTAAAATCTCAGAAAAATATCCATAAAATCAATAAATTAACAAAATGACTCTTGTAAAACATATTAATTAATGTATATTAGATTATACAAAATAAATTAACAATGAAAAGCCGCAAAATTAAAGGAGTTTTTCACCTGTAAATAGCTCAAAACTTCATGTATTTTTAATAATTTTATTTCAACTCCTTTTTGGCTAATTCTTTCTCTAGCTTGTTTATAAAAATGTATATAAAAATACCAAAATACAAAACAAATTTCACCTCAAATAAATGCTCCTAGATCCCAAAGAGAAAAGGCCGTAAAATCCAACTTCCAAGCTAAATTCCCGCTCCGATATGAACTTCGAATTTACCAAACTCACTTTTAAAGTTCAAGTTAGAAAATTATCTATTCAACGGAATTGGTTTCATTAAAATCAGAGCTCATTTAAAAAAGTTGGGTTTGGGACCTAGATGTACATTGTATATTATGTGTATATTTCTTTCTTCATTTTTTTATCTTTCTCAATTACATAAAAATCCAAAAAAATCATTGTTGTATTGTATTTTATTTATAGTATTTTATTGTATTTTTTCTTTGTAAATATCTCTTATTAAAAAGACAAAAAATACATAATAGACAAGCAAACAAAAATTTACATGTTGTATGTATTCCTTTGTAAATTCTTCACTATTTTTCCTTCTTTATATTTTTATTGTATTTAAAGTAGCCTACTTTATATCATTATTTCTTTATTATACATTCTCTACAATAACCACCATTCAACTCTTTACCACCAACCTCCATTCAACCCCACCATTTTTTAAACCTCTCATTCAACTGCATTAATAATATAACCTCCCACCACTTTAATAACCTCTCATTTCATCCTCTTTATATACATCTCATTCTCCTCAATTTTGCCTTTGATCCATCTTTATGTGAGGAGAGCCAAGTTCCAAGAGTTCATTCAGTGACAGCGACGCAACCGCGGTCGAGCGACGACATCCCTCTCTCCAGTGAGATCCGTTGGCTTTTTGGCCAACATCGCAGCCGCCTCCGCGCGCTGCTCGAGCTCATCGCTCGCCGGCGATTCGAGCGAATACCGTGCTCTCGTGAGCACATCATAGGCGACCATCTCCATCGTAGGTAATTTGTCTTCTCATTTTAGCATCTTGTTATTTTGCAAATTTTTTTAGCACATCATATCACCACCCAAAAATCCTCCATTTGTTTAGTTCATCATCACCACCACCACCAATCCACCTTATTATTATTTTTTATCATATTCCCTCTTTAAACAAAATTTAAAAAATGAAAATATAAAAACAAAAAAAATTATTATTACAGCAAAAAAAGATAAAAAATAAAAAATAAAAAATCAGGGAGGAGAAGCAGCGGCTCCGCCATCGCCACCCCCTCCTCCTCTATCCACGGCCACCGCACGCAGGTGGCCCTCCGCTGCCACCAGCCAGCGCGGCCGCCTCTGCCGCGCCACCGTCCTATAGCAGCAGTGTCTGGGCACGCCGCCCCCTACCTCCCACTGTCGTCCTCTCCGCCGTTCCCTCCAGCCGTCGTGGCCGCGCCCCGCGCCTCTCCACTGCTTTGCGCGCGGCCGAGCGCGGCACCGCCGCCACCTCCGCCACTGTCAATGTTGGGTTCACCCCTGTGCCATCGTGCCCTCCTGGAGGAAGGAGAAGGTTCTTTTTCTTTTACTTTTTATTGTAAAAATTGCAGCTATTATATTTCATATTTTTAATATTACAAACAAGTCCCTGTACGCATTCTGCATTGTAAGTTCAGATTATGTATTTGCACCGATATCCCTATGTTTGTGTGTTAATTTGGGTATCTTTTTTGCATCATTTTATTAAATGAAAATTTTTGTTGTGTGAGAAACTAATTCTCTACCTTGTGGATTTTTATTTGTATTTTTCTGATATTTGGGTAATTAATTAAAATTGTTCAACAGAAATATTGCATATTTTACCCAAATTGAGCTCTTAAATTTATATCTCATACATGGTTATTTAAAAATACCACAAAAATTAGTAATGATGCCTTGATATGTGATTGAGATACTGTCCAAATTTCAACCAAAGTTGAGTTATCTTGTGCCTGAGATAATTTGTAGAGTGATTTTCATATTTGATTTTTAATTAAATTCACGTACATCATTTTTGCGGAATTTCAAGTCTTCTGAATGCCGTATGAAAATATCTATATGAGATAATTTTCTCTCTACCTAATTTGAAAATGTGGATTTATTAGGAATTATTTACTCACTGTCACTCTATTTCCATTATAAAATACATTAAAAAAATCATATTTTGTTAAAAAAATTCCAAAAAAATTCCTATAGTCTAATTTCATCATGTTTTAATTCCAGTAAGTTTTTCATGATTTTTGCTTACTATTTGTGTGATAAATTATGAAAACACCCATAAAAAGTGTGTATTTTCAATTGTTGCATTTTAATTCTTAAAAATACAAAAAATATGCCTTGCATTCATTACTGGATTAGCATTTTAGGAAAAATATAACTTTGTAAATTGAACTTATTTTCTATTCAAATTAATTTGGCTAAGTTGTATGCTTTCTTAATGTATTAATTCACTCGCATCTTTTTTTTTGGCATTCATTTTGCATTACAAAAATATATAAAAAATACGCACTGAAAATCTAGTTCTTAATTTTTGGATTAATTCTAGAGTTGTTCCTTTGCCTCCCTGTGTTCAACCCCGGACTTGCCCGGGATATAAATTAAGCTGAGACACTCTTCACGGAGATCCTTCTCTCGGTTCTGATCGACTCGCTAAGTACACGTACTACAACATACCCGAAAAAAATCACATATTTAGCGATTCGTCAGATGGTGCCATTGCAGGGGAGGCAAATGGCTTAGAGACTAATTTAAAAATTTGGATTTAGATTTCACTTACTCGGGTAGTCTGACCCCCGAGCCACTTGTAATTACTCCATTTTTTTGCAATTATTTTTCTTCATATTTTTGTATATATTTTGTTTTTATCTCTCTAATATAAATCTCATTTTCCTTGCGAGGGCCTGGTGGACTTGGAGTACATCGGAGGTCGACGGACGTGACGCGCGCCGACTGTTGAAGAACTAGGAAACTCGATTTAATTTTCGAGAGAATTTTTGTAAATTTTTGTAATTATTTTGTTGTAATTATTTTGGTAACTTGCTTCTTTATAACGGCTCTTGTTTGAGAGCTCGCGTGTGTAAAGAGACTTGGACATTATTTGTGGTGTGTCGAGACCTGTTTCACTCTCCGGTGAGGGTTGGGCTCGACTTGAGTGGCGAATTTAAGGATTAGGCAGACGGTAGTATATCATCAAATTTATTTGTGCCCATCGTAAATTAGGCCACACATATCTTAGAAGATTCACACATCTTATAAAATTCATAATGAGACGCACATAGACACGTACTACTTAGCTCAAATTAAATCAATTCTTCCTCGCTAATAGTATACTGTTTAGATGTGGTTTTCTCGATCTGCATGCATGTAATTTATAAATTCAGTTTTGCATAACACATGGAGAGTGCTGGGATTCACTGTAAATATACCTTCTTCTAAGCATGCATCATAGTTTCACGTTTGCATTCTGATTTCCGAATCCCTTCTTGTTTTATAACTTAAGGTTTAAAGGAAATTGGGACTGAACGGTAGACATGTTTGTGTGATCAGATAACTTTCAAGCGATAACCTAACTCTAATATTGGGACTGAATTGAGCAGGTCGATCAAAAAAATTGGAATAAAAAGAACCCTTGTTCACGGGTGCATAAAACCCTCATTGTTTGTTTTTACTTGCAAGTGAGAGAGAGACGACACTAGGATAGAGCCAAGCCTGGATTTCTTTCTTACTATTGGTTCTTTCTTTTTAGGCGATTAGCTACTCTTCAGTGAGGATCTACGGGTAGCCGGTAAACGGTCCAGATTTCCTTCGCAGAGTGCGAGGTTTAGAGGACGTCTTTGTCCTCAAGGAACGGGTAGCCGTATTTATATGGTCCGTACTTACTCCTATACTGACTGAAAGTAGGTCAAACTAGTCGTAAGAACTGGGCCAGTCTGTAGGAAAATACGGGCACCTAACAGCTCGTTAATCTTTCCACGATTGTATTCTCACCAACTAAAATTGACAAGATAATTCGGCCGAACTCTTACGGCCATCACGTGTTGAGTTGATAAAATTGAGGGTTTGAATTGCATTTGTATTGTGTGAGTTCACTCCGCACATTTACGTGCACCGTAGAACTAGCGCCCCATTGACTTCGAATCGGTTCTTTTGACATCGAAGATGAATGATTGGGGGGATATTTATTTGGACTTTGTGAATCTCTCGTTGAACCCTTCAAAAAGTACGTCTTCACAGGTCCATGCGCAACTTGGACCAACCTGGACTCATGACCCTCTTGAGCCCAGGATCACCCACTCTCGGGATGGTTACTCTCAAACCATTCCATTTCTCTCTTCCCACCTCTCCGAGGAAGACCTTCGCCTTGGTGAGAATATCTTCATTCATAAATCCTCTTCTAATCAAGAACACCTTGCTGATTAGGCCATTAAAGAAGATTCAAGAAAAATGCCTCCAAAGAAGAAAGAAGAGGAAGAAGAGAACCATGAAGACCCATTGAGAATGATACTTGCCAGATTAGTTGCATCTGAGCAGCAACACGCACTTCTCAGAGCTCAGTTAGGACAGTTGAATGTTGGGGTCGAACCACCAATGGATGCGGCGTACAACCTCGGACAATATCAAATTCGGAACTATTTGAGTCCGGTCGAACCTAATGTTGATTTTGAGTTGAAACCGCACTTTCTTAACCTGATACCACATTTTGATGGGAATGCTTCTGAGGAACCATATGCATTCCTAAGGGACTTTGAGCTCATCTGTGCTAACCTCAAACATAATAATGTTAGCCAGGATTATATTAGGCTCAAAGCCCTTCCATTTGCCTTGGGTGGAAAAGCCGATTACTGGGTGAAGAATCTTGGAATCATCGTCACCACTTATGCCCGGTTCAAGGACTTATTCCTAAAGAAGTTCTACCTGTGGAGTAGAACTAACATGATGAGGACGCGAATTACAAGTTTTTCCCAGTTACCTCATGAAACCTTATGTGATGCTTGGGAAAGATTCAAGGACATCCTGCAGAAGTGTCCCTGTCACAATTTAGATGATAACATCTTGGTCCAATCATTCTTCACTGGTCTCAACCCTGAGATGCAGGATTTAGTTAGCACTGCCTATGGAGGCAGCTATATATCAAGAGGAGCGGATACCGTTTGGAGGGTATTTGAGCAGATGGCTGAAACTAGCCGCTCACAGATGGCCAGCAGGGCCTATACACCATCCCCCAGTTCACTCTCATCTGGAGGGGGAAAATCAGTTGTTGTCGATCTCTCTCAGGACGTGATCCCTAGCATGGGACTTCTGGCAGACAAGCTTACAGTAGTCGAGAAGATCGACAAGAGGATTGATGAGTTAGACCGGAGCGTCTCCAAACTCCCAAAACAGATGGAGGAGTTGACTGAGAAGGTATCTAAGATAAGGATACCCGCCGTGACTGCACCCTCTGCTCCCGTATACTGAGTTCACCATGTTCAGGAGCAGTTGGTGTCAGGGCAACTCTAGCCGTGGGAGCAAGACCAATCCTACGCCCACTCTTTCCAGCAGCCACCTCCATTTGCAGAGACAGTTCAGGAGGAGCCTCCACTGGTTTGGGAGGTGAATGGAGTATGGTATACTCATGACCCTACCAGGCAGGGAAGGACGGGAGACCGACAGACCTACCAGCGTCCCCCGACCTTTCACAACACTGCATTCACCTCCGCACCAGCTCCTTCATAGCAGAGCCCTGGATTCCAGCCACCCCAGCAGCAGAGGCAGCATTACCCGCAGTATGGCCGACAGGGCCATTACCAGACAGACCAACAGGGTCCGCAACCCTAGCAGCAACAGCAGAGGAAGTACTCTGGCCAGCAGGGCCAGTCTTCCCGTTCTTCTTCCCAGTCTTATCCACTTCCTTCTTTGTCTAGTCCCATGGATATACATCAGCAGATACTCGACGAGCTCCGTTCCTACAGGAATGAGATTCATGACTTACGGGTGGATGTCAACCGCCTGTCCAGATGGCGAGACGAGCAGACTGCACCTTCTACCTCTATTCCAGCCCAAGTTCAGGATAACCCCAATATCTTGAATCGATCTAATTCTCAGCAGCATTTTAGTCAGGTACACTATTCAACATCTCTTAGATCTGAACATGAGATTCTTTCGTGTGACGAGGCTAACTACATGTCACTCAAGAGCAGAAGAACCTTGACCGTACCTGACCGGGCGAGGGACACGAGGAGGGGCATCTCTGGAGCTCTACCTGAGGAGTCTTCAGAGGATGAGGAGGAGAGGCATCATATTTCGGAGCTCCATCAGCATCATTCGAGGATTTCTACTCAGGGAGCTGAGAGGAGGAGGAGAGCGCGTATGGAGCATCAATAGCATGGATACCACTCCAGCTTCTATTCCACAACATGTAGTAGATAGTTTTAATTTCGATCCTATGTTGCATCAAAAAGATTCATGTATGAAGAACTCTGTTTCAGTTAATGCCAAGAATGATCTTTCAATTCATGATTCAGACTCTTCATATCTGTTTCTCTAGCTTCAATCCCTTTCCCTCGTGCTCTTACGGTAGGAAAGCGCATCAAAAATATTCAGAAAGATGACCCCGATATGGCACGATTTTGTAAAGAGAACATCATTGTAAAGGTGCCATTCGATGAATATGTGGTAACCATCCTGCATTCCAAAAATACCTTAAGGTGAGATGCACACCTACAAGGGTTAGCAGGAAGAAAGATAACCAAAATATAAAGATACATGTCTTATCAGTAGCCACAACCTATTGTCTCAAGAATCAGACTTTGCTAAGAAAAAAGAGAGACATGGGTGCTCACTATGTGGAGAGTCGTATTAACGACATTGCGTTTGCACGCACACTCTTGGATAGCGGTTCTTCGATAACCTTACTTCCCTTAGCCTTATATCAAAAATTGGAGTTGGGACCACTTCGCAAATCTAGAGCTTTACTCTAATTTGCAGATCGTTCAGTGAAGAGACCTAAGGGAGAAGTGAAGAACATCGTTATCTCGATTGAGGGGCGGAACTATCAGGTTGACTTCATAGTCTTGGACATGGAGACCCCCAATCATTGGAGAGAATCTCATATTATTCTCGGGCGGCCCTTCCTTAGGACCGCAGGCGCAGCTTTCGATTATGGTACGGTAATGATGAAGTTCCGTTCTCTAGACGGAGAAGTGAACCTTGAGATGAAGCAAACCAAGTGTGAGCGACCTGATTCAGAGAGCAGCACAGAGTACTCATCTTCAGAGGCAGATTGCAGTATGATTAGCACAGATGGGATTTGGGGACAGATTCCATCAGGACAGAGCGAGTCCCTTTCATCAGGAAAGGACATAGTGGATGATGCAGTTTGCCAGGTGTTGTCTGATCTCATGAGAGATGCATCTACCTATTCTCATGATGCCACAGAGATCCATCTGGATCTGTCAGTTCCATCCTCTTCGGAACGATCATGGGACATAGATGATGAGTCGGGCGCGGCTTTGGCCGAACTACCGCGTTTCGTTGGCGATCCGACTCCCCATACTTCTGAGTTGGTGGCGAGTACTACTCAGCTTAGCCCACCTTCATGCAGCACGGAACCAGATTCAGATTCAGTTCAGCCAGATTTGATTGATGACACCACATTGCCAGAACTGAAATCACTACCTCCTACACTCAAGTACGCCTTTCTTGTGGGACCCAAAGAGAGATATCCTATCATCATTAGCTCATACTTGACTTTTGAACAAGAGTCTAGGTTATTAGAAGTCTTAGAGAGGAACCACAAAGCAATAGACTGGATAGTGTCGGATCTCGTGGGTATCAACCCCACTCTCTGCTCGCACCACATTTTTACTGAGGATAATGTGAGACCTTCCCGTGAGTTCCAAAGGAGATTTAACTCCAATCTACGGGAAGTGGTGAAGAAAGAGATTGAGAAATGGTGCAAAGCAGGGTTTATATACCCTATTTCGGACTCCAAGTGGGTGGCCTCACTTCATGTTGTCCCGAAGAAGTCGGGAATTCAGATGGTCACCAATGAGGAGGGGGTACAGATCGCGACACGAGTACCCACGTCGTGGCGTGTCTGTGTTGACTACAGGCGCCTGAATGCCGCGACCAAGAAAGATCACTTTCCCTTGCCCTTTATTAATCAGATCTTGAAGAGACTCGCAGGGAAAGAGTTCTTCTGTTTTCTTGATGGATACTCAGGCTACAACCAGGTAGCTATAGCCCCTGAGGACCAGGAAAAGACCACATTCACATGTCCATTCGATACTTATGCTTTCCGGCGCATGCCATTCGGGCTCTGCAATGCCCCGGGCACATTTCAGCGGTGCATGATAGCCATATTTGCAGAGATGGTGGGAGATTTCCTCGAAGTGTTCATGGATGACTTCTCGGTCCATGGTGATTCTTTTGATACATGCTTAGCGCACTTGGACCGAGTCCTCACGAGGTGTAGAGAGGTGAATCTGGTACTCTCCTGGGAGAAGAGTCACTTTATGGTGACAGAGGGTATCGTGTTGGGGCATGTCATCTCCAAAAGGGGAATGGAGGTTGACCTTGCCAAGGTGGAGGTGATCAAGAAACTCGATCCACCTACCAACGTGAAGTCAGTGAGGTCTTTTCTAGGGCATGTTGGATTATATAGAAGATTTATTCAAGATTTTTCAAAGATCGCACGCCCACTGACTGAGCTCTTAGGGAAAGACACAGAGTTCGTTGTAGATCACAGGTATCTGGAGGCCTTTGAGCTCTTGAAGAGGAAGATTTGTGCCTTGCCTATTCTACAAGCTCCTGACTGGTCTCTCCCCTTTGAGATCATGACTGACGCTTCAGATTTCACTATAGGAGCTGTGTTAGGACAACGGCGAGAGGGGATCCTGTTTGCGATCCACTACGCGAGCAAAGTATTAGATCCTACACAGAAGAATTATACAGTGACTGAAAAGGAAATGCTCGTGGTAGTATGGGCCCTTGAGAAGTTCAGATCATATATTTTGGGATCTAAGGTGACAATTTGTATTGATCACACAACCATTCAATATATAATGGAAAAGAAGGACGCGAAGGCATGTCTTCTTAGGTGGATTTTACTCCTCCAGGAATTTGATTTGGAGATAAAAGATAAACCTGGAGTGAAGAACGTTGTGGTCGATCACCTTTCTCGGATTGAACTTAAGGATTCTCCTGATTTTGAGCGGATTAGAGAGACCTTCCCAGATGAGTCAATTTGTGTTATTGACTCACTCCTGTGGTATGCCAACATGGTGAACTATCTTGTCTCTAAGAAAGTTCCCCATGTTTGGACTAGGAGCAGCATTGATCGACTGAAGTCGGATTCGATGAGATACCACTGGGACGATCCTTTCCTTTTCTTCGAAGGACTGGATTGTGTTTGGAGAAGGTGTATTCCTCAGGAGGAATACCAGAGTGTCCTCACATATTGTCATTCACTTGAGGCTGGAGGACACCATTCGGGAAAGAGAACTGCTTACAAAGTACTTCAGTGTGGATTGTATTGGCTGACCTTGTTTAGAGATGCTGGTCGTGTCCGATTTGTCAAAGGATGGGAGGGACAGTTGGATAGAGAGATGAGATGCCCATGCAACCGATGATTATTTGTGATGTTTTTTATGCACGGGGCATAGATTTTATGGGTCCCTTTCCCAACAGCCAAGGACATGAGTACATATTGTTGGCGGTTGATTATTTATCCAGGTGGGTGGAGGCTATCCCAACCCGAACCACATACAGCAAGACTGTCTGTAAGTTCGTGAGAGACCATATCATTGCTAGGTTCGGGGTGCCAAAAGTTTTGATATCTGATGGGGGTAGCCACTTTGTGAACCGAGATATGAGATCTTTAGCTAAGGACTATGGATTTGAGCATAGAGTTACTAGTCCTTACTACCCACAGTCCAACGACATGGCTGAGGTTTCGAATAGAGAGGTGAAGAATATTTTGCAGAAATTGGTTCGTCCCGATAGGAAGAACTGGTCCCAGCTCTTGGACCAAGTTCTGTAGGCCTATAGGACAACCTACAAGACACCATTGGGTACTTCACCATTTAGAATGATCTATGGCAAGCCATGCCATTTGCCCACAGAATTGATTCATAAATCTGAATGGGAAATTAAGAAGATTAATTGGAGTTGTCACCTAGGGAAGCTTTGTCGAGACTTGAACTTGAATGAGCTCATGGAAATCCGAAACAGGGCATATGACAACAGTTTGATTTATAAGGACAAAGTAAAGAGATGGCATGATCAGCACATTAGGTACAAAGACTTTGTCCCTGGACAAAAGGTATGGTTGTTCAATGCCAGGTTGAAGATGTTCCATGGGAAGCTCAAATCTAAATGGACGGGTCCCTTTGTTGTTAAGAAAGTGCACGAGAATGGAAGTGTAGAGAGTGCTGATCTCACAGATGGTGCACAATCTCATGTGGTGAATGGACAACTGTTGAAGCATTTTGTTGATTCGAAAGAGCAGTTAGTCCAAGTCGAGGTCATCAACTTCATGCAGAGTGAGCACATAGAAGATACATCATATTACTCTTCATGAAGATGCAGCATCAAGATTCAATATCTTAGAATATTCATTTCACTTGTACATTCTCCCTTCTTTGTATATTCTTCAGATCACATCGGTTCTCACACTTACTCTTGTCCTATACTTAGGCTGACCAGAGCCTAAGTATAGGGGGAACCGATGCCCTTCATGTGTATATACTCATCATTTCTCCTCTTGACCTCGTCCGCCCTATTTTTTGATCTTCTTCTATACTTAGGCTGACCAGAGCCTAAGTATAGGGGGGCGGATCAACTTATATACTTTTTATTATTTTAGCTTTCCTACGCTTAGTATGAGCTATGTCTTTTTGTCACCTAGTGCCATGAGGACATAGCACAAGCTAAGTATAGGGGGCGTGTATATATTACATATATACTTTACCCATACCTCGTACTTTCACGTATTTTTGTATATATTATACAATAATTACGGTGTGGGTAAAAATTGAAAAAAAACTTTCAAAAAAAACTAAAAAAACTCAAAAAAACTCTTGAAAAAAAACCTTTTTCTAAAAAAATTTTCCCTTATTTTGAAAATTTCTCCCTTATTTGACTTAAAAAAACCTTTTTAAAAAAAAAATGTGTGCCCTATCTTATTTACTAATCTTTTCCAAAAAAACTTAAAAAAGATTTCTTAAAAAAAGGTAAAACTTTTATAACAAAAAAAACTTTCTTCTTTTCCTTTGTTTTTAAAAAAACTATCTATAAAATCACAAAAGGAAAAAAAAACACTAACTCATAAGTTGGTTTAATCTCTGACACATTCACATTCACACAAGACTAGTGATGTTCAAGAACACTTGGTTTATGAGCTCTTGATATTTTGAGTTAATCAGCCTTAGTCATTAGGGTCTTTGACTTAATTATTCACATTTCCCTAGTTTGAAAGATTTGTGTGCTATATTGCATGCTTAGTTTCTACCTTAAGAATATGATCAGCACCTCACATACACGACTGCAGTTATGATGAGATGAGTTGAAATTTCACTTGAGGAACTGGGATGAAGGATTTGAGTTTGGACTTGATTTAACGATGCTCGAGGATGGGATAAAATCAATGAAGGCTTCATGAAACTTGAGTGTCAGCATCTTTAGCCGGTATGAGAACATGGTTCTTGTACTATCTCTTGATATTTACCTATGTGCCAGGGTGTGATAAAGTAAAAAAATTGTTGATCAGTGTGCGCCAACTTTTGGTAAAAGTAGTGGAGCTAGCCAAAATACTATAAAGCGATGAAATGTTAAAGAAAAGCTCTCATTCCACAAAGTCAATTATCAAAAGAGCTTCCACCAAAGGCGAGCGCTCCCAACCATTTCAAAGTGTCCACTTGGACCACCGCTATTAGGACCAGGAGTCGGGCTTGCACCAAAAAAGGGCTCTGCATCGTAAATGCTACATGTCTGGGTGTAGAAGGTACGATAGGTACTCAAAAAAGGCACACCCCTGTGTACTCCCAGGAAAACAAGTGCAGACGACTCCAACTTCTCTTGACGGACGCATTGATCAACACCAAAAAATACGTTGAGTAATAAGGCACTCGAGAGGATCCTTGTTCCAATGAGAGGGAGAGAAGAAATGACACAATCGTATACCCTCCATCAACTGGCCCTTCCATCTACACTTTTAAGTCTGACAACTAAAGAGACGGTGGATTGGATGTAAGAAATGGTTTTGTTCCCTAGTGTTGAGGATCGTGTTCTTAGGAGAGTCTCTTGGACTAGAACCTTCGGTGACGTTGCGACTCTACTCTTGTAACTGCAGTCCACACTTAAAGTCATATCCCTACTATATATGTATACAAAGAGAGTCTGATGATTAGGGAAATTGGATACTTTTTGACAAGAGCTTGGTTCAGTTTAGAATTTTAGGATCTCTAAAACCGAGAGTTCTTGAACGGATCAAATCTTGTATTCACATGCACAGTCAGGGTTTAATCCAACTTATTCATTCTTTATTTGCTCGAGGACTAGCAAAGTTTAAGTATAGGGGGTGATGAATCCACGATTCATCATCTCAAGATCTTGATCTTAGCAAAATCCCCGAGTAAAATTTCAGAAAAATGTCCATAAAATCAATAAATTAACAAAATGACTCTTGTTAATAAAACACATTAATTAATGTATATAGATTGTACAAAATAAATTAACAATAAAAAGCCGCAAAATTAAAGGAGTTTTTCACATGTAAACAGCTCAAAACTTCATGTATTTTTAACATTTTTATTTCAACTCTTTTTTAGCTAATTCTTTCTCTAACTTGTTTATAAAAAATGTATATAAAGATACAAAAATACAAAACAAATTTCACCTCAAATAAATGCTCCTAGATCCCAAAGAGAAAAAGCCGTAAAATCCAACTTCCAGCTAAATTCCGCTCCGTATGAACTCCGAATTTACCAAACTCACTTTTAAAGTTCAAGTTAGAAAATTATCTATCCAACGGAACTAGTTTCATTAAAATCGGAGTTCATTTGCCAAAGTTGGGTTTTGGGACCTAGATGTACATTGTATATTATGTGTATATTTCTTTCTTTCATTTTTTATCTTTCTCAATTACATAAAATCCAAAAAAATCATTGTTGTATGTATTTTAATTATAGTATTTTATTGTATTTTTTCTTTGTAAATATCTCTTATTAAATAGATAAAAAAAATACATAATAGAAAAGCAAACTAAAAATGTACATGTTGTATGTATTCCTTTGTAAATTCTCCACTATTTTTCCTTCTTTATATTTTTATTGTATTTAAAGTAGCCTACTTTATATCATTATTTATTTATTATACATTCTCTACAATAACCACCATTCAAATCTTTACCACCAACTTTCATTCAACCCCACCATTTTTAAACCCCCCATTCAACTCCATTAATAATATAACCTCCCACCACTTTATTAACCTCTCATTTCATCCTCTTTATATACTTCTCATTCTCCTAAGTTTTGCCTTTGATCCATCTTTATGTGAGGAGAGCCGAGTTCCCAGAGTTGAACCGGTGACAGCGACGCAACCGCGGTCGAGCGACGACAGTCCTCTCTCCGGTGAGATCCGTTGCTTTTTGGCCAACATCGCAGCCGCCTCCGTGCGCTGCTCGAGCTCATCGCTCGCCGGCGATTCGAGCGAAGACCGTGCTCTCGTGAGCACATCATAGGCGATCGTCTCCATCGTAGGTAATTTGTCTTCTCATTTTAGCATCTTGTTATTTTTGCAAATTTTTTGAGCACATCATATCACCACCCGAAAATCCTCCATTTGTTTTAGTTCATCATCACCACCACCACCAACCCACCTTATTTTTATTTTTATCATATTCTCTGTTTAAACAAAATTTAAAAAATGAAAATTTAAAAACAAAAAATTATTATTACATCAAAAAAAGATAAAAAAATAAAAATAAAAAATCAGGGAGGAGCGCGGCGGCTCCGCCGCCGCCACCCCCCTCCTCTCTACGGCCCACTGCACGCCGGTGGCCCTCTGACGCCACCAGCCAGCGCGGCCGCCTCCGCTGCGCCACCGTCCTACAACAGCAGCGTATGGGGCGCCGCCCCCTACCTCTTACCGTTGTCCTCTCGTCGTTCCCTCCAGCCGCCATGGTCGCCGCCTGCGCGTCTCCGTCTCTTTGCACGCGGCCGAGCGCGACACCGCCCCCCACCTCGTCTCAATGTTGGGTTCACCCCTGTGCCATCGTGCCCTCCTGGAGGAAGGAGAAGGTGCTTTTTCTTTTACTTTTTATTGTAAAAATTGCAGCTATTATATTTCATATTTCCTAATATTAAAAACAAGTCCCTGTACGTATTCTGCATTGTAATTTCAGATTCTGTATTTGCACCGATATCTATATCCCTATGTTTGTGTGTTAATTTGGGTACCTTTTTGCATCATTTTATTAAATGAAAATTTTCATTGTGTGAGCAACTAATTCTCTACCTTGTGGATTTTTATTTATATTTTTCTGATATTTGGGTAACTAATTAAAATTGTTCAACTGAAATACTGCATATTTTACCCAAATTGAGCTCTTAAATTTATATCTCATACATGGTTACTTTAAAAATCCCACAAAAATTAGTAATGATGCCTTGATATGTGATTGAGATACTTTCCAAAATTCAACCAAAGTTGAGTTATCTTGTGTGCGAGATAAATTGTAGAGTGATTTTTATATTTGATTTTTAATTAAATCCACGTACATCATTTTTGCGAAATTTCAAGTCTCCTTAATGCCATTTAAAAATATCTATATGAGATAATTTGCTCTCTGCCTAATTTGAAAATATGGATTTATTAGGAATTATTTACTCACTGTCACTCTGTTTCCACTAAAAAATACATAAAAAATCATATTTCGTTAAAAAATTCCAAAAAATTTACTGTAGTCTCATTTCATCATGTTTTAATTCCAGTAATTTTTTCATGATTTTTGCTTACTGTTTGTATGATAAATTATGAAAAAACCCATAAAAAGTGTGTATTTTTAATTGTTGCATTTTAATTCCTAAAAATAAAAAAATTTTGCCTTGCATTCACCACTGGATTAACATTTTAGGAAAAATATAACTTTCATAAATTGGACTTATTTTCTATTCAAAGTAATTTGGCTAAGTTGTATGCTTTCTTAATGTATTAGTTCACTCGCATCTTGTTTTTTTGGCATTCATTTTGCATTAAAAAATATATAAAAAAATACGCACTAAAAATCTAGTTCTTAATTTTTGGATTAATCCTAGAGTTGTTCCTTTGCCTCCCTGTGTTCGACCCCGGACTTGCCCGGGATATAAATAAGCCGAGACACTCTTCACGGAGATCCTTCTCTCGGTTCTGATCGACTCGCTAAGTACACGTACTACAACGTGCCCGAAAAAAAATCGCGTATTTAGCGACATGTACAAGGGCATATGAGTAATACGATCTCTCAAAGGAATCATACAAGTTCACTTGTTAATCGGAAGACATGAGCTCACTCATGAGGCATTGGGACTAATCAAATTTCATGCGTGGTCATCTTGCTTTAGAAGCACGTCAAGAATTTGTAGGTATGATATGTTCTTTTGGAAAGCATATGATAGATACCAACTCCCAATGACCGATTGACAAACTTTAATGATAAAAACACTAAAGATGACAGTGCAAAATTGATCATTATCTTTGAGTTTATTCTAAGTCTTCCAGTATGTGATGAAAGAGATTTTGCGAGGATCGTACGGTTTCACAAGGCGAAACCGTAATCGATGTGTTGAACGCTCAAAAATCTTAATAAAACAACAACTAACCCACAAATAAATCAAGTAAAGAATAACATAAAATATGAGTCAAAATTTATTCTCTACAAAACACAAGGTATAGCAAGCATGAATGTAGATGTCAAACCATAGAGAGCAAACCAAGTAACCTACGATTATTGTCAATCAAAGTGTATTATGTACACACATGTCCATTCTATAATATATATATATATGTGGGTTTTTGTTTTGATATTTTTATATTTTGTTTTTAATTTTGTATTTTTGTATTTCCTTTTTATATTTATATTTTTATATTTCCTTTTTCCTTTTTAATAGATGATAGAATATATAAGGCTATATAAGCCATAGAGAGTAATATAACTAAAAATACTAATAAAAAGAAATAAAATACAGAAAATATTTTTTTAGGTTTTATATATTTTTCTAATATTTTTATGTTTTTTCTGGAATCTTTGCTAATTTATGGATTTTTATAATAAAAAAGATCCCAAATAAGGGATTAAATAATAGGTTGAGATTGAAATGAATATTAAAAATAGCAAAACAAGTCTAAAATTATTTAAATCATTTTTAATAAGTAGAGAATAATATAAATAAAATTCAAAAATAGAAAAACAGATTTTTAGAATTTTTGGTTATTTTTAATATTTTTTTATTGAATTTTGGAGCTTTTTGATTTTTAGTCTTTTTTCTTCTTCATTTTTAGGGAATTCTGGCCTGGAATTAATCAATACTAAAATACACCCCATATATTTTTTTTGGGAATTTTTCAAATCATTTTTCTATTTTTTGGTATTTTGTAAGCTAGACATGGACAAAAACGTGCTCATTTTAATTTTAATGAATTGTTAAAATACCAAAAATGCTAAAATAAAAATGGGGCATGAAAATACATATTAGCATTCTTCTAACCCTAATTTCCATAATTTTAGGAGTAGAGGTGCTATTTTTAATAAATGAAATTCAAGCACCAAAAATACATATACTAGAAAGGGCATAACTACAAATAAAATAAACATCAAGGGCTCAAGTGCATTTTTTCCAAAATATACAATGTATATCAAATTTTATTGTCCTAACATAAATATAGAAAGTATTAAGGGCATTCTCGTAAAATGGCCACCTCATATTGGACGACATGTGAGATGATTTAGCATTGACCTAAATGGAATATGAAAGATATACAAGGGTTTAAATTTTACCATTTTATTTACATAAAATATTTTATTTACAAGACCAATGATTAAATACAAAAATGAATGGGCTAAGTGTGCAATTTACCCCTTATTAACACGGAGGCAGACGACTGGATTTCATCCACTTAAACATGTATCATCTCCTCGCTTGCCGATGATGCTTCGCGATGAGCGCTTGGGATTAAACCCCTAGTCAGATCTGATAGCTGACAGCAAGGCAAATCAGACTGATGCTAGAGCATCTGGGGTCGAGGCTAGATCCAATGGCTATGGACTCCCCTAGATGAACACGGAAGAACACCGCATGGGTCGAGCTTCGATTGGAAATTCTGACCAGCTTCGAACACATGGAGGTGATCCAAAAGGTGTTACAGACTCTTGGGTTGGTTCTCTATCTGTTGGAGGGCTCTAAAAGGTGCCGTGATGGTTGGAGCTTCAATGAGAGGTTGGGGAATCTGGACTGCTCCAGGTACCTTCGGGCAAGCAGCAAAATACCCTCCAGGTCATTCTTTGGTGTTCAACCCTATACAAGAACCCACTAGAGATGAGGGCAAAATGCCTCATCCCGTCAGGAGGCGGAATGGCAGCATAAGGGAAGCGAGTGGCGGCTGCTCCAGCGAGGTGAAGGAATGGAGACCAATAGTCTAGATCAGGGGTTGATCTGGGTGAATGGGAGGTAAAATACGACGGAGAAGTGACGTGAATAGATATGAGGGGGAAAAGGTGTGTCGAAACTAGGCATTGCACGAGGGATGTTCGCCTAAGCGGAGCTCCAACGAACTTCAAAATGGGATTTTAAGCTAAATTGATAAACTAATTATGTAATTAAAAAGCAGAAATTAAGTACTATCTAAAAAGCATGGAATGCAACACCTATACCTGCCAGCAAAGGCAGGGAGCAGGGCAGCCAGCGACGACCACCATGGGTGCACCTCCTCATCCGCGTGCCTCTCCAAACCTCAGAGGATATCCCCCTGTCACAGGGATACACTCTTAGACCAATGTTTAAGACTTCAGGGCTTGCAAAAGTGACCAAAATGAGAAGGTAAGCATGAGGTTTTTATTTATGGCCATGTATGTGCACCCTTAAGCATGGGGGCTACATGCAAAATAACCAGAAGTTTTTATGCTACATACAAAAGTCTATGGATTAAAAATAAAATGCAAAAGGCAAGGGGTCTAGGGAAAAATTACCCCCTATTGGCACTAGCAGACTATTGGATGTTGCCCACTAATCGACGTGGCGTGTGATGGACAGTGGATACCCCTTCGCAGATGACGGGACATGATTAGAAGGCGGTAGATGATCCAACGACAGATGGCGCTCGCATCTGAAGGTAGCTTTGCGATCTGGAGCTCCTCGTTGATCTAACAATAGAGAGCAAGGGAGGAAGAACATGGAAGAACCCTATTTTGGAAAACTTTTATCCACTCCACTACGTGACTCCGGTGGTCTTTGGCTTTGCGGTGAGGTGCCAAATGCTCCTGATGTTCGTGGCATGCTCCTGGGGGCTTCAGAGACGTATGAGGTTCACCGGAGTGATCTTCGGAGGTCGATGAAGGATTGAAGCTCCAAGTTCTTAAACTGAGTCAAAATCCGACCCTAGAGAGTCTTTGTCCTCCAATACCTTCAAGGTTAGCTCTAGCGAAGAAAAAGAAAGGTATAGGAGGTCTTCTTGAGCAGAGATGGATGAAAATGGAGGCGGGCGGAGGCTCTCCGACGTACATCAGAGGAGGAGAATCGATTCCTTGATCTAGAAAGGATCATGTTGAATAGAGATGTGTGGGATGATCAGAACATGGAGGGGAACTAAATGAGAGTGTCAGGTAGGTCGAGGAATGGTTAGAAGATGACAAAACAATGGCTAGAGAAGATGCTCTGACGAACTTCAAAATTAGAATTTTAAGAAATGAAATGCAAAAATAAGTTAATTTAACTCCTAAACTAGGCTATTCATGATGCTAAGAATAGAAAGAACTAAAGAAGCTAAGGTTCGATCCAAGAAGAAGGGAACCAAGGTGGGGCTCCTCCATCTACTCCGGTGATGCTCGAATCTCCTCCGATCGGTTTCTTCATCCATGCCACGCATTTGGGCGAAGTATCTGCGGCCACCAACAACCTCGGGGAACAGAAAACTCAAGGATTTTGAAGAGGAATTGGCACCAAAATCAAAAGGTGGCCTACGACTTATTTTTATACACGAGGACTTTGATCGAGGCTATAGATCACCTCAGGAATCCATCGATCTTGGTATCGATGCTGCATGAAAGGGCAAGGATCAAGGAACAAAATCGCCGAAGGAATCACCCAAAAAATTGTAAGGAAGAGTGGGGAAATTCGATGAAGATGGTCGGTCTGTGAGGCTACAAGATCGAGGGTTGCAGGGGTCTCAATTGACCGACGGGTCAACCGAGGCTGCAACCCGATTGGTCCACGTAAGCCACAACATGACAAAATAAAAAAGAAATTCAAAATAAAATATAAAAAATATTTATTATTTTTTGTAATATGTTAATCTAATTTTTATTTATTTTTACCAATCCATTTATGATGTGTTATTTTTACATGTATATTTTATAGTTATATTTACCTATATTTTGGTTATTTTATTTTTTATTTTTTATTTTATTAGTTTATATACTTAATTTATATATTTCTAACTTATTTTAGTACATATAAGTATATTTTTATTGTATTTTTCTCAATTGAAATGTACACTTAATTTATTATAGGTATTAATTATATATGTATAAGTAAGTATATTTCATCTGAGTATCATAGTTTACATATTTATTTTGAGGTGTTTTTAATGGTTTTATTATGGTTTACTTATGTACATATGCTACAGCTAATATTTACAAAATTATAATAATATAAAAGTAAGAAAAATATAAGGAATAAATAAAAAGATTATTTTATTCAAGTATAATGTATAATAGGGGTCCAAAACCTATATTTGCATCCTAACTCCAAATTGAATGAAAACACTTTCATTAAATAGCTAACTAAAATTTACATACAATTAAAGGTCATTTTAGTGAATTTTGAGTTCATATGTAGAAGATACAGGTCTGTAAAGTTTAGATTTTGGGTTTTTTCTGAATGTGTAGGGCACAATGTTCATTATTTTTACATGAAATAAAGTTTATCTTTTTCTATGTATATTTATCTATAACTTTCATAAACAAAATTTATTGATCTGATATATAAATGATAAAGAATAAAATATGTCCTACAATGGGCTTATTGATGCATTGTAAATTAGGGTTTTGTTGTGTTTTTTATCCTTATCTCCCTTACTTTATTTCTTATCAACCAGTCATCATGATGCATATGTATCGAGGTCCAAGGTCATTCAATACCTATGGTATTTCATTTTCTTTTTTCTTTTTTCTTTTATTTTGGTTTTGAATACAGTATTTTATACAATATTTACAGAATAAATAATAGATGTTATTTTTTGCAAAATAGTGTTATTTAAATACATTTAGCTAGGGTTTAAAGGCCAAAATGAAATAATAAAGGAGATAAAATGGAGATTCATCACATATACAGTCAATGATCTTTCCTTATAACAGCCTTTTACATATCCACATAAACAAAGCTGACTACTCCATTTTTACTACTCCCAAATTCACAAGAAAACCCAACGGTTCCTCCTAGCAATCTTAGAATTCACTTCACCGCAAGTCAATGACATTTTCCTAGATATGGTGTGTATGTACTTACAACATCGAATGCTTGGGCAACGTACGGGTGTATGCATATCATGGCATACATAATACTTCTAACATCACTGATGTAAGGAACATGTGACATATACCCTTGGTCATCCTCCATTTGTGGTGACAACTCTACGGATAGCTTGAAATGAGAGCCAATGAGGATCTTCTAAGGTTTGGCATATTCCATGCCAAAACGCTCCAAGGCCTTCTGCAAGAAGCTCTTTTAGCTCAAACATAGCTTCCTAGCCCGTGATCTTGGTGTATCTCCATGTCAAGTAACTTCTTAGTTGCACCAAGATCCTTCATCTCGAATTCCTCACCAAGTAAGGCCTTTAATCTATTCATCTCAGACTTCTTTATGGACAATGTCAACATGTCATCCACATATAGCAAAATAAAAATGAAGGAGTGATCATCAAGTTGTCTAAAGTAGCATCGTAACTGCTCCTGGTAAAACCATGTACAACCATGAATGAGTTGAAGTAATCTCAGAGATTGCTTCAACCTATAAAGATATTTCTTAAGCAATCACACATGATCTTCCTTTCCCTGCACTACAAAGCCTTCAGGTTGACACATGTATATTTGCTCTTCAAAATCTCCATGTAAGAAGGATGTCTTCACATTTACCTATTCCAAGTCCTTCACAGTAATAATCACTAGAAAGACTAGTATGGTAGTGTGCTTTACAACATGCAAGAAGATATCATTGTAGTCAATACTTTCCACCTAGCTAAAGCCTTTGAACTAGTTTTGCCTTGTATCTCTCATCGAATATATCCATAGATGCCTTCTTTCTTCTTGTAAATCCATTTGCATCCAATCATCTTCTGTCCACGTGGTGGAGGAAAAAGAGCCCATCTTCGATTTTCAATGACAGGATTCAATCTCCTCATTCATTGCTGGGACCAGTCCGCAGATTATTGTGATGAAACAACTTTAGAAAAGTTGTTCATCCCTCCTACATCACATGTTTCCTCTATGGCGGATAGTGTACACATAAATGTGAAATCAACATATCTGGAGGGTGTCTTGGTCAACCTTCATCTCCGTCTATTTACAATGCACTTCTCTTCTTCACTCGTTGAACTTTCGTAAAAGTTGATCGTAAAAATCCAATCAACTGTGGATGTGGAAGTGTTGAAGTGACTCACTCAGGAACTTTTGTCAAATAAGTTGCCATTTACTAGTTATACTCCTAAAAATGGTGTAGGATGGCAAATGTTAGAGTGTCAAACACAAGGAGATGTGAAGCTAAGTAAATAAAGTCCTACATGTATTTGTGTGAAGTGGTCCATGATTCGAGTGTATTTTTGGTCTTTTTATCTGTTTCTATGTTTATGTGGTTTGTGTGTTTATATATATTTTTCTTTTAGTTTTGAATACTTTTATGTATTTTTTATTTTGAAGATAAAGAGAAATTTTGGATAATGCAATACTATATAGTATGCTAGGTATGACTATACATGCAGTACTATATACTATATAGTAGTCCAAAGTGCAATGAGTGAAATGTGTATATATAAGTGAAATGTAAAATGCGATGAGAAATAGATAAAACTTATGTAGATAGAAGTAGGAAATAAGCATACAAAATCACCTTGAAAGAATTCAGATTAAGCTCAACTTACGAATTTCGTCAAAATCCATCTTTTCTTCGAATACAACAAAATAAATTTCAAAAGGGTTTTTATCACTTGTGCCCCTCTGAGATATCATAATTTCAGTTATGCCCCTATCTTTTTGGTAATATCAGTTGTGCCCCTCACTTCTTTCTCCTATATCACTTGTTCCCTTCCGTTAGATTGATCATCAATGAGTTGACTTAACCATGGTTTTTTCAAACCTTGGTGCAGTTAAGAGGGTATTATTGTCCATACTTCTTCTTCATCTTCTTCCTCCTCCATTTGTTCTTCTTCCTTTCTCTTCATAATCTCTCTCTCTTAGTGACATCTTCATGCATCCATCGAATCTCTAAAAATTTTGCATTTTAACAGATATATCACTCGTTACGGATCAAACGGTGAATTTTATTGAATTTTTTGATGATTTTTTATGAATCAATTATTCAAAAATTTATCTTAATTTAACAAAAACTGAAAGCTCTCTAGTTTCAGCCAGACAGACGGAGGAGGAGGGCGGAAGGGGGAGGCACGGGGGAGGGGGAGGTGTAGGGGGCAGGGGCGACACGGGCGGGGGCGGAGGAGTGACCTGAGGGCGGGGCGGTGGGGGTAGGGGGAGGCGTAGGGGGAGGGGGAGGTACGAGACAGAGGGAGGGGGAGGTGCAGGGGGCAGGGGCGACGGGCCAGGGGAGGCACAGGGGGCGAGGGCGACGGGCCAGGGGAGGCACAGGGGGCAAGGACGACGGGGGGAGGGGGTGCAGGGGGCGGATGGGGGGAGGTGCGGGGGGCGGTGCAGGGGCGGAGGGCGCACCTCAGGCGGGGGAGGAGGCGCCGGCAACCTGGGGGAGGTGCGGGGGAGGAGGGTGCACCTGGGGGCGGGGGAGGAGGCGCATGCAACCTGGGGGAGATGCGGGGGCAGAGGGTGCACCTGGGGGCAGGGGAGGAGGCGCAGGCGACCGGGGGGGAGGTGCGGGGGCAAGGGGAGATGCGGTGGAGGTAGGGAACCAAGGAGCTCGGACGCAAAGAAGCAGTGAGAGGAGCTCGGGGGCGATCAGAGAGGCGTGGGAGCGGAGGGAGGGGCCAGGGGTGGTCGGGAGGAGCTGGTGGAGGAGTAGGAGGCTGTAAGGAGGAAGAGAAGGGGGAGGAAGAGGAAGAGGATGTGGGAGGAGGAGGAGGATGAAGAAGTGCCTGGACATTTCAGTCTAATTTTTAAAAGTAATTCCTATTGTGTCCTTAAAGTTAACGTTCGTTTGTGTTGGAGATGAATGGCAACTGACCCGAGGGGCACAATTGATATACTGGCAAGAAGTTGGGGGCACAACTGATATTCCCAAAAAGATAGGAACATAATTTATATTGCAATATCTCAGAGGGCACAACTGATAAAAACCCATTTCAAAATTCTGTTCCCGAATCTGGTCCCAAAGTTTGATCCAAAATCTGACCTCGTAGCACTCTCAAATGATGCCATGTATGCAAGGGCACAATTGCAAAGAAAAGAAAGCACTCTGCTACACTTTGGTCCCTGGATATGGACTATAATGCAAAAACCACAACTTTCAGAAAACAAAAGATGTTAGAATAAAAGGTAGAATATCTTACAAATTAACCACAATTCACGTGCATTGCACGTGAACTCCTAAATAGAAGGTTCTGTGCGTAAGTCGATGGATTATGAGTATGAAGTTGTAACTGCACCAATATATAAACTGACGGCTCAGATGATACTGTGCAAATGGAATCTGGCCGTTGATCGCTGTGATGTGGCGGACGACTGTAGCTACACAGTGTTCTTCACGGGTTCTCAGTGTCCGAGCTATGTTCTTCAGGCGACGCTACTCCGGCGAAGATAGGATCTACTTATGACTATGTTAAGATCGTACGAACCGGAGTACAATTAAGCACAACTAAACAGATTTTTTAGAAAACTAGGCCTTAATAACTCGGATCTGTTTACGAGCATCAGATGAGCGTCACATTACAATGAGTATCTGCAACTCGAGAAGTTTGGTTCAGATTGTTCCTCAATGCTACAGATAAGCTTCAGATCACAACTGATAATTTCTTCCCCCACGCATCATTTCCTTCGATTCAAGGACGCATAAAACTGATCGGTTTCTGATTCTGCAAATTAAACAGTAGACTCAAATTGTTGCATAAGCACTTTTCAGTTTAACCTGATATAATTTACAAACAATTTATCAATCCATCAGGCAGTTAGTCACGTATGGTGTGGGTGTATGAGAAATGGTTGCAACAGAAGAAGCAAAAGTAGAGGGGAAAAAAGTAGAACCATCGACTGGAAGGAGGAAGATCGATATCTTTTTTTTTTTTTGATGGGTAATTTCTGTCTCTATATTGTATTAACCAAAAAAGAAAAACAAGAACAAACGATGATTACAAATTGGTTTCCAAAACAAAAAAACAGAACAATGCACACTCCAGATGAATGTGCAGTGTAGTTAACGGAAAGAGGATTTTCCAATTCACACCCCACTACAGGGTCGCCACACAGCTTCTGGAATTTCAGTTAGTGACAAACTTCACCGTGTCAACAATTTTTTGTGCTAAGGCGTTGGGCGAGGATCGCCTCTCAGAGGTCCATCTGGCGTTCCTCTCATTCCATATTTCCCAGGTTGCAGCAGCGAGGGTGGCAGCTGCCACCCTTTTTTCCAGATCACCGCGAATGTTCTCCCAGAGGTTCAGCAAACCAAATAGATCAGAATTCTGGAAAACATGTAATCCAAGGGCAAGACATGCCTGCTTCCAAACCTCGGAGGAGAAATCACATGCAAAGAAAAGGTGTTCACGCAGCTCAGGGGCACGGTCACAGAGGTAGCATCCTCTATTGACCATAGTTCCATGCCTCGCAAGTCTATCCAGAGTCGGAAGACGGTTTAAGATAGCACGGTATAGGGTGCACGCGTGTCTAGGGACCACGTTATTATTCCAAAGGATGCGCGCCCAGGCCACGGGCGGAGCCCGGTTTCTAACGAGGTCGAAGGCATCCCTGAAGGGACGGTGGCCGAAGGTGAGGTTTGCATGCGCCAGCCGAGACCGCGCCTCCAAAATGGACTTCCAGACAAGAGAGTCCCCGTTGTGTTTGACACAATCTGAGATTAAACGGCCTCTAAGGTATCTCGCTCTCATATAGTTTGCCCAGATAGAGTAATTGTCGTTTGAAATAGTCCATCCCCAAGACAAGATCATAGCTTCCCGCAGATGGACAAGCGATCGGAGGCCGAGCCCCCCCTCCTCCTTTGGAAGGCAGACGACGTCCCATTTGACGTGATGGGCACCATACGCCCAGAGGAAATCAGCACAGAGGGCTTCAACCCTCTTAATTTTCCCCAGAGGAAGATCGATATCTACGAAAGAAGAAAGGGAAACGTGTAGATTGGATTTCGCCTGGAGATGTGAATGAATCGTGGGAGGAAGAAGGGTTCGCCTCATCAAAAGGGCGAGCGGCTCGTGGAGGCTGTGCTGCTGCAGGTTGCAGCCTTCCAGATGGTCCTCGAACGGAAGTGGATCCTCTGCTGTGCTATTGGTTGCAGCAGAGTCTGCAGCACACCTGGGAGCCGCTCGATCTTGATCGAGTGTTCCCATAAATTCACACTTTTTATGGGTTCCTATTATGTGAATTCGTGGAAACTGCTCGATCAAGATCGAGCGGCTCTCAGGTGTGCAGCAGACTCTGCTGCAACCCATGCTAGAGTAGAGGATCCACTTCCGTCCTCTAACTGTTAGAAATAATTTGATGGGCCTACATAAATCATTCCTTATTCACATTTGTTTGCTATCTTAAATATATTGGCAAATATGAGATGATCTATTAAAATAAAAGGCCATAATTGCATCACTATTGTATGGTAGAAAATGCGTGGATACCCTTTGATTGTTTGTATATTCCTTGATGGGTGGAATAACAAATTGTCAACCTACTATATTTAGGCAGGGGTTATGGTCCCCAAGGGAATTGGGATGCGTCGGTTTTCTCATTCCCATCCGAGAAAACATAGGCGGTTACTCTCTCTCTCTCTCTTGAAAAACCATTGCATGGAGGAGTTGTTGAACAACAATCTGCAACAATGGATTCAAGTAAGTTTTTTTATTTGGATTAATGATTTAACAAGAACAGTACTCCAAGGATAATGATCAGTGTTTTCCTTGTTTAAAATTTCTTACAAGTGGTACCAGAGCCACTGTTTTTTTGTTAAATCATTATTCTTTTTCTTCAAGGAGAGAGTTTTTTTTGTTCAACTTCTTAAGATCTCTTTAAAAAAAATTGATGTAGACATCATTGCTTCCGCTATCAAGATGTTTTTTTCTCTCCGGATACAAATCTTGGGAATTTATGTATTTGGATTTAGAGTGAAACAGAAATTATTATGCGTTAATATGCTTCATGGATATTATGTTAACTATTTCTTGTTGACATTTTTTTAATCTTTGCCAATGTGCCATTTTTTTTGTTTTTGAAATTGATTCTAGCATGCACACAATAACTACCTTCCTTTTTTTCTCTCCTTAAGAAAACGTGAGTTTGATTTTTCTTATTCACGCACTTCATGCATGCATTATAATTATGGATTGAATGTTGTTTTTTGGTTGCCTTTTTTGGATTTGTATATTTAATGTATGCGAGATTTGCCAAAGCAAACAACATGTACATTATAATATACATAAAGTACACATGATGTTCATTTGGATAGCAATCAGATCAAAGAAAGATTTCTATCACTACATGTATATGTGTTTTTTTTACAATGATTAAACATCTATGATTATACGGTTACTGTTGTAGATATAGGTTTATCCAAAGATAAATCTATTTTCTAACTAACAAAAAAATCATTGATATTTAAATCATTAATTGATAAGAGTACCATTTGCAAATTGATACCTATGTCCAAAGACATGTATCATTGTTGTGTTAAGCATTTTTTTATGTTGGGAGTTTCCCTCTTACCTTTCTTTTTATATATATACTTGTATATGAGCATTGATTAAGAGTTTTTTTTTATATTTATTCTTGTGTAGTTAACTCCTCTGCTTCAGCAATTTCTGCCAATGTTAATTCTATTCCCGAGTTGAATGGTTCTAATTTCAAAAATTGGAAAGAAAGTGTTATAATTGTTTGGGATGCATGGACTTAGACCTTGCACTTAGGGAGGAACAACCATCTCCTCTTACATCTGAAAGTTCCATTGAAGATAAAAGGAACTTTGAGAGATGGGAACGTTCCAATCGCATGTGTCTAATGATCATGAAACGTGCAATCCCAGAAAACTTCAGAGGTGCTATTTCTGAGGAGACTAGTGCCATCAAGTTCCTTGAGGAAATAGAAAAGCGTTTTGCAAAAAATGAAAAGGCTGAGACAAGCACCCTCCTTGGGAAACTTGTTTCAATAAAGTATAAAGCCACAGGGAACATAAGGGAGCATATTATGGAAATGTCCCATCTTGCATCGAAATTAAAGGCACTAAAGTTGGAGTTATCGGATGATCTGCTCGTACACTTAGTGTTAATATCTCTTCCAATGCAATTCAGTTAATTCAAGATAAGTTACAATTGCCAAAAAGAGAAATGGACTCTTAATGAGCTCATCTCTCATTGTGTGCAAGAGGAAGAGAGAATGAAGCAAGATAGAACTGAAAGTGCTTATTTGGTTACTCGTCCAAAGTTCAAGAAAAGGAAATGGACAAAGGAAGCTGCTAAGGAATCCTTCCCTAAAGGAAATCAAAGGAAACCTAAGGACAATAAACAAACCTGTTTCTTTTGCAAAGGTGAAGGTCATGTGAAGAAAGATTGTACCAAGTATCATGCATGGCGTGAAAAGAAAGGTACATCTCTTTCTTTAGTTTGTTCTGAGGTTAATTTGACTTCTGTACCTAACCACATATGGTGGGTGGACTCCGGTACTACTATTCACATAAGTGTATCTATGCAGGGCTCCCAAAATTGTCGAATGCCAAGTGATGTTGAAAAAATCATCTATGTGGGCAATGGAAGGACCGTGGAAGTTGAAGCTGTTGCGGATTTTCGATTATCATTAAGTACTGGTTGTTTTTTGGATTTGAAACAGACTTTTGTAGTTCCATCCTTTCGAAGGAACTTAATTTCCGTTTATTTGTTGGACAAATTGGGTTATGAATGTTCTTTTGGAAATGGAAAGTTGAAGTTGTTTCTTAATTCCAATTTGGTAGGTACTGGTTCTTTATCTATTTTTATAATCTATATTTAATTCACACAACTTCTCTAAACCTTGAAACCTTGCATGTCAATTCATGTGGTACAAAGCGTAAATTAACTAAAGAGAATTCAGGTGTATTATAGCACAGGCGCTTAGGTCATATATCCAAACAAAGGATAGATCGACTTGTGTCAATAGGAATTCTTGACTCCCTTGATTATTCAAATTTTGATGTCTGTATTGAATGTTTAAAAGGGAAAAGAACAAACAAAGGAAAATTAGGTACCGTTAGAACTTCAAACGTCTTAGAACTAATTCATATAGATATTTGTGGACCATTCCCTACGATTTCTTGGAATGGACAACAATATTTCATTACGTTCATAGACGATTACTCCAGATACGTGTACCTATATCTAATACACGAAAAATCTCAATCCTTGGACGTATTCAAGTCATTCAAGGCTGAAGTTGAAAATCAACTTGAAAAAAGGATTAAGGCTGTTCGATCTGACCGTGGTGGAGAATACTATGGTAAATATGATGGATCAGGTGAACAACGTCCAGGGCCTTTTGCTTCTTTTCTTAAGGAATGCGGCATTGTTCCTCAGTATACAATGCCAGGTACTCCTAGCATGAATGGTATTGCTGAGAGACGAAATAGAACATTAAAAGATATGGTAAGGAGTATGATTAGTCATTCACTTTTACCACAATCTTTGTGGGGAGAAGCATTAAAGACAACAACTTACATTCTAAATAGAGTGCCGACAAAAGCAGTACCAAAAACCCCATATGAACTATGGACGGGTAAAATACCCAGCCTTAGACACCTTCATATATGGGGATGTCCAGCTGAGGCAAGGCCATATAAGCCACATGAGAAGAAATTGGACTCTAAAACGGTTACTTGTCATTTTGTTGGATACTCTGAACGGTCTAAAGGTTATAAGTTTTTTGACCCCAAGACCAAGTCCATATTTGAAACAAAAAATGCTCATTTCTTTGAGGATGTTGGTTTGGGTGGTGATAATAATGTGAGAGAAATTACTTTTAAAGAACCTGATTCTTCTCCTAAAGATTCCAATGTTTATGATCAAGTTCTAATTCCCATTATTTTTCAAACTATGGAGATGGATGAAAATAATGTTGAACAACCTCACATTATACAAACCCAACAACCTCAAGAAAATCAGGTTCAAGTGCCTCTGAGAAGGTCCACTAGAGAAAGGAGAAATGCAATTTCAAATGATTATATTGTATTTCTCCAAGAACATGAGGATGGTTTATTGGAAGATGACCCAATTACCTTCCAACAAGCTATGCAAAGTTCTAAATCTCAAATGTGGATTGATGCCATGAACGAAGAAATGAAGTCAATGAGCGATAATGATGTATGGGAAATTGTCCCGTTACCTACTGGTGTAAAACCCATTGGATGCAAATGGATCTACAAGACCAAAAGAGATTCTATGGGTAATATAGAAAAATATAAAGCACGTCTTGTTGCCAAAGGCTTCAATCAAAAAGCAGGCATTGACTACACTGAAACTTTCTCTCCAGTTTCATCGAAGGATTCTTTTAGAACCATAATGTCATTGGTAGCTCATTTTGATCTTGAGTTACATCAAATTGATGTTAAAACTGCATTTCTTAATGGCGACATTAATGAAACAATTTATATGGAGCAACTAGAAAGTTTTGAATTAGGAGATTCAAAAGAAATGGTTTGCAAATTAAAGAAATCTATTTATGGACTCAAGCAAGCTTCACGCCAATGGTATCATAAATTTCATCAGGTTGTTATCTCATTTGGTTTCGAGGCTAATGTGGCGGATGAATGCGTATACCAAAAGTTTTCTATGGGCAAATATATTTTCCTAGTTTTATATGTTGATGACATATTACTTGCATGCAATCATCTTGGGTTATTGCAAGAAACTAAGAGATTTCTTTCAAAATATTTTGAAATGAAGGATCTTGGGGATGCTTCTTTTGCATTAGGAATCCAAATATATACAGACCGTTCTCAATATATTCTTGGATTATCACAAAAGAACTATATTGAAAAGGTTCTCCAAAAATACAGGATGAATCTGTGTAAGCCAGGTGATACCCCGGTATCTAAGGGAGACAAGTTTAGTCTCACTCAATGCCCTAAGAATCAAGTTGAAGCTAATGAAATGAGAAGTATTCCATATGCATCAGTTGTGGGAAGTTTGATGTATGCTCAAGTTTGTACTCGTCCAGATATTGCATACATTGTTGGAATGTTGGGCAGATATTTAAGCAACCCTGGGCTAGATCATTGGAAGGCGGCCAAGAGGGTGATGCGATACCTACAAAGAACAGAAGATTTCATGCTCACATACAAGAGGTCAGATCAATTAGAGATCATTGGATACTCAGATTCTGACTTCGTTGGATGCCAGGATAGTCGTAGATCCACTTCGGGCTATATTTTTCTTCTAGCTGGAGGAGCTGTTTCATGGGGGAGTGCTAAACAATCAATAATAGCCACTTCAACAATGTCAGCAGAATTTATAGCTTGTTATGAGGCGACAAATCATGCAATATGGATAAGGAATTTTATCACGGGTCTGCGCATTCTTGATAAAATTAAAAGACCATTAAAGGTATTTTGTGACAACCAATCAACGGTGTTATATTCCAACAACAATAAAAGTTCGTCAAAGTCAAAGCACATCGACATCAAGTTTTTGGCTGTTAAGGAAAGAGTTCAGAATGGTCAAGTTTCCATAGAGCACATTGGAACAAACCTTATGATTGCGGATCCACTTACAAAAGGACTACCGCCTAAGGTCTTTCATGAACATGTTGAACATATGGGTGTTCTGCCACTAAATGATGCTTTGGTTTAGTGGGAGTAGTTCTTTAGTGCCTTTGTATTTTGAACATATTTTATTTCTGCAGAATAAAAGCTTTTATTATTGTAATTCTGAACTATTAAGTATGTATCGAATTGGGAAACTATATTCGGACCAGTTGAAAATAGACATGGTTTAGATCCCATTTACATACAATTTTCATGCTACGCAACTATACTTGATCTATGTCATTGGTTATATTTATATATGTGGTTACTGTAGGTCTAATCACAAAGATAAGATGATGAAGACCTCTTTAATCCTATATCAATAGAGTCATGGACAAGATTGGTGAAGATGCTGTTTATGAGATAGCGGTATTGAGCTCATAAAGTTAAATGTGAATTAGTGCATAACATGATTTCATGTGGCCCAAGTGGGAGATTGTTAGAAATAATTTGATGGGCCTACATAAATCATTCCTTATTCACATTTGTTTGCTATCTTAAATATATTGGCAAATATGAGGTGATCTATTAAAATAAAAGGCCATAATTGCATCACTATTGTATGGTAGAAAATGCGTGGATACCCTTTGATTGTTTGTATATTCCTTGATGGGTGGAATAACAAATTGTCAACCTACTATATTTAGGCGGGGGTTATGGTCCCCAAGGGAAGTGGGATGCGTCGGTTTTCTCATTCCCATCCGAGAAAACATAGGCGGTTACTCTCTCTCTCTTGGAAAACCATTGCCTAGAGGAGTTGTTGAACAACAATCTGCAACAATGGATTCAAGTAAGTTTTTTTTATTTGGATTAATGATTTAACAAGAACAGTACTCCAAGGATAATGATCAGTGTTTTCCTTGTTTAAAATTTCTTACAGTAACACCTGGAAGGGGTTATATATAGGAAACGAGAGAGGATTTGAAAGAGAAAGAGCGTGAAAAGTTTGGGCACGAAAAGTTGTTGCAGATCAGACCTGAGAGGCGTCGACGCTAATCGGATTTGGGCTACCGGCACGGAGGAGATGGATTACCGGACTCGGATCGGAGAGAATAAACGGATGGGGAGGTGTTGGGTTTGGATCTCTTGCATGCTGAACAAAGGAGACAATGAAGAGAAAAGTTCCCAAGTGGAAGTGGCAACGGGCTTTTAGCCCAAAGTGGCCATTAACCAATAAAAGGACAAAAGCCCTTGACTTATATAATTTACATATACAAATTAGCAAATAAATAATAAAGGATGTTAAAAAATAAAAAATATATAAATCATTTTCCCACTAAATGGTATATAGTACAATTATTATTACTATTATTAAATTGATGGAGAAAGCAAGGCATAGCATAAAAATATACTTATTTTACACATATAATACATATATACATGTTTTGAATTATTTATTTGTACAAATACATACATTACTTTCTATGTTATTAATTTTATAATAGTTTATTATACACAAATATATTTTTATTATATTTTTTCAAAGTTTACTTACATGTATAAATAAACATAAGAGTCTAAAATACATGCATTTTGTACATATGTTATGTGTTGCACGTTCTATTTAAATTAATTCAGAAGTATTTTATTTTTTTACTTTATTTTATTTATAAAGTATAAAATATGTGAAACAAGGTAAACATACAAGTCGTATTAAAATAGCAATAAATATGGGTATAAAAATTGCTAATTACTTATATTACATATAGACTCTAAAATCGACATTTTGCAAATTAGCCATGTTTTCAGTGAAACCACCTTAGTTTGATAAATAATTTTATGACTTGAACATTAAAAGTAAACTTGCCTAGATTTGGAGTTCATATGAAGAGAAATTAGCCAAGAATTGGAATTATGACTTTTTCTATCCGATTCTATCAACATTCATTCACTATGGATTTTATATTTTTATAATCTTCTTTTTATTTTTATGCACATTTTACAAAAAGAATTAAGATAAAGGGCATGCTATTAATCCTACAAAAAATCGAGAAGTTTTATTAAGTAATTATACAAGTGAACAAACATGCTCGAAAGCCAAAACTCACACCATTTTCCTCAGGGTTTTTCTGACATTTTTAATAATTAATATTAAGTGCATGATGAAGTTCAAAGGTGAGTTTGGTCAATTCAAGTTTTCTATAAATATATATGGGTGAGCGAAGTTGGGTTTTACAGTTTTTTCCTTGTTCGTTTTCTTCCCTTATTTTAATCCTATTAGGCTTGTTAGAATTTTTATTGGTAGATATGGTTAAAGAATTTTAGTACATATTCGTTTACATAATTATTGTAGTTTATACAATATATAAGGTATCATAAATGTTATTTTATGTACAAAATTAGTTAATTTTGTGGTTTTCTCTGTACATACATCATCTCTCTCCATGTTTTGTTAACCAATCGATCTAGCATTGTATTAGTCACTGGGTTATGTTAAGTTTGTGCATATTTATATATTTACATTCTTCTTTGTATTTCCTTTTATTTTATTCTTCTCTTTTATTCTATTTAGTGCTAAAAACATTTTTATTCATGAGATGTATTTTGTTTCGAGATTAGTTTAAATGAGTACTTATTGGTGTTTTACCTTGAATTTTAGACAAAATTAAAGAATAAAAGAGATGAATCACATTCATCATTTGTGTCAATCTCAAACTCCACCTGCTTGTTGGTACTCACATCTACATCTGCATCAGAAGTATGAAGCACTATCCTTGGGAGATAAAATAGTATGCTCATTAAATATGCCATTCTTCTTAATCATTGATTTTGGATCAAGATACAACAATCTATATCCCTTCACTCCATATGCTTACATAAGAAATACGCATTTAATGGATTTAGGTTATGGCTTTCCATGACTAGTATGTGCATATGAAGGACAACCAAAAGCCTTCAAATCTGAATAATAAGGGGGATGTCCAGATCATATCTCATCTAGTGTCCGGTTGTCCAGAAATGATGAAGGAGATGAGTTAACAAAGAAGGTTATTGTCACGACTACTTCATCCCAAATTCCTTCATCAATCCAGCAGTCAGTAACATACATCTAGCTCTATTTATAAGGGTCTTGCTCATGCGCTTTGCAACTTATTCGATTGCGGAGTGTGTCTGATTGTATGGTATCTACAATGCCTTCATGCTTACAAAAATCATTGAATTCTATGGAACAAAATTCTAGTCCATTATATGTTGGTAGCCTCGTGATGCTTTTCCCAGTCTACTTCTCTAATACTATCATCTACTGCTTAAAGTTTGTGAATATCTTATCTTTGGATTTAAGAGCATAAATTCAGATATTCTGGAACTGTTATCGATGAATGTAAGCATGTATCATACACTACCTTTGGAGGGAACTTGAGATGACCTCTATAGAGTAGAATGAATATAGTCCAGAGTTCCCTTTATTTTATATTCAATGCCACCAAAACTCTTCTGTGTATATTTGCTAAAAACGTAATGCTCACAGAAGTTTAACTTGCACATGCTCTGACTATCAAGCAATCCTCTTCTGACATGGGTATTCATGCATGTCTCTCTCATATGTCTCAACCTGAGATGCCACAATATGGTGTTATCAACCCCAAGGAAACGGTTGCAGCACCTGTAATAGTATCTCTCTACAACATGTGTGTATATATAGATAGATAGATAGATCTCTTTGCAAACATAATGTGTCTTTTGTAAATGTTAAAATACCACATTTTGTAACATACTCATGCCCTTTCTCTTCTAGGGTACCATGGAATATCATGTTCTTCGTCATATATGGAACATAGTGAACATCTGTCAAGGTGACATATGTCCCATTGTGCATCTTCATTTTAATGTTTCCCATCCCTACATCCATGGACTTTGAATCATTACCCATAGCAACAATCCACCATTAAATGATCTGTATGGTGAGAATCAATGGCGATTTGGCATGATGTGGCAGGAGCCATGCATCCTTTATCTGTATGGTGTATTGGTCACCAGAAAATAGTCACATATCTACATTTAATTTCCAAATAATTCAATTCTACAACAAAACAATCTTTTCTAGATTGCTTCTGGTCCTCTTTATTTTGGAGTTTCCAGCACTCTTCTTTCTTATGCTAATTTCTTCTTGCTGTATCGACAAAAGTTGCTCTGTCCTTCTTTTCGTCAAGCAACTTATCAAACTTCATTTATTCTGTGTATCTGCCCCTAGCATAGAGCACCTCCACCTTCTTGTCGATTGATGAATGTCCCATGAGTTCACGATCTATTTACTTCTTTGAGACAAGGGATGATTTCACACCATTTAGCGTGATCTCATCCTTTCTTTAAATAAAGGTTTCTCTGAAAATGCTTGTACGAGGATGATAATGAACACAATAACAACGACGCTTGATCTTCATCCTCAATATCGTCTTCCATATATTCGAACTCAAAAATAATGGAAGCAATAATATCTAGAGATTTAATCGATGTACCTTCAGTCATACGAAGTATAAATAGTCATTGCTTGAGATGTAGGCAAGTAGGGAAAGTCCTCATCATTTAGAAATTCTCAAGTTTCAGCCACATAGCCACTACGGTTCATGAAAAGTGTCATTCGAGAGGAAAAGTTGTATGCTTGCCCTAGCCTTTGCATCCATGCCATCTTTCTCATCTTGATTTGACATAGTGAACATCTTCTCGATGTATTCAATGCATTTGTGATGTCTTGTTGGATGAGGATCGACTCCATCTTGTCCTTCCACATGCTAAAGTTGACGTTACCGTAGAATTTATCGATCTCAAACTTCATCATCATTGTGGGTGTTGGATTGGATCAGATTTGATCTGTCGCGGGAGGTCTCAAATTTGAAGTATAAAACATCAACCAGACAGATCTAGATGAGACTCTCGTGTGAAACGGAGAATCACCAAAAGCTCGGATGCCCTTTTTTCGAAGATGATCCGAACATATAATCAATCACAAGCAACCAACCATGGGACCCACGATTTTACATGGAAAACCTCCTAGTAATGTAGCAAGGGAAAAATCACAGACAAAGAGACGTTCCACTATGAAAGAAAAAATAGAATACAAAACCTTAGGAGATGGCGACTCTCCTGGAATGAGACTTTCACATGACCCATCCTTAACCTAGAATACATATATAGGGTAATTAATAAATGGATCCTAATATGTCCAGAATGTAATCCGATCGTAATAGGGTTGGTGCTTCAAGGCATATCTCAATAACATCAACCTCTAATTTTGGTGCCTATGGGGTCGTGATAAAAATAGTTTAGCAAATGCATTTGGTGCTAGGGTGATATTGTAACGAACCAGATCCGTGTGGCCAGCGGAAGCATGATAAATCGACATGCCACGTCGGATCCGAGGGTTACTCATTCATATCAATTCCAAATTTAAGAAGACGAATGAAAATGGACAAAATAATAAATAACTTGAGATACTTCAATAAATGAATAATATCACTTAATAACTTGACATAATCAAAGATCAAGTTACATCTTTCAAGAGACCCCATTGACAAAGAAAAATACTTAGAAAAGAACAACTCATAATGTTCCTTGGGTACATCTAAGAAAAAGGACAACAACAAGGAAAACTAACACTACCAAGATGAAAAAGTCAAATTTTCTGCCAGCCAATCAACAGCTTCAATGCTCTACTCCTCCGAGGAACCTGCAACAGGGCAAACCACAGGAGCGACAAGAATGCTCGTAAGCCAAATAGCTTAGCATGCTTTAAGAAGAGTACAAAAAAATGAGAATGGATCGATAAATCGAATAAGAAGCATGGTGATATAGCTATATTCACATACTTATGAAGGGTTCATACATTCTCAATAATAGTGCTCTATTGTTGCACATATACACCTAAACTCAATCTTATAGTTAAGTTGATCCATTAATACCCTCTGCTGGCACTAGCGGTTTTCACTTGCACATTCGATCATATATTAAACACATCGTGATGACATCAGCGCTGAGTCAATAGGTGGACTTTCCACTAGGTTCCATAGAACTTGACACCCCCAGAAGGTGTTGCCCTTTAGGCCATTGATGTCTGTATCGGACCCGGTAACCGGACTCTAGAGGTGGCTCCCACCACATGGAGTAGCACTTAGCTCCGCTTACCGTTATCGTGCCATAATCTTGTTAAAAATCCTTGTTTTAGGAAATTAATTATTCTTATGGTACCTTTGACCTATGGTTGACGCAAATCCATACATATACACGTCATGTAATGAAGGATATGGTTAGATCCTCAAGCGCATTATGGAAGCGTGAGCGTCGTATCGAATACGACGAGGAGCGACTAGTCGCACTAGTTGCTCGATGCAGCGGAATTTAAAAAAAATTCTTACGATGAAACCACATGATCCAAGAACACTTCTCGGATCGTTTCGTCTTAACCACAAACAAGTAATTAGGATTACCTCTTGAAGCGTGGTTGCGATCAAGTCTCTAAACAAAGAGACCTCCTGTCTCAAGTCCAATCCGATGGAGGAGACGCTTGCGAGCACGGGGATGAACCGCGTGCTTCTCGCAATCCATGTTGATGATCCAAGCGGCGGATCTCCTGATCTCGACACACGAGATCCATCGTCTTCTTCACGAGCGAGGCACACCGAAGGAGACGGAGATCCACGAGCAGACGATCGGGCAGCATAACGACGATGCTACGACGATGGAGAACCTCTCCATGGCATCCATGGTGGACGGCCATGAGAGGGAGAGAGAGGGCTGACGTCTAGAGAGAGAGAGAGATGTGCTACAATAGCATCTTGTGTAAAGAAGAGCAATGGGGTGCCTCTCCTTTTATAGGGTTTTGGGATCCACGAATCTCAATCCATGGGTCAACACAAATCCAATGGCTCTTATTGATTGTGTTTCTTTTAATGGCTAAGATTTGTGTTGGTAAAACCAACAGCAATTAATTTAATTTAAATTAAATATATGTTGATAAATCAACACAATTTAATCACAAAATTAAATCATCAATACATGGAGATAATGGAAGAGAGAAAAGCCTCCTTCCATGTGGAGAGGGGGGACGGCCTCCCTTTCCAAATGGGAGTGGTGGCCGTCCACCCTCCTCCATTAGGAAGGTGGCTATTTTATCTTTTATGTAATCTCCATTATTTGCAACAACTTTTGTTGCAAATTATTCTACAAAAAATAATTCACAATTATTTTGTAGACATTGTAATCTTGCCATTGAAAAATTTGTGAATCATATTCACAACCCAAAACAAAATGTAAATTATATTTTTAATTCAATATCCAATGTGAATCCAATTCACATTAACATTTAATTAACAAATATAAATTACAAATATCTCTCTCTTATACATTATAAATCACATTTATAATATATATGACTAATATGATATTGCTATCCACATTATTCATATCCATGATAATTAAATCACATTTAATCATCTTGGATCTTTATTCTCTTGTTCTCAATGAATATGAATCTCATTCACATTATTTACATCTTTGATAATTAAATCACATTTAACTATCTCAGATAACTCTCTTTATAATATGAATCAAATTCATATTACTCATGATAATTAAATCACATTTAATTATCCATTTTCTCAATGCTCGGATACTGACGAGTCCGGAAATGCCAAGTTAAGAATGTGTTTTTATCGTTCGGCTTAAAGAATGATTATTCGTGCGTTGTAGGCGGCAATCGGAACGGTCAAGAAAATAACCACAAATAATTTATTCAATTTTTAATCTCGTGGTTTTATGTTTATTTTACTTGGGCAAGTCCCAAGGTCGATCACAACGAGGCAAAGGAACAACCTAGAGAGATGTCTATCAAAGTTCATGTTCGGTTTTCGAGGCGGTCTTTTTTTTTGGAATTTTCAATGCAATAAAGGGTGCAAAATGCAAATTTGGCCTTATTTTAGGGACTAAAATGTAAATTACGTTCAAATGATGTCCGAAAAATATGAAACTTAGCCATAATGTAAAATACGATGAAATGTATGCACTATACTTTTTTTTTGGAATTTTTGGATGCAATATGATTTTTTTATGGATTTTTAAATGCAAACAGACTGATTTTCAATATTTAATTATAATAAATATTAAACCTACTTATTTTCAAGAAATAAAATTATCTAAGATCTACCACTAGGTGATGGATCTCAGAAAAATCCTAAACCTTACAAATGTGGGGTTTAATACCTATTAAAAATTAAATACTGAAATATGCAAAATGATTTTTATAGGGCAAATTATGAATGCAAATGCAATTCTTTTTGGGCACAATGTTAAGAACAATTAACTCTACAAGATGTGATTTTTCGAGAATTTTAGAGTAACAGTTAATCAACTATGAATTTTTAAGCAAGAATGGGCAAAATATGCAAATTTCCGCAAAACAATTATTTATTAATTAATCATCCATCACAAAAATGCCCACAATATGTCAAAGTGTAGAGAATTAATTAACAAACATCATGCTATTTTTGAATTAAGAAAATAATGTAAAGAAGAGGTCCAAAATAATAGGGGAACACAGGGGTATGTTGCAATATGTAAAATAAATATAAAAGCAGAGGGGGCTTTTGTGTAATTACCAATAATAGAGGGGGGAAATGCTGCAAAATGTCCAAGTGGCACGTGCTAGGCACGTGCACTTGGAGGCGGTGGCTGAGGCGCGAATATGCGGAACCAAGGGGGGTGGTTGCAAATAACCCCGCGGTCACGTGCGGGGCACGTGACCCGGGGTTGATGTCAGGTGACGTCCCCCCGTCCTCACGTGCGCTGCGCGAGGCGGGGGTCTCGGGCCTGGGGCGCCCGGTCGAGCGGTGGGGCGGCGGCTGATGTGATGCTGAAGGCGGAGCTCCGGGAGGCAGAGATGGAAGCTGGCGATTGTTGATGGAGGAGGAGCTTGGTCGGTGGATGCTGATTGCCTGGGGGTGATGAAGATGGCGGCGTAGGCGCAGCGTGGCCGGCGGAGTTGCTCGAAGTCGTGGATGACGGCGTCGCGGAGTTGTTGAGCTCGTCGTTGACGATGTACGAGGCGTAGTTGAGCGAAGGAGGGTCGATGGCGAAGTCGATGAAGCGTTGAACGTTGATGGCGATGGCGGTGGTAGTCGACTCGAGGCGGAGGAGAACGTGGGCGCAGTTGGAGAAGACGGTCGGAGGGGTGGCGGTAGTTGAAGGTGAACGAGGTGTTGGCTCGACGAGAACTCGGAGCGAGGCACTAGCGGCGGAAGAGCGCCGTGTACGGCAAGGCCAAAGGCCTTGGATCTCGCCGCAGCTGAAGGTCCTCCGTGCTGTCACCACCGGCGGTAACCTTAGGAATTAGGGACTTATCGGCGGATGGGTTGCCCTTTGGGAGCGGCGGAGTTTTTATAGGAGAAGAGGATCGTCGTCTATGGAAGGAGGGGATTGGGAAGGCGGCGCGAGATCGCAGGACGAAGGGGGATTCGATTGCGAGGATCGGCGATGGAGATACGGTGGAGGAGATTGGCGAAATCGACGGTGAATCGCGGGGGCGGCGGCAGCTTTCCAAAGGGGGAAAAGGTCGGAGGAGGAAGACGCTCAATTGGCCGTCCGATCGGCCGAGATCGGACGGCCGCGTGTGCGCCACGTGGAGGCAGAGGGCGTGAGGAAGGTGGGTGCACCTGCAGTGCGCGTGCGGGTGGGGTGACGAGTCGCTAGATACGGTAATTAATTCGGTCACGTTGTAGCACGTGTACTTAGCGATTCGGTCAGAACCGAGAGAAGATCTCCGTGAAGAGTGTCTCGGCTTAATTTATATCCCGGGCAAGTCCGGGGTCGAACACAGGGAGGCAAAGGAACAACTTTGGGTTTAATTTACAAATTTAAGATCTAGATATCCAAACGGTATTTTTTTAGATTTTTTTTATGCAAGTAGAATGCAAATGCAAATGAATCAAGACACTAAGAGAGCATACAACTTAGCCAAATTAAGTTGAATAGAAAATAAGTCCAATTTAGCAAAGTTATATTTTTTCTAGGATCCTAATCCAGTGATGAACACAAAACACATTTTTTTAGAATTTTCGGGGTTAATATGCAATAAATAAAAATGCACACTTTTTATGGATTTTTTTCGCAATTTTTCACACAAGCAGCAAGCAAAAATTATGAAAAAATTACTGGACGTAAAACATGATGCAGGAAAGCTACAGTAATATTTTTAGAATTTTTTGACAAAATATGAATTTTTTATGAATTTTTTAGTTAAAACAGAGTGATAGTGAGTAATTAATTCCTATTAAATCCAGTTATCAAATTAATCAGAGTGTGAATTATCTCAAGTAGATATTTAGATTAGCAATCCAGGAGACTTGAAATTTCGTGAAAAGGATGTATGTGGATTTAATTAAAAATCAAATACTAACAACACTCTACAATTTATTTCGGGCACAAGACATCTCCATTTTGGTTGAAATTTGGACAGTAAATTAAACACATTTCAAGGCATCATCCTTAATTTTTATGGATTTTTTTGGAGCAACCGTGTGTGAGATATAATTTTAAGAGCACGGAATGGGTAAAATTTGCTAAATTTCAGTTAAACATTTTTAATTAATTATCCAAAGACCACAAAAATACAAATAAATACCCACAATGTAGAGAATTAGTTGATCAACATCAAACCATTTTTCATTGAATAAAATGATGCATAAACGAGGTCCAAATTAGAGTGCGAATACAGGGGTGTCCGTGCAAATTCAGAAACTGAAAATACAATGCAAGTTATGTACAGGGACTAATACGCAATTACGGAAACATGAAAGAAACCACTTGCAATTTTTACAAATAAAAAAAATAAATAACCAAAACCTTTCTTCTTCCTTGCTGGGAACGGGAAGAACCCAACGGGGAAGATCCGCGGAGGCGGTCGGCGGACGGCGGAGGGCTTGGAGCCCTAGGTGGAGGAGGTGTAGGTGGCGTCGGGGCGGAGAGGGGGCACGTCGAGGTCTGGGTGCGCGGCCGCGGCTGGAGCGTCGAGGGTGAGGAGGAGGCGGCGGTGCTGCGCTTGGCCTGTGGCGGTTGGCGGGCTGAGCGCGGGGAAGGGCTGCGCCGCGCGGCGTGCGCGTGGGCGGCAACCACTTGTGGAGGCACGGGCGGCGCGCAGCCGAGATGGCGGCGGCGTTGTAGCGGATGGTGGTGCGGGGGAGCGGCGGCCGTGGGCTGCTGCTTCCCTGCAAATTTTTTTATTTTTTGTTTGATTTTTTTTATTGTTTTTCTTTTGCTGCTGTAATAACAAAAAGAAACTTTTTTTTGTTTTTAAATTTTTTTATTTTTTTGTTTTGTTAATTAGAGGAAATGAACATGATGGAAAAAAAATGGGGTTATGATGGATAAAAAAATGATGGTGATCCAAACAATAAGGAAACAAGATATTAGAGAAAAAAATAACGAGAGAAAAGAGGAGAAATACTTACCTGTTCTTCGCCGGATTGGCGGAGTAGCTACGCTAAACTCCTGTTGTCGCCTCGACCCAATTGGCGAGATAAAAATCGGAGAAGCTACGCGAGCTCGACGGGGAACTCGTGACGCGAAGCGGAGCTCCGCGGATCTCACCTGAAGGAGGTCGTCGCTTGAGGACGATGCTTCGCAGCTGTCACCAACAAAACACTCCAAGCTCTCTCCTTATTCTATAAGAATGGTGGATGGGCAAAAAATGTGGATGTGGAGATGATTATAAAGAGATGAATAATGGGAGTTAGAGAGGTGGTGGTGTTGAATGAGAAGTTAGATTATTGGTGGAGTTGAATGGGAGGTTGGTGGAAGAATATGGAGTGAAATGGAGGTTGAAAGAAGACTTGGAGGTTATTGGAGAAAGGGAAGTTATTGTAGAGAATGTGATTAAATAAAAGAAAATAAAAGTATGCTACTTTAAATACAATAAAATAAAGAGAGAAGACAAATAGTGGAGAATTTACAAAAGAAGACAAAATACCATGTACAATTTTTGTTTACTTTTCTAATTTGTATTTTTTTTGTCTTTTTAATAAGAGATATTTACAACGGAAAAATACTATAAAATAATATAATTAAAATACAACACAATCATGATATTTTTGTATTTTTAGCAATTATGAAAGATACAATAAAAATTAAAGAAAGAATGAATATATAAAAGGTATACAATGTACATCTAGGTCCCAAAATCCAACTTTTGCAAACGAGCTCCGATTTTAATGAAACCACTTCCGTTGGATAGATAATTTTCTAACTTGAACTTTAAAAGTGAGTTTGGTGAATTTGGAGTTCATACGGAGCGGGAATTTAGCTTGGAAGTTGGTCTTTACGGATTTTTCCCATTGGGATCTAGGAGTATTTTTTTGAGATATAATTTATTTTGTATTTTTGTATTTTTATGTACATTATTATGAACAAGTTAGAGAAAGAATTAGCCAAAAAGGAGTTGAAATGAAATTATTAAAAATACATGAAGTTTTGAGCTATTTACAGGTATAAAACTCCTTTATTTTTGCGGCTTTTTAGTGTTATTTATTTGTACAAACTTATATACAATAATTAGTGTATTTTATTTAAAAGAGGTATTTTGTTAATTTATTGATTTTATAGACATTTATTAGGGAATTTACTCGTGGATTTTGCTAAGATCAAGATATTGCGATGATGAATCGCAGATTCATCACCCCCTATACTTAAACTTTTCTAGTCCTCGAGCAAATAAAGAATGAATAAGTTGGGTTAATCCCTGACTGTGCATGTGAATACAAGACTTGATCCGTTCAAGAACTCTCGGTTTTAGAGATCCTAAAATTCTAAGCTGAACCAAGCTTTAATCAAAAGGTACCCAATTCCCCTAATCATCAGACTCTCTTTGTATACATATATATATAAGGGATATGACTTTAAGTGTTGACTGCAGTTATAAGAGTAGAGTCACAACGTCACCCAAGGTTCCAGTCCAAGAGACTCTCCTAAGAACCCGATCCTCAACACTAGGGAATAAATCATTTCTTGCATCCAATCCACCGTCTCTTTAGTTGTCAGACTTGAAAGTGTAGATGGAAGGCCAGTCGATGGAGGGCATAGGATTGTGTCATTTCTTCTCTCCCTCTCATTGGAACAAGGATCCTCTCAAGTGCCTTATTACGCAACGCATTTTTTTGGTGTTGATCAGTGCGTCCGTCAAGAGAAGTTGGAGCCGTCTGCACTTGTTTTCCTGGGAGTACACCGGGGTGTGCCTTTTTTGAGTACCTATCGTACCTTCTACACCCAGACTTGTAGCATTTACGATGCAAAGCCCTTTTTTGGTGCAAGCCCGACTCCTGGTCCTAATAGCGGTGGTCCAAGTGGACACTTTGAAATAGTTGGGAGCGCTCGCCTTTGGTGGAAGCTCTTTTGATAATTGACTTTGTGGAATGAGAGCTTTTCTTTGACATTTCATTGCTTGGTAGTATTTTTGGCTAGCTCCACTGCTTTTACCAAGAGTTGGCGCACACTGATCAACATTTTTTTATTTTATCACACCCTGGCACATAGGTAAATGTCAAGAGATAGTACAAGAACCATGTTCTCATACTGGCTAAAGATGCTGACACTCAGGTTTCATGAAGCCTTCATTGATTTTATCCCATCCTCGAGCATCATTAAATCAAGTCCCAACTCAAATCCCTCATCCCAGTTTCTCAAGTGAAATTTCAACTCATCTCATCATAACTGCAGTCGTGTATGTGAGGTGCAGATCATATTCTTAAGGTAGAGACTAAGCATGCAATATAGCACACACATCTTTCAAACTAGGGAAATGTGAATAATTAAGTCAAGGACCCTAATGACTAAGGCTGGTTAACTCAAAATCTCAAGACCTCATAAACCAAGTGTTCTTGAACATCACTAGTCTTGTGTGAAAGTGAATTGTGTCAGGGATTAAAACAACTTATTAGTTAGTTTTTTTTTAGTTTTTGTTTTGTTTTTTTTTAGTTTTTTTATGAATGTTTTTTTTTGTTGTTGTTTCTTTTTTTTTTAAGAAAAAGTTTTTTTTTCAAAAAGGGTTTTTTTTGTTTTTGTTTTTGTTTTTTTTTTTGACAAACAAAGGCAAAGAAGTTTTTTTTTTTGAAAAGTTTTTTTAAGCAAATAAAGAAAAGAGTTTTTTTAGGAAAAAGTTTTTTTTACTTTTGTTTTGTTTTGTTTTTTTGTTTTTTTTACCCACCCCATAATTATTGTATAATATATATAAAAAATACGTGAAAGTACGAGGTATGGGTAAAGTATATATGTAATATATACACGCCCCCCTATACTTAGCTTGTGCTATGTCCTCATGGCACTAGGTGACAAAAAGACATAGCTCGTACTAAGCGTAGGAAAGCTAAAATAATAGAAAGTATAGAAGTCAATCCGCCCCCCTATACTTAGGCTCTGGACAGCCTAAGTGTAGAAGAAGAGCAAAAATGGGGCGGACGAGGTCAAGAGGAGAAATGATGAGTAAATACACATGGCGGGCATCGGTCCCCCCTATACTTAGGCTTTGGTCAGCCTAAGTATTGGAAAGAACACAAGAATGGAAGACCGATGAGAATGGGAAAGAATATACAAAAGGAAAATAAAAAAAGAAGAGAAGGAGCAAATCGGGTCACTCACCCCCCTATACTTAGGATCTAGTCATCCTAAGTATAGCCACAAAATGAAAACGATACGGAACTGGGGCGAGTGATGCGAATCAAGAGGGAGGGAGGTGAATAAAGGAAGGAAAATATGTACAAAGAGGAGGGAGAATATACAAGGATCAAGAAGGTTTGTGACGGACCTTCTTGCGGGAGCGATGGGGTGGGTAGTATACACATGTGTCGCTGTCAGAATCGTCCTCCGAAGAATAATATTGAGGTGTGGGGAACGTCCAACGGGGGTCGACACACGACTGCTTGCTCAAGTATGGCTTCAGAACAGCCGAACTAAGCTCACTCATGTAGATCACCTCATCCGGACCTGATGAGGACTCCTCAGAAAGTTCCTTCTCTGAAACATCGAAGGTAACCTTCTTAGTCGGTTTTCTAGAACCTGAAGCATCAAGAGGAAGAGGAGATTGATATGTCTTAAGGAGTTCGGGGGAACACCTCAAGGAATCAACACTCGTCTTCTTCTTACTAGATGACCGACTAGAGGATGGAGCAACCGATTTATCAAGATTGGTCAATTTGGTCCCAGTTGTCTCCTTTGATGTATGTCCTGGATGTGGTGTGTGTGAGGTTCTGACCAGAGGTTCATCATCAGATGAGTCACCATATGCATTGTAATACTCCTGCAAGGTCAGCACACGTCTCTGATAAGGCACAGTGTTCTCAGTTGGCTTGACATTGTTGTGTTCTTGTGTCGGATCATCGAAATGATCAAGGCAATCCACAAAGGTCATGTCCGACTCACTGATAGCTTCTGGTCTTGAGTCCTCTCTAGAAGCTGTCGTGGTGGTGGTGCAAGCAGTAGGCGGTGTGTGGTTGTAGGAAGTGTCTAAACCAATGGTTGTCTGGACAGTCGGTATCTCAGGTGTAGTAGAGAGATGGGACTCAACTGTCTCTCGAAGGTCGCGACTGTCTGCAACTTTACGGGTTACCTTGGAATATCGTGTGTCCTCAAAGATCGGGTGAGGTCGGAGTGCTCCCAATGCAGAGAAATCGATCTCCCGAGTCTCACAATCTATAGTTGCCTTAGCCAAGGCTAAGAACGGCTTCCCAAGAATGATCGGAGACTGTGTGAACTCTCCTCGGTGCTCAATGTCAATGATCGTGAATTCTATCTCCAGTAGAGCACCTTGGAAAGTGACGATGACTGAAATGGTTCCTCTCGACCGTTTAACAGATTGATCCGCCAACTGAATGATCTCTCTTGACTTCTTGGCAGATCCGAGTTTGAGCTTTGTAAACACGGAGGTCGGGAGGATATTAATTGGTAAGTCATCATCGATTCTTGCATGGGTGAATGTGGTATCTTTGATTTCACAATCAAACCTAGGCAACCGCTTTACTCTACGGCTCTTGGTTTTTCTCCCTATCATCAAAGATGTGGCCATAGACACTATATGTATCTCAGTCCTTGTTCTCTTATTGCCCGACCTTTTAGGCATCAATTTACTTCTCACAAATCTTTTAAGGTCGGGAAAGTGCTCAATGGCCATTATTAAGGGAAGCTCGAAAATCAACTTTCTATCCAATGCTTCCCTAACCGCAGGATCCAATTTTTTTAGATCTTTTCCTTTTTCAATTTTTATGGTGTTTTCTGAGTTTTCAATTTTTTTGGTCTTTTTGCTATGTGATGGAGGACTAGGAGAATGTACAGACTCTGGTTTGGAGGGAAAGTGGTTAGTAGAAGAGGGAGGTAGAAGGGACTCCAGATGTACATGACTTGTGGTCAATCCGGTGTCTTCCAGGTTTTCAAGATCTAATCCGCAAAATCCATGATCCACATTCCTACCTGGACTCTTGATCGGTCTACACATATCATCCTCCAATAAGTTCTCATGACACATCATGAGAGAAGTCAACGCAATTGGAGGATACTGTTGAGAACTCGGGCTCTTATACTCAACACACCTTGACTCGGGTGTGCAATACTGGGTTGAGTATGGCCCATATGTATGGCAGTTATTGGTCGGAGCCTCATCAGGCGGAGTTAGTAGACAGGGGGTCTGTAAATCAGTCGCATGAATCCAATCCCCTGTATATGTCGGTTCTCCGAATGGGTGATATAAAGGTTGGTCAATGTGGTCTCTATCACTCAGGTCAATCAAGTCAGGAAGATCATACGGTGCAGGCCTCTCCATTCGGTTTGTCTGATCGACCATGTTGTACCCTAAGGTTAAGTCGGGATGTGTATATAGCAATTGTTGTTCTGTCCCAACTCGAGGTGAAAATGAGGTATGTGGGGTCAACTTGTTATGCCAATCATTCATCTCAGCAGTCGCTTGCTCTTTGATTTGTTCCTTGATTCCAGCAAGCGTACGAGAATATAGTTAATCAATCCAAGGTGGTTGTGGGTCAGGGGTGCAAGAATGTGGAGTAGGTGAGAAGGACGAAGAAGTGGAGAAGTCAGTCGGAGTTCTGACTTCGCGGTTGGGGTGTGGGTATGAAGAGGAATAAGTGGTGGGAGATGATCGGAATATGGTCGAAGAAGGATGACTTGGATATGATGACCAAAATTCTGACATCTTGGAAGGGAGATGGGAAAATGAAGTGGATCGAGGAAGAAAGCGTGCAAGTGCACCGAATAACACACAAAACAAACAAACACAAGAGCAAACCCTGAGTTCACCTACTCAACACAGTGATGGTCGCAAAAGTCCGACCGTTTATCTTTTCAGTTTTAATTAGGTGATAAATCAAGATATCAATCCAATTACGCAAGGCTCAAAAGTAGGTTTTGGGCACTATCCTAGGGATGCGTCCTCACCTCTCAACAATCACAATTAGCCAAGCATACAATGAGGGTTTTACTCTCCCAAAACAAGTGTTAGTTTTAGTCAATTTTTTTTGATCAACTCTGATTAGCAGTCCCGGTTTTAAGTTTGGTTATCACTTGATTAGTCCACCAAACAAAGCACGCCTAACGATCAGTCCCGATTTCCTTTTAACCTAAGTTTCAAAAACCAAGGGGAGGGAGTCGAGAAAAACCGATGCAAATGATGAAATCAATGATGCATGCCTAGTTCAGAAGACTTACAGTGATCCTCGCGCTCTACATGCAGGATGCCAGGCAGAATTGAAATTTTATACTAAATGAATGCAAACGAGAAACCGTTCCTAGACAAGCAGTTCTATTAGCGAGTGATGAACAAGTTAAATTTGACTAATAGCCCAGCGGTCTAAGTGCGTCTCGTTAAATGTGATGTGTGGTCCTAAAAGTTACGAGCACAAGCAATAAAGATATTCTAATAAAATGCTCTAAGAGCCGCGAGTGCAAGTCCTATTCTACGTCAATCAACCACACGACCACGAGCGGGTCCAAAGTCCAGTCTGGATACAAACGCGAGCTCTCAAACAAGAGCCGCTGGAAAGAGCGAATTACCTAAGTTATTACAACACAATAATTACAAAAAGTTCTCTCAAAAATAAATAGTTCTCCTCGCACTTCAGCAGTCAACTCGCGTCGCGTCCGTCGATCTCCGATGCACTCCAAGTCCACCGGGACCTCGCAAGGAAACAAAGATGTATGTTAGAGAGACAAATAAAAATATATACAAAAATATGAAGAGAAATAATTGCAAAAAAAATGGATTAAATACAAGTGGCTCGGGGGTCAGACTACCCGAGTAAGTGAAAATCTAAGTCCAAATTTTAAAACTAATCCCTAAGCCGTTTGCCTCCCCGGCAACGGCGCCATCTGACGAGTCGCTAGATACGGTAATTAATTCGGTCACGTTGTAGCACGTGTACTTAGCGATTCGGTCAGAACCGAGAGAAGATCTCCGTGAAGAGTGTCTCGGCTTAATTTATATCCCGGGCAAGTCCGGGGTCGAACACAGGGAGGCAAAGGAACAACTTTGGGTTTAATTTACAAATTTAAGATCTAGATATCCAAACGGTATTTTTTTAGATTTTTTTATGCAAGTAGAATGCAAATGCAAATGAATCAAGACACTAAGAGAGCATACAACTTAGCCAAATTAAGTTGAATAGAAAATAAGTCCAATTTAGCAAAGTTATATTTTTTCTAGGATCCTAATCCAGTGATGAACACAAAACACATTTTTTTAGAATTTTCGGGGTTAATATGCAATAAATAAAAATGCACACTTTTTATTGGTTTTTTCGTAATTTTTCACACAAGCAGCAAGCAAAAATTATGAAAAAATTACTGGACGTAAAACATGATGCAAGAAAGCTACAGTAATATTTTTAGAATTTTTTGACAAAATATGAATTTTTTATGAATTTTTTAGTGAAAACAGAGTGATAGTGAGTAATTAATTCCTATTAAATCCACGTTATCAAATTAATCAGAGTGTGAATTATCTCAAGTAGATATTTAGATTAGCAATCCAGGAGACTTGAAATTTCGTGAAAAGGATATATGTGGATTTAATTAAAAATCAAATACTAACAACACTCTACAATTTATTTCGGGCACAAGACATCTCCATTTTGGTTGAAATTTGGACAGTAAATTAAACACATTTCAAGGCGTCATCCTTAATTTTTATGGATTTTTTTGGAGCAACCGTGTGTGAGATATAATTTTAAGAGCACGGAATGGGTAAAATTTGCTAAATTTCAGTTGAACATTTTTAATTAATTATCCAAAGACCACAAAAATACAAATAAATACCCACAATGTAGAGAATTAGTTGATCAACATCAAACCATTTTTCATTGAATAAAATGATGCATAAACGAGGTCCAAATTAGAGTGCGAATACAGGGGTGTCCGTGCAAATTCAGAAACTGAAAATACAATGCAAGTTATATACAGGGACTAATACGCAATTACGGAAACATGAAAGAAACCACTTGCAATTTTTACAAATAAAAAAAACAAATAACCAAAACCTTTCTTCTTCCTTGCTGGGAACGGGAAGAACCCAACAGGGAAGATCCGCGGAGGCGGTCGGTGGACGGCGGAGGGCTTGGAGCCCTAGGTGGAGGAGGTGTAGGTGGCGTCGGGGCGGAGAGGGGGCACGTGGAGGTCTGGGTGCGCGGCCGCGGCTGGAGCGTCGAGGGTGAGGAGGAGGCGGCGGTGCTGCGCTTGGCCTGTGGCGGTTGGCGGGCTGAGCGCGGGGAAGGGCTGCGCCGCGCGGCGTGCGCGTGGGCGGCAACTACTTGTGGAGGCGCGGGCGGCGCGCAGCCGAGTTGGCGGCGGCGTTGGAGCGGATGGTGGTGCGGGGGAGCGGCGGCCGTGGGCTGCTGCTTCCCTGCAAATTTTTTTATTTTTTTTTATTTTTTTTGATTGTTTTTCTTTTGCTGCTGTAATAACAAAAAGAAACTTTTTTTTGTTTTTAAATTTTTAAATTTTTTTGTTTTGTTAATTAGAGGAAATGAACATGATAGAAAAAAAATGGGGTTATGATGGATAAAAAAATGATGGTGATCCAAACAATAAGGAAACAAGATATTAGAGAAAAAAATAACGAGAGAAAAGAGGAGAAATACTTACCTGTTCTTCGCCGGATTGGCGGAGTAGCTACGCTAAACTCCTGTTGTCGCCTCGACCCGATTGGCGAGATAAAAATCGGAGAAGCTACGCGAGCTCGACGGGGAACTCGTGACGCGAAGCGGAGCTCCGCGGATCTCACCTGAAGGAGGTCGTCGCTTGAGGACGATGCTTCGCAGCTGTCACCAACAAAACACTCCAAGCTCTCTCCTTATTCTATAAGAATGGTGGATGGGCAAAAAGTGTGGATGTGGAGATGATTATAAAGAGATGAATAATGGGAGTTAGAGAGGTGGTGGTGTTGAATGAGAAGTTAGATTATTGGTGGAGTTGAATGGGAGGTTGGTGGAAGAATATGGAGTGGAATGGAGGTTGAAAGAAGACTTGGAGGTTATTGGAGAAAGGGAAGTTATTGTAGAGAATGTGATTAAATAAAAGAAAATAAAAGTATGCTACTTTAAATACAATAAAATAAAGAGAGAAGACAAATAGTGGAGAATTTACAAAAGAAGACAAAACACCATGTACAATTTTTGTTTACTTTTCTAATTTGTATTTTTTTGTCTTTTTAATAAGAGATATTTACAACGGAAAAATACTATAAAATAATATAATTAAAATACAACACAATCATGATATTTTTGTATTTTTAGCAATTATGAAAGATACAATAAAAATTAAAGAAAGAATGAATATATAAAAGGTATACAATGTACATCTAGGTCCCAAAATCCAACTTTTGCAAACGAGCTCCGATTTTAATGAAACCACTTCCGTTGGATAGATAATTTTCTAACTTGAACTTTAAAAGTGAGTTTGGTGAATTTGGAGTTCATACGGAGCGGGAATTTAGCTTGGAAGTTGGTCTTTACGGATTTTTCCCATTGGGATCTAGGAGTATTTTTTTGAGATATAATTTATTTTGTATTTTTGTATTTTTATGTACATTATTATGAACAAGTTAGAGAAAGAATTAGCCAAAAAGGAGTTGAAATGAAATTATTAAAAATACATGAAGTTTTGAGCTATTTACAGGTATAAAACTCCTTTATTTTTGCGGCTTTTTAGTGTTATTTATTTGTACAAACTTATATACAATAATTAGTGTATTTTATTTAAAAGAGGTATTTTGTTAATTTATTGATTTTATAGACATTTATTAGGGAATTTACTCGTGGATTTTGCTAAGATCAAGATATTACGATGATGAATCGCGGATTCATCATAGGGCACGTGCGCTACACGTGCACGGCTGATTTTATTATATCTTTTATAATTTTTTTTAATTTTTTTTAATAAAACGAATTAAAATAAGCCCAAAAATGGCTGACGCGTGGCGGCACCAGGTGCTGCCACGTGTCAGCACCAGAAAATTCCAAAAATAAAACATTTGTAAAATCAATAAAAAATAGTAAATGATCTCGGATCAAAAAAGTTTCTTCACAAAAATTGCTCGTCTCGATGAGATCTACAACTTTCATGAAGAAATCAAAACCAAAATCGATCATTTGCACAAAGTGTTATTTTTGGGGTATCCCATTTACATAGAACACCTTGATTTTGGGGTTTTGTATTTTTTTATCATTTTTAAAAAAGATAAAAATCCGCAAAAAATATGGTAAAATCAAGAGTAAATAAAGACACCTTAATCTAATTTTTTTGGATTTTTATTAATAGATAAAATATGTACATAAAATATTAGGTCAAAAGTAGCTAAAATATACAATATACAAAAGAGGCCCAAAACCCAACTTTCACATATGAGGTCCGATTCACTTGAACTTGGTCTTGTTTTGAAGGTAATTGAATGTAAATTAGTTCAAAAGTGAGTAGGATTAAATCGAACACTGGATGTGGAAGATATGTGGCTTTTAGTCCGAAAATCCTGAAACTAGGGTTTGGGTTTTTGGTACACTTATTTGGGTTAGTTATTTTTTTTATTTTTCCTTTATTCTTGTTAGCGATATGTACACAGTGGAGGTAGTTTTGTGTTATTCGGAGTTAGTATAAATGAGTTAAAAATCTGGGAAGTTAGGCTATTTACAGGTCATTTTGGCTTGGATTTTTGGCTTCTTATTTTGTGCAGATTTTTGTGCTAAAATGCAATTCTTATGAAATCATGCATGGATGCTAATTATGCAGAATAGATGCCAAAATGCTGTTGATTTTGAGGGTTTTGAGCTTAAGAAATGAGATTTAGAGTGATGAATACGAGATTCATCAGATACATATATCAACAATAGAATTATCCATGAGCTCTTTCAAGGATAATGCGCTTTCTCCGCGAATACTTGAAGATAAGGACAGGGCGATTGTATTGTTCCACGTATAGTGACATGGATATTGAGATCATATCTCAAATCCAGATCGCGGGCCTCCCATAGATGCTTGATTAAATCAAGACCGCAAATCTAATCTTCTCATTGCATCTGAATCACATTCAGATCAATATCCAACATTTGGACTAAGATCATATTACTTCTCTACTGAGAGGAGTCACTAAAATCCAAACCCGTTTCATCACTCCCTAGGAATGGAAGCGTCATGGTTATACAATCGTTTATGATCACATCACCCTCAGGTATTCCTAATACCTGTACATCCTGCATACTCGAAGACTCAGAATAAACCTGAAGTATTAGATCAACTATATATTGTCTACTTCAGGGTTTTATCGGTAAGTTTCTCATTCGATCATTGGGAGTCGGTATTGATCATATACTTTCCAAAAGTATATATCATACCTAGGTCTTGATCATATACTTTCCAAAAGTATATATCAATCCTACAAATTCAGTCAAGCTTTCAAAGCAAGACGACCATGCACATGGAGTTTGATTCTTCCCAATATCTCATGAGTGAGCTCATGTCTTCCGGTTCAGTAACTGAACCTGTATGATCCCTTTGAGAGATCGTATTACTCATATGCCCTTATATGCACACCAGCGCGCCGGTGTATAGACCTTGATTAGATCATCAACCTATTGGTCTGCCAAATGTACATACTCAGACATATAGTAACACATCTATCTCCAGTCAGAGGATGCGTGCCTATATCATGACAGCATATGATATAGGACTTTGGTTATCTCGATCTCGTTAAGTCAATTCTTTGACCTAACTCATCTGACACCTCCGAATCTCTATTCTTATGCAGAGGACCTGCATCAAGAGGTCGGTCAGATATCAGCTTAACTGAGATAGGATTGCCATCTCCTACTCTGGCTGGAGATCATCTCTTAATAATCATTTGACGGTGCTTGACGAGTCCTCAATCTAACTCATAAGATATTCATCTAAGCACCAGCCTCTATGATTCAATAATTGAATCAACAGCTGTATGATCATTAAGATGGCCATGGTACATAACCCTAATTGTACTAAGGGACCTATTATGCAAATTATTCATTCTTCATTTCAGATCAGGGAATGATATTCGCAATAACATTTATTGCATAATGGCTCGCCGTGGGCTCGCATGTCCAACAATATCCCACTAGCCCAAAGAGCCATTAATGGGCTAATCATTTAAACCCACACTCATGTGACAATCATAGTCTATTTAGAAAATAGCTAGGTAAGTTGATCAGTCACTCTGTTCTCAAGAGACTACGCCAAGTCCTTTTACGGCGCTTGCATATCTCCTAGTAACAGTGCTCGCATCCAATGCGAATGTTGCATCTTATGCAACCGATACTCAATTTTTGTCGGTTATAGTGTCCTTGACACTACATCTTTTTAATTATCTTAACCAGTATTCTCATAATCCTTATTAGAATACCTTCATTCCTGGAGATCTCTATCTCCTAAGGTATCTACAGTTAAGACCCTTATAGATCACTATCTACAAGATCTTAAACTTTTGAAGATAAGACTTTGAGATCACTATCTTTGAGTTTCATCATCTTTGAAGATATTATTATTACTGCAATCAAGTGTTTTATCTCATTAGTGGGATTAGTAACAGTTTACTACTCCCACTGCATGGCAGACATCTGGTTCTTGTACACATCTAGCATACATTCAGCTTCTCATAACTGATGCACAAGTGCAAACAGTTCTAGCATTCACTTCCTCAACTCTTTGAGGTGCTATCCTTTTAGATAGGTCAGTACCATATCTTAAGGGATGGAAGCCTTTCTTGGAATTTCTAAGAATAGAATATGTCTAAGGTGTACTAAGAATGTGACAGTCCCAATATCCTCTTCTCTTTGCTTCTGAACATCTTCAGAACTAGGATCTAAGAGGTATCCTTGAGATCATATCTCAAGGTATGGAACAACCAAATTATAAAACACTTACTACTATCATCCTTAGATCATTCCAAATGATTAGGATATTATCTACATTTAGCACGATGAACACAATGGCACTCCCACTAAGCTTCACATGGTTCATCAAGATTTTATCTGAAATCATAACATTTATAATTTCATCAAATCTTATGTTCCAACTACAAGAAGCTTATTTGAGTCCAAAGATGGAGTTCTTTAGCTTGCACACCTTGCTTTCCTCAACCACGAAGCCCTGGGGCTAGTTCATATGAATATCCTCAGAGAGGTATTCATAGAGGAATGCAATCTTGACTCACATCATGAAGATGTCATAGTCAAGTTGTGTAGCTATAGTTAGCAATATTCTGATGGGTTAAAGCAAGGTCACGGGAGAGCAAGTCTCATCGCATGCGATGTCTTCTCTTCGGTGTGTAGCTCATGGCTACGAACCGTGCTTTGAAGGTCTCTACCTTCTCATCAGGTTCCCTCTTTCTATTGAAGATCCATTTAGACCTTAATGGGTCTTACCCATATAGGTGGATCCTCGAGGGTCCATATACAACACTTGTATATGAAGTCTACATTAAACTTTTATTGCTAACATCCATCTGTCCATGTCATGATCCTCAGGAGCTTCATCACATGAAGTCCATCATTTTCACATGGAATACATCCTCAAACTTATTTGAAGAAGTATTAGTGTTTCATCTTCAATTATTCTTTTTAGTTTCCGATTTCAGGAGCCTCATTATCTTCTCAAGATTAAATGGGTTCCTTTACTTCATTTTATCTTGATTCTTAAGAGAGTCATTCTCTAAGAATCACATTCTCATAGATGAGATCCTTTAAGAATCTCAAGGTCATAAAGTAGGTATATAATACTATCCTTTATTTTCCTAAAGAAGTAGCACTCTCTAGTGCTAGATTCCAGCTTACATGCATGGAACCTCATTAAGTATATAATGTAGTCTCTACTACATATATATACCTTGGAAACTAAGAGATAATTATGCTAGGATTAATCATTGATTAAATCATGTCGCACATGATTAATTGTATCTCCATACAACTCTATTGAGTTAAGGTTCATTAGGAGGATTGAGATAGGAATGATATTCATATCTCCATAAGGTATTTCTTGAATTCATCTAATAGGTACAGGCTACCTTGGTTACTAGATCAAATTCATTTCAACTTCCTTCAAACTTTGGTTCTAAACCAAAATTGTGAAATCTTTGAACATTTCAAAGTTTTCTAAGTAAAGAGAAGAAATCTCATATCACAAATAATCACATATCCATAATGTTTATTCTGATATAGATGATTCACATACATCAATATGTATGAGATCTTGAATACCTTAACATCTTACACCTATCACAAAGAAGGGTGTATTGGACATTTTTTACTTTGAATATAATATTCACAAGTATGTGAGATTTGAATCTTTAGACAATCTAAAGTTTCATGTCTTACTAGTCCATTGATCTCATCAACAGACATATGTCCAAAACTTGATGCCAGATCATTGTTAAATGATCTTTATCCTCCTATTGATCTTTAAAGGTTTAATTTTCAGTATTAGAAATCTTAATGAACCATTCATTAATTTTCTAATTTAATAGAGTCCACTAGATTTTAGATTACTATCTGAAATATCTCCATCATAACTCTTTATGACAGATTTATTACAGAATTCATGTTTAAAATCCAACAATTATAAATAAACAATGAGTGTATTCTAATATCTAGGTCATAGAGACATTCTCTAAGACTAAGGGCTCCCACTGAAAATATGAAGTCTATTGATCCAATGGAAATTATTGCAACACTTGCATCACTTTCAACATGGATGACCAATAAACCATAAGATCAAAATTTTTTAATAATCTAATACATATGCAACCAATTGCAAGTGTTATTAGAAGAATGAGATACAATTATTAGACTTTACCTTATCAAATAAGTAAGTCAATTTCAATGATTATATGTAGGCTATTCTGATGTATTATCTGATTCCTTCTCTAAGGATTCTAGATAGATTTGATAGTCATACTATCAACACATCAACATATTGCAGTATTGGCATTCATCCAACTCTTTGGATGTTTTGTGGAAGTCACATAAGTACCGTCAACTCTTTGATTATACTTCTTGCTTAGGTCCAACCCATGCTTCCACTGCGCTCCCTTTATCTATAAACAACCATTGCTTAAGACTAAGGACCTCTTATGTTAAATTCAAAAGAATTTAATGTAAGAGCATTTCGACATTTATACATGCTTCACCCAATTCATACAATATGAATATTATGAAGCTTCATGAATGACTAGAGTATAGACAGTAGAATGATGACACTCATCATCCACATCCATCTAAACTCTTAAAACATAGGTTCAGGTAGGTATTCAAATAATTTGATGCATCATCTCTTATAGAGCTACCATTCTACATGATGCAGAGAACCAAGTCATTCATGATTAAATGTCAAGAGCACATATGTATGCCAGAAAATCTTTATTGATTTTATAAGTATTATTTGATAATTACGATCATCATCGACATGTCACTTACAAAGTACATTCAATGAGATCAAGACTTATAGAGACATACAAACCCTAGGGTTTTAGTCCTATTGTCTTATTTAATTATCACTTCTCATTATTATAAGGAAACTTGTACATTGCAACCACATACATTATGTATCCAATTGCAAGTACAATATCTGGGTCAAGGGTCCAATCCATGATATTTTACTGGTTATTATTGAGTATATCATTGAGTGGGTTTAATGAAGGATTATCTGAAATAAGAAATTTTGCATAAACATATATATAATTTACTTTGATTTAGGAATTTTTATATCAAAGTTGTCTTGCTATGTCAACAATGAAAGTTCATTCCCTTAATCACTTTCAATGTAAGAGATATACTTACCATTATATCTCAAGCAAGATCTGGGATCTTCTTCCTTATCTTGGTTGCATCCCAATAATATGAGAACCTACAACTTGGATAAAAAGAAGCGGGAACACATTCCGCCTTGCAAGTCCAACTTGCATCTCCCAATTCGGTCTTTAACACCCGGGCCCACCACCCCTAAGGTGATGTTGACCTGTCATTAATTGAACCAACCGTCAACAGGAATACAACTCGGTATGCGCAATCCAATATCGCCCCAATAATATGAGGACCCGATATTGGGGTCACTACGCATACGTCCTTACTCTTTCGAGAAGCGACGAGCCCGATCCAAATGGATCATATGCAGGAGTTGTCACTTCGGACAGGCGTCTCCCACATATAATATCTGGCGACGAAACCCTTCGCCTTGACGGGAGACCATGGATGTCACTTATGTGATCCTCCATCTCTTATTCAAATTTAATTAATTACTATTAATCACATTCATATAATCAATTCTTCCAAGGGAATTATTAACTCTAATCATATTAGAGTATAATTGGACATAATGAATTCAATCATATTAAATTAATTATCAATCCAATTGAATCAATCAAACTTGATTGTTATGCTTGAATATATATGGTATTATTCTCAAAGTACGTATTAATTCGTATTTTAATAATTAGAAAAATACAACTTAATCCCTCGGACATTATCCCGGCCCTACCCGCTGTCATGGCTAGTACCGGCGGGAGTGGGACGGACCGCATACGTCGCAACCTGCTACCCCAGCGATCCCCGACTAGACACCATATCCGCCTCGGGAAAGGATATGCCAAATTGATTAATTTCTACTTGAGATGATCATCGGTTCTTCAACCGAAATTATACCATATAGTAATCAAAACAATTTTGATTATAAGGAAATTTGCTAGACTAATTCCCAATCCTATTCAAGCAAGGAGTTTGATGATTGTGTTTCCAATTATGATCTAGATCATATCTAATCAATTAATTGGTTGAGGCCAAGTCAATTAAGGGAAATAATCATCTTCCAATATTTCTTAAATATTTTCCATAATTATTTCTTAAAATTAACAATTAATTTCATTAATTGACAATCACATGATTCTTGATTTGGAAAGTAATTTCAGCAGTGACCCCTACTTACTCAAATTAGCATATCTCAATCACTTTAAATCCAAATTAAGCAAAGTAAGTTTCTATAGTTTGCTAATTTGATTTACAACAAAATCTATGTGATTTTCACGCATTTAGAGGTGTCTATAAAGAGTAATTAACTCCTTAATTACGTTAAGATTCGCAGTTCCCGTAACAGTGAATACATGTTCATTAAAACAACCATATCTCGAGCATACGAAATCCGATTTACGCAAACTCAGATACTATGGTTTCCTTATTTAATGGAGAACAAAATCCGAGTGCTAGTTTCGTGTTTAAACAATTTAAATAGGGCCGAAAAAATACACTAAACAGATCTGCGAAATCAAATGCGATAAAAACTTTCGCGACCTTAACGAACCCAAGTCGTCCTCGGTTTGCGAATCATATTCAAAACCGTCGACCTAAGGCTCTGATACCGCCTGAAGGATATGGTTAGATCCTCAAGCGCATCACAGAAGCGTGAGCGTCGTATCAAATACGACGAGGAGCGACTAGTCGCACTAGTTGCTCGATGCAGCGGAATTTAAAAAAATTTCTTACGACGAAACCACATGATCCAAGAACACTTCTCGGATCGTTTCATCTTAACCACAAACAAGTAATTAGGATTATCTCTTGAATCGTGGTTGCGATCAAGTCTCTAAACGAAGAGACCTCCTGTCTCAAGTCCGATCCGACGGAGGAGACGCTTGCGAGCGCGGGGATGAACCGCGTGCTTCTCGCAATCCATGTTGATGATCCAAGCGGTGGATCTCCTGATCTCGACACACGAGATCCGTCATCTTCTTCACGAGCGAGGCGCACCGAAGGAGACGGAGATCCACGAGCAGACGATCGGGCAGCATAACGACGATGCTACGACGATGGAGAACCTCTCCATGGCATCCATGGTGGATGGCCATGAGAGGGAGAGAGAGGGCTGACGTCTAGAGAGAGAGAGATGTGCTACAATAGCATCTTGTGTAAAGAAGAGCAATGGGGTGCCTCTCCTTTTATACGGTTTTGGGATCCATGAATCTCAATCCATGGGACACCACAAATCCAATGGCTCTCATTGATTGTGTTTCTTTTAATGGCTAAGATTTGTGTTGGTAAAACCAACAACAATTAATTTAATTTAAATTAAATATATGTTGATATATCAACACAATTTAATCACAAAATTAAATCATCAATACATAGAGATAATGGAAGAGAGAAAAGCCTCCTTCCATGTGGAGAGGGGGGACGGCCTCCCTTTCCTAATGGGAGTGGTGGCCGTCCACCCTCCTCCATTAGGAAGGTGGCTATTTTATCTTTTATGTAATCTCCATTATTTGCAACAACTTTTGTTGCAAATTATTCTACAAAAAATAATTCACAATTATTTTGTAGACATTGTAATCTTACCATTGAAAAATTTGTGAATCATATTCACAACCCAAAACAAAATGTAAATTACATTTTTAATTCAATATCCAATGTGAATCCAATTCACATTAACATTTAATTAACAAATGTAAATTACAAATATCTCTCTCTTATACATTATAAATCACATTTATAATATATATGACTAATATGGATATTGCTATCCACATTATTCATATCCATGATAATTAAATCACATTTAATCATCTTGGATCTTTATTCTCTTGTTCTCAAATAATATGAATCTCATTCACATTATTTACATCTTTGATAATTAAATCACATATAATTATCTCAGATAACTCTCTTTATAATATGAATCAAATTCATATTACTCATGATAATTAAATCACATTTAATTATCCATTTTCTCAATGCTCGGATACATATATCAACAATAGAATTATCCATGAACTCTTTCAAGGATAATGCGCTTTCTCCGCGAATACTTGGAGATAAGGACATGGCGATTGTATTGTTCCACGTATAGTGACATGGATATTGAGATCATATCTCAAATCCAGATCGCGGGCCTCCCATAGATGCTTGATTAAATCAAGACCGCAAATCTAATCTTCTCATTGCATCTGAATCACATTCAGATCAATGTCCAACATTTGGACTAAGATCATATTACTTCTATACTGAGAGGAGTCACTAAAATCCAATCCCGTTTCATCACTCCCTAGGAATGGAAGCGTCATGGTTATACAATCGTTTATGATCACATCACCCTCAGGTATTCCTAATACATGTACATCCTGCATACTGGAAGACTCAGAATAAACCTGAAGTATTAGATCAACTTTATATTGTCTACTTCAGGGTTTTATCAGTAAGTTTCTCATTCGATCATTGGGAGTCGGTATTGATCATATACTTTCCAAAAGCATATATCATACCTAGGTCTTGATCATATACTTTCCAAAAGTATATATAAATCCTACAAATTCAGTCAAGCTTTCAAAGCAAGACGACCATGCACATGGAATTTGATTCTTCCCAATATCTCATGAGTGAGCTCATGTCTTCCGGTTCAGTAACTGAACCTGTATGATCCCTTTGAGAGATCGCATTACTCATATGCCCTTATATGCACACCAGCGCGCCGGTGTATAGACCTTGATTAGGTCATCAACCTATTGGTCTGCCAAATGTACATACTCAGACATATAGTAACACATCTGTCTCCGGTCAGAGGATGCGTGCCTATATCATGACAGCATATGATATAGGACTTTGGTTATCTCGATCTCGTTAAGTCAATTCTTTGACCTAACTCATCTGACACCTCCGAATCTCTATTCCTATGCAGAGGACCTGCATCAAGAGGTCGGTCAGATATCAGCTTCTGAGATAGGATTGCCATCTCCTACTCTGGCTGGAGACCATCTCTTAATAATCATTTGACAGTGCTTGACGGGTCCTCAATCTAACTCATTAGATATTCATCTAAGCACCAGCCTCTATGATTCAATAATTGAATCAACAGCTGTATGATCATTATGATGGCCATGGTACATAACCCTAATTGTACTAAGAGACCTATTATGCAAATTATTCATTCTTCATTTCAGATCAGGGAATGATATTCGTAATAACATTTATTGCATAATGGCTCGCCGTGGGCTCGCATGTCCAACATGTAATATGATGGAGAATAACCATCCTAATGTTATTCATAACATTGTATGTCACAATTGGAGCATGGAAGGTTAATACTAATGTAGTTTATACTTATACTTTACTGTATTATCAATGCAATTAAAAGAATATAGTGGTAGTTCTTTCTTGATCCAACATGTTACTAATCTGAATGGGTTCCATCATCAATATCAATACCATTGTCATATATCTATATAAATCAAACACATGCAGTTCCATGTCTACGGATAAGAAGGTAAAATATAAAAATTGTACAATAGCACCTGGTTTAAGCTTCCTGACTACTTTCATATTTGTCTTACCCTAATATATTCTGAAATGATTCAATGGCTGTGACCTTTATTCACATATACGTCTATTTCTTTTTTTTATCAAAAAAAGCACCTAAGATACATGCATTTTAATAGTCACGATATCAAGTTGATTCTTATAAAAACATAATGTCGATGAACTACATGTTTCAATGACGTGGAGTGCGAATGCCCTTTCAAGGAGGTGTTTGGATAGGAATATACAAGATACAACAAGATGTTCATATAGATGTACTTGACACCAACATTAACTCTAGATGTGTTTTGGCACAAGAGATAATGTTAGAAAAAAAGAAAAAAATGGATCATACTCGTTTGATATTCATCCTACCCAATACCCAAATATCATAATACCATTTCACCACATGGTTTATGCCGCTAGCAGCAAAAGTGAATGGTTAGGATTAAGAGGCTTAATTCTTACGTGGAGAATCAATTTTTTATGCCAAAATATTTCATTCCATTCACGTCTAACATTGACATACACAATGTCCTGTAGGTATCATCATGTAAAGTATTCCAACTTTGGATTCTGATCAAAATCACGAGTACCTACAATTCTTCCACTATATCCCAGGAGACGAAGGTTTTGACGAAGATCCAAACAAATGCTCTAGGATAGACTTGAGAAAGAGCATGATGTCGAGAAAAGACATACCGGATGTGGAAGAAATGCCTCCTGTAGGCTAACTCTACCCCCGATCTCTCTCGTCAGTCGCGATCCAAAGTAGGGTGCACAAAAATCCCTCTTTCCAACCCCTTTCACGCAATGAAGGTGGGATACCTTGCCAAGCAGTTAGACTCTCTCGGACTCTCTATTCTTACCTATCTCCCTCTCCCTCTCCCTTAAGAAACGAGATAGGTAGTCCCCATTCTAAAAATGGAACTCACGTACATGGTATAAAGGGTTGAATTGGCCATCTACAACTACCCATCTCCCCTCTCTCCTTTTAATTAATTCAACTAAATTATTATATATATTATTTTAATTTTATTTTGTGTACTAGATTTAGTGATCGTTACAATCTACCCCACTAAAAAAAATTTTCGTCCCGAAATTATAAGTCTAAGAAAGTTACCAAAGAGTTCAGGATATTTCGCCCGCATTTCCTCCTCCAATTCTCAAGTGGCTTCCTCCCGCTTCTGGTGTTTCATAAGACCTTGACCATTGGGATCATAAGACGCCGCAACTGACTTTCCTTCCGATTGGCGATCTTGATTGGTTCCTCTATATAAGATAGATCGGTTTGCACTTCAGGATTCTCATGCGCAATCACATGTCAGGGATCGACTATATACTTTCTTAGCATCGAAACATGAAATACATCATGTATATTTTTGAATTGATGAGGAAGATCGACCTGATAAGTAACCTCGTCAATTCTCTTGGTGATCATAAAAAGGCCTACATATCTTGGATTCAGCTTTCCCCTTCTACCAAAACGAACGACGCCACACATAGGAGAGACTTTGATAAAAACTTGATCACCTACTTCAAAATTAAGATCGCGCCTCCGATGATCAGCATAGCTTTTCTGTCTACTTTGAGCAGCTAACAACCTCTTCTTAATAATATCGATTTTCTTTGTAGTATCCAGGATAATCTCTGGTCCTAGGATTTTTCTTTCACCCACATCATCCCAACACAAGGGAGAACGACATGGTCTACCGTATAGAGCTTCGCATGGGGCCATCCCAATGCTAGAATGGAAACTGTTATTGTACTCAAATTCAACAAGTGGAAGGTGAAAATCCCAATTTCCAGCAAAGTCCAAAGCACAGGATCTAAGCATATCTTCCAATGTCTGAATGGTTCTTTCTGACTGTCCATCAGTCTGCAGGTGAAATGATGTGCTAAACTTTAAGTTTGTACCCAATGCATCATTCAAGCTCTTCTAGAATCTGGATGTGAAACGTGCATCCCGATCGGAGACAATGGATACGGGTACACCGTGCAACTTCACTATCTCATGAACATATAACTTCGCCAGACTCTCTATAGACTTACTGCACCGTATAGGTAAAAAGTGTGCCAATTTAGTTAACCGATCCACAATCACCCAAATGGAATCATATTTAGCACCCTTCATGGGAGGCATACCCACTACGAGATACATAGTAATGTGCTCCCACTTCCATTCTGGCAGGTCCAACGGCTGCAATCCTCCAGATGGCCTTTGGTGCTCAATCTTTACCCGCTAGCAAACAAGACATCTCGAAACAAACTCTGAAATTTCTCGTTTCATATTTTTCCACCAGAAAATCCTTTGCAAATCCTTGTACATTTTTGTACTCCTCGGATGGATAGAGTACATGGAACTATGTGCCTCCTCTAAGATCTCCCTTTTAATATTTGATCATTAGGAACCCATAACCGATTCCTAAATCTCAATCCCCCGGCAACTGTGATTGACAACTCACTAGAAGGCTTTTTCGATGCTGCAACCATTTGCGATAATTCCGGATCAACTTTTTGTGCTAACACCACCTTCTCTATCAGTGCTGAGTGAATTTGCAGTCCAGCAACAAAAATATCATGGTTCCCATCTATAAAAGGCTTCCACTGGACAAAATCTTCGACAAGCTTCCGTTGCAATCTCATACAAGCGAACTTAGTTTCCCATTTCCTGCTGAGTGCATCTGCCACTGCATTAATTTTTCCTGGAAGATAGTCCAAGGAAAAATCATAATCTTTCAATAGTTCTAGCCATCTCCGCTGCCTCGTATTCAAGTCCTTCTGAGAGAAAAGATATTTGAGGCTCTTATAGTCAGTAAGCACCTGAAATTTCTCTCCATGCATATAATACCTCCACAACTTTAAGGCAAAAACAACTGCGGCTAGCTCGAGATCATGAGTAGGATAATTTCTCTCATGAATTTTCAATTGCCGAGATGCATAAGCCACGACCTTATCATGTTGCATCAGAATAACACCCAGTCCCGACCCTGAAGCATCAATATGCACTGTGAAACCTTCAGTACCTGAAGGAAGTGTCAAGATTGGAGCTGAAGTCAACATCCCCTTCAATTTTTGGAAGCTCTCTTCACATTGCAGACTCCAGATGAATTTAGTTTCTTTCCTCATCAGTTTCGTGAGAGGTAAAACTATCTTTGAGAAGTCCCAAATGAAATACCTGTAATAACCAGCCAAGCCCAAAAAGCTACGAACTTCTGTAACTGTCTTTGGTTGGTTCCAGTTCAAAACTGCCTCGACCTTTGATGGATCAACAGATATTCCATCCTTCGATATGACGTCACCAAGAAATGTCACTTTATCAAGCCAAAATTCACATTTGGAGAACTTAGCATAGAGCTGGTAATGTCTCAGAGTCTCTAATACTGTCCTCAAGTGTTCCTGATGCTGCTTCTTATCTTCTGAATAGATAAGGATGTCATCGACAAAAACAATGACAAACTTATCAAGGAAATCACGAAACACCCTGTTCATGAGGTCCATGAATGCTGCATGAGCATTAGTTAATCCAAATGGCATTACTTGAAACTCGTAATGCCCATATCTTGATCTAAAAGCAATCTTTGGAGCATCATCTGCCTTGACCCTCAACTAGTGATAATCCGATCTTAAATCAATTTTTGAAAATATAGCGGCCTTCTGCAATTGATCGAATAGATCATCTATTTGAGGTAAAGGGTACTTGTTTTTTACTGTGATCTGATTCAGAGCTCGATAATCAATGCATAGTCTAAGCGTCCCATCCTTCTTCTTGACAAAGAGTACAGGAGCACCCCATGGAGAGACACTAGGCTGAATAAAGCCTTTCTCAAGAAGTTCTTCAAGTTGCTTTTTAAGCTTTGCTAACTCCATCGGAGCCATGCGATATGGTGGCTTAGAGATAGGTGATGATCCCAGCATGACTTCAATAGTGAAGTCAATCTCTCTATGAGGAGGTAAACCAGGAAGGCCTTCAGGAAAAACATCGACATACTCCCGAACAATGAGCACATCCTCAATAGGAACATGTTGAGCCTCTGTTTTCACCACACTGGCAAGAAACGCCTTGCAGCCTTTTGACAACATTCCGTTTGCTTTCAATAAGGAGACAAACATCTGCTTGATGGGTCTCTTAAAACCCTTGATTTGGAATTCAGATTCCCCTGGCCTACATAGTAGGACTTTCTTTTCTCTACACAGAACATGTGCAGTTCTCGTAGAGCCAATCCATTCCTAAAATGACATCATAATCTGTCATTTCTAGGAGGACTAGATTTGCAAATAAACATTTATTCTCAATCTCAATTGGCACCTCATGCAAGAAGGACCCACAAGTACCAATTTCCCTGACAGGTGAAGAAACAGATAACATAAATGTCATCTCAGCAGGTTGTAAATCGAGAAATCTAGCAAATCTACTTGATATAAACGAATGAGAAGCTCCAGAATCATAAAGTACTCTAGCCATAAAACCTGAGACGAGAAGTGTACCTTCTACAATTTGACTAGGATCCTCTGATTGCTCTGTTGTGATGGAATACACTCGTCCCATGATCTTCTTTTTCGGATCTGCATTCTTCTGCCTATCATCTGTTTGCTTCATCTTCGGTCAATCACGGATGAAATGACCCTTCTGCCCACATTTCAGACAAGCTCCAGTTATCTTGTAGCATTCACCTCGATGGCTTCTCGTGCAATGAGGAAAAACAGGAACACCCGGTCCATCAACAGGCTTGGCTCTAGCCTCTTCCTTACCATGGTAACCAATCTTTATCTTCTTGGTAGGGCTTCTAAAGGTATCATGACGGACACCGAGGATTCCACTCCCCTTGCCATGTCTTTTCAGTTGGTTTTGGGTCAATTGATGCTCCCCGTCGATAGCTACCACTGCATCCACTGCATCATCAAGTGTCTTAGGCATGCTCCCTAAGACTTTAGCTCATAGGCCAATCCTAAAACCCATCACATACTTCTTCGCTCTCTCCAATTCAGTCTCGCAAATTCCTTTGCCGTACTTCTCGAGATGATAAAATTGAGAAGTGTATGCTTCAACGTCTAGTTCATTCTGCTGCAGGTCAATGAATTCCTGCCTCTTCTTGATCCTTGCACGCATAGGAATGAAGTGATCCTTGAAGTGCTTCACAAAATCTTCCCAGGTCATGTCTTGGTCTTCCTTAAAATGCACACCTCTGCAGGTCTCCCACCAATCCTTTGCCTGATCTCGCAGCCTGAACATAGCAAAGGTGACCTTCTTCTCCTCAGGACAATCCAAGGCACTGAACGCCAACTCAATCTCCTTCAGCCAATGTTCTACTTTTTCTGGCTCAGGTTCTCCATTGTATATGGGTGGGTGATGTTGCAAAAACTTTCGCAAGGTAAGACTCTCCTCCTTTGCATTATCGTAAATCTTACGGACTTGTTTTCTTTCTTTGTGTGCTGCTTCTCTTTCCACTCGAGCACGTTCTCGCTCTTCGCGGACCATTGTCCCATCTCAGTCATCAAATGTAGTAGTTGTTGTTGGGTATCCTCAAGCCCACCTTCACCAGGGACAAGCTCACGTCCAGTTGCCATATAAAATCAGGAGAGAAGATAGAGATTCAGATATCGATGTATAAGTACATCGACCTAAATAGAAATCCTAATTGTACCCAAGAGAACTTCGGCTCTGACACCACTTGTAATGACCCAGATCCGTGTGGCCAGCGGAAGCATGATAAATCGACATGCCACGTCGGATCCGAGGGTTACTCATGCATATCAATTCCAAATTTAAGAAGATGATTGAAAATGGACAAAATAATAAATAACTTGAGATACTTCAATAAATGAATAATATCACTTAACAACTTGATATAATCAAAGATCAAGTTACATCTTTCAAGAGACCCCATTGACAAAGAAAAATACTTAGAAAAGAACAACTCATAATGTTCCTTGGGTACATCTAAGAAAAAGGACAACAATAAGGAAAACTAACACTACCAAGATGAAAAAGTCAAATCTTCTACCATCCAATCAACAGCTTCAATGCTCTACTCCTCCGAGGAACCTGCGGTAGGGCAAACCAGAGGAGCGACAAGAATGCTCGTAAGCCAAACAGCTTAGCATGCTTTAAGAAGAGTACAAAAAATGAGAATGGCTTGATAAATCGAATAAGAAGAATGACGATATAGCTATATTCACATACTTATGAAGGGTTCATACATTCTCAATAATAGTGCTCTATTGTTGCACCTATACACCTAAACTCAATCTTATAGTTAAGTTGGTCTATTAATACCCTCTACTGGCACTAGCGGTTTTCACTTGCACATTCGATCATACATTAAACACATCGTGATGACATCAACGCTGAGTCAATAGGTGGACTTTCCACTAGGTTCCACATAACCTGACACCCTCGGAAGGTGTTGCCCTTTAGGCCATTGATGTCCGTATCGGACCCGGTAACCGGAATCTAGAGGTGGCTCCCACCACATGGCGTAGCACTTAGCTCCGCTTACTGTTATCGTGCATAATCTAGTTAAAAATCCTTGTTTTAGGAAATTAATTATTCTTATGGTACCTTTGACCTATGGTTGACGCAAATCCACACATATACACGATATGTAATATGATGGAGAATAACCATCCTAATGTTATTCATAACATTGTATGTCACAACTTGGAGCATGGAAGGTTAATACTAATGTAGTTTATACTTATACTTTAATGTATTATCAATGCAATCAAAAGAATATAGTGGTAGTTCTTTCTTAATCCAACATGTTACTAATCAGAATGGGTTTCATCATCAATAGCAATACCATTGTCATATATCTATATAAAATAAACATATGCAGTTCCATGTCCACGGATAAGAAGGTAAAATATAAAAATTGTACAGTAGCACCTGGTTTAAGCTTCCTGACTACTTTCATATTTGTCTTACCCTAATATATTCTGAAATGATTCAATGGATGTGACCTTTATTCACATATACGTTTATTTCTTTTTGTTGTCAAAAAAGCACCTAAGATACATGCATTTTAATAGTCACGATATCAAGCTGATTCTTATAAAAACAGAATGTCGATGAACTACATGTTTCAATGACGTGGAGTGCGAATGCCCATTCAAGGAGGTGTTTGGAAAGGAATATACAAGATACAACAAGATGTTCATATAGATGTACTTGACACCAACATTAACTCTAGATGGGTTTTGGCACAAGAGATAATGTTAGAAAAAAAGAAAAAAAATGGATCATACTCGCTTGGTATTCAGCCTACCCAGTACCCAAATATCATAATACCATTTCACCACATGGTTTATGCCTCTAGCAGCAAAAGTGAATGGTTAGGATTAAGAGGCCTAATTATTACGTGGAGAATCAATTTTTTATGCCAATAATATTTCATTCCATTCACATCTAACATTGACATACACAATGTCCTGTAGGTATCATCATGTAAAGTATTCCAACTTTGGATTCTGATCAAAATCACGAGTGCCTACAATTCTTCCACTATATCCCAGGAGACGAAGGTTTTGACGAAGATCCAAACAAATGCTTTATAGGATAGATTTGAGAAAGAGCATGATGTCGAGAAAAGACATACCGGATGTGGAAGAAATGCCTCCTGTAGGCCAACTCCGTCCCCGATCTCTCTCGTCAGTCGCGATCCAAAGTCGGGTGCACAAAAATCCCTCTTTCCAACCCCTTTCACGCAATGAAGGTGGGATACCTTGCCAAGCAGTTAGACTCTCTCCGACTCTCTATTCTTACCTATCTCCCTCTCCCTCTCCCTTAAGAAACGAGATAGGTAGTCCCCATTTTAAAAATGGAACTCACGTACATGGTATAAATGGTTGAATTGGCCCATCTACAACTACCCACATCCCCTCTCTCCTTTTAGTTAATTCAACTAAATATATGTAATTATATATATTAATTTTATTTTATTTTGTATACTAGATTTAGTGGTCGTTACAGATATCATGTATTTCTAGTTTGTGTTCGACTAGTAGTCTGAGTGGGGATGCTTTGTAGCAAGTTCCTCCATCTTTTTTCTTTGGTTTTTAGAAGAGAGAGGCATTGGTAACAGACATTTTCTCTACTTTATGTGCCGGTGTTGATGTACGGATTCAATGTTAATCAATGGATTATTTGGTCCAATTTTTTTTAAGTCCAGTTGGTTATTTCAAGACCTAGAAGATGGTCGTGATCATTGCGATTGGCACGATGATGTCACGGTGAGAAAACATATAAGGCTTTTACAAACTCATACAATTCGAGGGGATCCGGAACTAGTTGAAAACTATATGTTGATTTGCAACATGTAGGCACCCACGAAGGTTTATGTATTTATGTGGTTGCTCAATAAGAATAGGATTATGATGTCTCGAATTATCCCCACTGAGGTGTTTTGTCATGTTTACTGTAAGGAGGGTGATGACATTGATCATCTATTCTTCTAATACGGTAATGTTAAGGAAGCATGGAGCTTGATCGCCTAGGATAGGATGATTAAGGATGCTAGAATTATATGTCATAGTGTCCCTGACGAAGATAGAAGTGCTTCTAAGATTACTACAAGGTCATGGATATCTTTATATTTTTGATTTAAATCTATTTTGAAAAAAAAATTGGCTATTCAACTTAGCGTTCAAGAAAAGGAAGTAAATGGCTAATCCTTTGCATTTTCTAGGGCTATTTTGTTTCGCAATGAATGTTTTGGTTCTTGAAGATGAGAGGCACTACTATTTGTATGCATATTCATTCAATTGTTTACTTTTTGATATTTGGTTGAAAAACGCACGCACACATACACACTGAAAGAAGGCACCTCGCCAAATATATAGTTTAAGTGGTGCAAAGCGTCAAAAAAAGTGGACCTTAGAAGGGGAAGATCAACCCATAGCGATATACGTACACATACAATACAACGTATCATGTATATAGCTATAACCACATGATTGTCCGCTACTATTAAATCACAAGCATCCTAACTTTAGATGGTCTTTGGTATCACAAATTGTAAAAAAAGATGGATATTTTTGTTATTACTAGCATGACAGGAAAAAAAATGGCAACATTAGGTTTGCTCCACAAGACTATATGCGGTAGTTTACTTGAAGATTGAAATGAAAATCATATCTTTTAAGGATTAAGGTTCTAATCCTTCACCCTAAACTTATATATTTAAGTCGTTGAGTTCAGTCCTAGGGATGTCAGCGGGTCGGGTTTGGGGCGGGTATTACTATTCCCAAACCCATACCCATTTACAATATCATTACCCATACCCACCCATTTATTAAACGGGTAATTTCTAGCGGGTACCCATATACCCGTCGGATACCCGTGTACCCAATGGGTACCCATATCTTCGACATGGTAAATCTTAAGTTATTTATAATTGTATACAAGGTTTTCACAGATAGACGAAATAGAGTGAGATCGTGTAATATGGTGATTCATAAAAATGTGCAATATATATAGAATATTAAAGGTTTATATATGTTAAGTGTTTAACTCTTTTGTGTTGATAATTTTTATTTACTAAAGATACAAAAAAGTTAGTTGAATATGAATAAATGGATGGAGAGGAGAAAGTTGAGTCGGAAATTTATACATGTAGATTGATATGTATTAGATATGAAATGGATTTGGAGCTAGTTTGATTAAAATACAACACACACATCTATCTTTATATATATTTTTTATTCGGTTTGGGGCGGGTTCGGATTCGGGTACCCACAAGGCAATACCAAACCCATACCCATACCCGCATGGGTAGTCAATTCAAAACCCAAACCCGTCCAAAAGTAAATGGGACGGGTTTCGGATCCTTAAATGGGGCGGGTTTGGGTCGGGTACCCAATGACATCACTATTCAGAATAATTATCAAGACCCAGATGGACATCACTATTCAGTCCTTAATTATCTAGTATGATTTAAGTAGAATCCGACTTTTATTTAAAAGCATGATTAAATTGATCCAAAGTGATGTTCTATATTTATCTTGGTTCCTCTAATAAGAGTCCTTATAGATAGCATTGAAATGTAGTTATATAGTATTTAAACTCTAAAGACTACAAATTCCAGCCATGCAATTCTAAACAAGTGAAATCTATGGCATGCCAATATCATAAAAATTCTAATCATGGACATTGGGCCAGACATACATTAAATCATGGACACTTGAGTTGAATAGGTCGGGCTTCGATTAAACCTTTGGACTTTGGCCCATTAGTGAAAAAACATGTATAAGCCCTATCCTATAATAGTAAATGAGCCTGCTTTTGGACATTAAACTTTAATTTTAGAGCCTAAATTAACCTGAGTTTGTTCCTCTTACTTTATTTATATTGTTAACAAAAATAGTAATTCCAATAATTTAAATAGATTTTGAATATTTAGAATGGGAAGATAATGACCTTGAACTTTTTGACTCTCTTAGTAGTAATGGCTGGATTACCAATTATTCTGAATGAAAAAAAATGATCGGAAATATCAGACATTCTCCTGGTCAATTTAAGAGATAATTAGATATATTTCTACCCATTTCCATTTCTTTTATTAGAACATAGAAGTCGATAGCACGTGGGTTAATTGGACAGGTCGTACTTTGTAGGTAGTCAGTGATATTCCATGGTATATGTCATATCTTATTAATTGTAAGTAAAAAAAATCACAATGAATAATATTCTTTGTTATATATTTAATATTGGATGATATAACGACGGATTCAAGTATTTATCCCTGTACGTGCATTTCGTTGCATTGTTCTTGATCTGGACCCACTTAGATAGGCCAGGCTCAAACCGACATAGGTCTATAACCCTATATCGGCTACTAGCTAGGCCCGCAAAAACTAGTCAATCAACGGTTCTTTTTATATAGAACAATATAACAACAACACATATAATATGACATTAGTGCGATACTTACATTCTTATCCTTCAAACCAATCGATAAAGAGAGAATAAACTTCATTCATTCTTAGTCCTATCTTATTCATTGTCTCTCATCCGAATCGGAGACGATGCTCATAAATTGGTGGAATCCTTGGTAAGCGTTCTTAGTAAAAAATGACTCCATTCTATTTTAACCATTTTTTATTAACTGAACTAGATTTTTAGTTAGCTTAGAACTGTTAATCCGAATCAAACCATTAAGAACAAAAAAACAGCTTGATTGCATACGAGTCAACTATATCTGATTTGGTTCGGAAAAAAACACTAATTTCAGTACAGTCGATCCCACTATATTTTATGAGTTAGATAATACATCATCATGTAACGTTACAATAGAGCAAAAATTAACTATAGACTATACGTTTCTTTCAGAAAACACATCAGAATGGAAATTAATATGATGGGCGACGTTAAAAGAACTGTAATGGAGATTAAGTCAAACACAGAAAAAAATAATACTAAAGTGTGTAGGAATATACGTATGAAATAGTTTTTGTAATTAAAAAAACTGTAAGCCACCAACCTAACCAATTTTTGTGCATCTAAACCAAAATGGTAAGCAAATTAGTTATAATAAAACAACTATAAAAAAATGGTTCCTTTTGTTTTTCAGGTTCGATTAGGAAAATCCCTAAGTAAAAGTCAATGCATCAATATAAATAAATCATTACCTTGCATGTTCCCTAGAAGGTGACAATTTCCGTTTCCATGTTCATATAAAATATTTATACATATAAAAAATTTATACTAACTGTAAAAGAAAGTTGTTTTACTATTTAATTTCCTAGCATTATTGCTTTAGTATATGCAAAATGGATGCGCACTTTGAGCATGACGCCATTATGAACATCAAGTCCTAAGATATGGAACATCATAAACATGCTGACAACTTAAATGAAATATGCTAGCTTCTTTTCCCACGAACAAAACAAACATTCTTGCCAATACATTCTATTAAGTTAAGTCTCTGAATGTAATCTCTAATGAAAAATATACCTCCATGAGCAAAGGCTCCTGAACTGATAACTAGAAGGAGAACCCAATGATGTATTGGTGATGAGTATAGGTTAGCCGAAAGATGGTTATCGGCATTAGTAAAGTATGTAAGGTGACCTTATTTTTTTCAGGGCTTTTGATTAGAGGAAATACTTCGAGCCAATGTCCGAGTACTAGGCATGACGACGTTGAAGTAACCCATGCCGCTCGAACGACCTTCAACTAAAGGCATATTTGGCTAGAAAGCCCAAAACCTTTAGCATGCGGGTTAGGGTGGGTTAAAGTGGTAGGGGGTAACCCGATTTTGTGTTTTGGTGTTTGGATAGATGATTAAACTGAGGATGGGTTTATTGTTTGAAATTTGGAAAAGTGAATAGTTATTGTGATGTGATTGTATTGAAGTTTGGAAAGGTGAGTAAAAGTTGAGTAGTTTATACTTTTTAGATGATATGGCGGTATAATATATTATTTTTTGATGAATAGATGAAAGAAAAAGTAATTTCTTTAATATTTAAATAATGAATAGATAGTGCGTCCCACAAGAAAGAGAAAATGAGAGTTTGGGGGTAAACTCACCCCAAGGAGAGGTAAACCCCCAACGGAACATGACCTTAGTTTACCTCAGGCCATATTTTCACGCCGACTCATCTGAGCTCGAGCTCCTTAATGGGAGAGCATGCTTCACGTCATCTTGTGAAGTTAATAAACATGGTGAGTGCATTTGAGCAAAGAATATGAAAACCGACATGTAGCTAATTAAAATGGACATAACATTAGGTATGCTGGGATGATAATTAACCTAAGATCAACCCCACATGCCTATCCTCTTTATCTATTATTAAACATTCTAATAAATGGGAATGCCAACCCCAAATGGGGGAATCTCATGAGTTGGCCATGTGATTGCGAAATCGAGCCTTCTACCCCTATGTTGTACTCGCATCAACCATTGGTAGGGTTTTGATTATAATAACTTGGCGTGGCCATTGTAAAAAGATTTGTGATATATAATATTATACAAACTGATCTATTGCTGCATGCCACCGGATTATTTTATGGATCCCGAGAAAGATACATATGGTGGCAGAGATGAGGAAGAATGTCTATGGTTTCGCAGCACCTACCACTACTTTGTTTTGTTTATGCCGTGGCTACTATTTTAATGGATAGTTTGTGTGTGTTTTATTTGTGTACATGTGACTTTAGGGTGCTTCAATCCCCACTCATCCCACATGGATTGTGCATAGATAAATGGTGCATATGTTGAGGGTTGCATGGACAATGGGATAGGTTGGTGTAGGATTCTTCTTTGGGATTTTTATACTTTTGTCTCTTCGAGTTTATGCAAATACCTAACTCTTTTACTTTATTTTGCCATAACACTTGTGTCCATGCATTTTTACAAAATTCAATCTATTATCGCTCCGTTATTACACTTATATTCCTATATTACAATAACAGATGGGTGATACTATGTATTTTACAAGTGCTATTGGGAAAAAAATAGGAGCATACGTGTATTTGCAGAAACTCAGAGGAATCAACACGCAAAAATCCCTTATTGTCGTAGATTAATTCATGACAAAGTTCTTCAATATTGGAAGAATTTATATTTTTCCCATATAATAAGATATTCGGTAGGGGGCAATGGACTGACGGCTTTTACAGTAAATATGTCATTGTTTCGACCAGATTGTCCATGTACATCATATGTTATTATTTATATGAAAGTGTGCGTGTGTATATGCATGTATATATATATATATTACATGATAAATGCCATTTGATTAAAAAAGTAATCATTAACGTGTTCATATCCAAGTCATATAGTATCAAAATTATCATTTATGGTCATTTGATTCGATAAATCTCACATGAATATGAAAATATTATTGAGAAACAAGGGATATGCATTATGATTTCAAGGGGGAACATGCTTGCCCATAAGCCTATAAAATAAGAACGACATGATTACGGAAGCCCTCACATCCTAACATACTTACCTCTCTTTTCCATCGTCTTCATTTGCTGGTATCAATGTGTGTTCTTAAGTTGTTTCATTGGTGCACTAGCACGTTTCCACGACTAGCCTTGCTTGCAACCCCAGCAATCAATTTTCCACTACAAACCCCCCAATCTTGCGACCTCAACTATCATCTTATTCCAACATATGTAGCTTCGTAGACTTTCAGCCACACCATAAAAAGTTTCTTGATAGAGGTAACATATCCACAGGGTAATCAAATTGATTGCATCTGAAATGTGTAAGTTTGAAATTCTTGACAATGTCAATTATGGCGTATAGAGACGTAAAATATTATATGGTCTAATGCATGACAATATGAATAGTATCACAGACACCTATGCTCTGGAAGTCTATGAGAAAGCTAGCAAGAGAGAGAAAACTACTCAAGTAGTGGTAGAAAACTTATAAGAAGACTTGTAGTTTTATCATCATACACAAGGAGGATAATTTAATAATGATTTTTTGCGTCCATAAATTGGCGTACAAGTTGTGGAGAGAAATCGAGGGAAATGTGACTCTAAGACAGAGGTGGATAGCGATCAAGGGGAATATGACTTAAAACAGAGGTAGATATGCAACTTCTTTTACGCAAATATTATACATGCAAGATGAAGGAATCTGGTAGTATCACCAAGCATGTTAAGCACATGATTTTCACGGTTGAAAACTTAAAGATTATTGGAAGTAGCATTTTTTAGAATTTACTGGGGGTGACTATATTTAACAGTCTTCCATCTTCTGGTTGTCACAACATCGAGTCTCAATGGGATATCAAAAAACGTGAAGGATTTTCCCACCCAGCTAGTTATTGGGTAGAATTTGGTTGCCAAAAGGAAGAGTTTTTTTATCTTTGAGGTGGGATAGGAAGAGAAATATGTCATTCATCACAAGTACATGTGTCATCAAAGGCAAAATTCAAAGAACTAGCAACAATTTGGGAAAGCACCATTTAGATCATGCTACGATAGCAGAAATTTGATCATTTTAAGATCAATTGTCCTTATAAATATAAGAAATATGGTCAGGCTAAGGACTGGAAATGGAGGCAAAACTCATGAATTTATTGGTGTGATTGAGTTCAACTCTGCACTACTGATTGTGAAGGCTAATGGATGGGTTATGATGTCATTTTACATATTATAAATACCAAAGGGGGCAAAGAATCAAAGAAGGGTGAACAGAGGATCGACATGGGAACAACACATGCCTATATGTTGAAGATGTTGAAACCTATAGGTTGGACATTAAGCGTGATGACCATCCAGGATGTATTCTACGCTTCATATGAACATGATGTCAACGATAGCTCTTTTGAAGAGAAATCAAGAAGAAAGGTTTTATAGTAATTGTTTCTATATAGGTGAAGGTAGAAAAATCTTTGTAGGCACATTTATGCATGAACATGATTTATTCTACATTCCTATTTTTGTTAAATTAACGAAGTGGGATTTGAATAATTCCTTTTGTTTGTCGTTTGAATTTGATTTATGCCACACGAGATTAGCACATCCACGAAATAGTAAAATAAATCAATTACTAAAGATGAATCTATTGCTTAACATATTATGAGCTAGAATATTCCATTATGAGCATTAACACAAGAAGGCTCAAAGTCATTTTGCTCAAGTCAAAAGATCAAGAGAGATGTAAGAAGTCAAAAGATCAAGAGAGACGTAAGAATTTTATTTTGGATAATCATGATCCCTTAAATGGGAAAACATATCGAAATAAAGAATATTCCATTATCGTATATCTATCGGAAATGAAAGTCCAAGCTTTGGCTGCTTTAATAGATATAAGTCAGAGGTAGAAACCAAATTGGCTAAATCAATCAAGGCGTGTTAAAGATGGATAGAGGTGGCAAATTTAACTCGAAAAAGTTCAATGAATTTAACACTTATATAGGGTTGTTATGCATACAACAATGGCATATGTCCTACAACTAGATGAAATGACTGAAAGAAAAAAGAAAGAACATAAAATAAATTTGTTTATTTGAACTTCGAAAAGCCAAAATAGGGAGCCCATTTAAAACCTTTGGATCAACAATTAGGTGGAACCTCCATAGGTTTTCGATTTAAATCTCAACATCTTCTAAGTTCCATAAATCTCTATTCAGGTTCACCTCACATCCAAATCATATCCACTTTTTCACCTCGCATGCTCTTACAACCTTGACGTCAATATGTATTTTGTGTATAAGGTGTTAGATCTTCCTACCTTAAGGAGGTGATGACACTAAACATGCCAGTAGTTACACTTTCAAAACTCCCTCATCTAGATACACTTTCTTCGAGAAGGGGGTATTCCCTATTGAGTTCAAGTACATGGAAGTACATGACAAAAAGAGGAAAAAGCTAGAAGAATGAGAAAAGAAGTGGAGCGTGACAAGTTTAGTCACATATTCTGTGAAGCTTGGTCAGTTTAACTAATTCTTCATCAAGATATACATGCTATTTGAAGCTTAGACCATTGTGGTCAAAATTTTACTTTTGATATATTGGACCATTGTGGTCAATAATATATTTTTGGGTATTGGTTTCTTTTGACATAACTTTTTATGTATTGCACTGCATTCTTATGTGATGATGGATATAGAGTCTTTTTTCTGCCCATGCTTTAGGGTCTTAGAAAAATTCATTAGCAGGCCATTCCTCATCCAAAGTTTTTTCTTCAACCTCACAACTCCCATTTTAGACATCAGCACCACTAGACAAGGGTGAGAATGCACCATTTAGAATGAACCGCCCTTCGCAACATTATTCAAGTCGAGGGTAAGTGCATAATGCAAGAGTCCAAATTGGTTCACTATTTAAGAGCTATACGGATGACACAGAGTAGTATACCTAGGAAAATCAAGTTGATCAATTCCAAACTAAGTCTTGTGGAACCAAAGAATTAAGTCGCTCAACTTGAAAAATCTCAATTCCATTTCCTAATAAGTGGATTAAAGCCTTTCCAAATCTCCATCCTTCAAACTTAGTTCCATTTGGTTCAAGAATCAATCTTGTTCTGACAAAATGTGGATGCGAATGTAATAATTTTAGAAAAAGTAAATTTTTTGTATTTTAAGTATTTTTTTATAAATTTTAATGGATTTTGCAATTTTTGAGAATTTAATTATTTTTTTAAAAAAATAGGTATTTTTTAGGGTTAGTGGATTGAACGATTTACACGTATTTAGAAGGATTATGTATATATTACAAAGGATTTTATACCGCATATTATACAAGTTTATACAAATTTTACAATAAAATTTTAGATGCAAATTTCAAACACTTAAGGCTTTTATATACAAGGATCTTACCACATATTTTATATGCAACCTTTGAAAGTTTTTTTATAACCCATATTTACATTTCCCAAATGGCTTTTAAAATCCAAAAGAAAAGCAAAACAAAAACATGTAACTTTAGAGACATATTATTCAAAAAATAATAAAGTATATGTTACGCCTTCTAAAATATATATAGAATAAATATATGACACCGCTATACACTTAGTATGAACTATGGCATCATAGTGACCAAGAACCGACAAAGTAAGATATAACCTATGCTAAATATAAAGTGGAGAAAAGAATACTATAATACAACAACTCAAACAATGAATAAAATAATATAAGTTGGTCACCCCCTTATACCTAGGATCAAGCAGTCCTATGGTTAGAAAATTGTACCGAAATAGGGATGATCAATGTCAAAATAATATACACACTCGACGACTCGTCTCCCCTATACTTAGGGTAATATATCTCTAAATATAGAGAAGAATATCAAAAATTAAGGGACATGAGAGAGAAGAAAAGAAACTAAAAATGGAAATAATCAAAGATAAAATGAACTATATTACCCCCTTCCCTACATTGGGTAAAGATCATCTTAACTATAAGCAACGACAAGGATAATAAAATAGATCATATATGAATAAACATAATGTCTACATCCACATACTTAGGATAAAGTACATCATAAGTACAAAAAATCTAAGCAAAAGCTGGGGTGTAAAGAAAAAAGGGAGAATGAAAGAAGTAAAAGAAAAATCTTAGAAGAGTTATACAATATTAAGGCGCCTTTCAACCAACGTTAGGTTTTACACACCTAGCTAGGCGCAAAGGTTAGGATAAGGAAGTATTCATGTTCAAGACAACATCCATGAGGAGAATACCATGATCTCATGTCTTCTTGGTATAAGAACAATAACAAAGTCAAAAATCAAAACACAAACACTACGATCAATAATCAAGTTGGTGTCTACTACCGGAAACATAGAAGCGAAAACTAAACTAGGAACTGTAGCACAAATAGGAAAGCCATATCTAGATGAGAATGAGGTGGATTATTAGAGCTAAAAAATCCAAAAGTGGAGAAAGAGTGAGCAGTCAAAGCATCCTCCACATCAGTCCAAGTCTCGGAAGGATATATAAATCGATAATCAAGAGATTCACGATAAAGCTCAATATCCAATATTAAGAAGGAAGTGAAATCAAAAACATCATTGAATACCTCAAAGATTAGATCTTCCTTACATGGGTCGTACTGGTCAGAAAGTCAGAACTCTCAGCTTCAATATATGACAGATCGGATGAACTCCCAGGAAGTGAAATCGAATACAAAGAACACCTCATCATCTTGCAGATAAACCTAGGAGAGGAGAGTAAAATCATCAACTTGATTCAAGGTAGAGAACAAAGTGTAGATCTCAAACAACAAATTCTCTCTCAAAATTAGAGAAAAATTATCTAAAGGACCAGAAAGTACATGCTCGAAAAAATCAAGAAATGATCAAAGAGATCATTTCCTACCAGGATGAAGAGAGTTGTCAATCGTCCACCGGACTGATGAATGGCAGAATAAGAAATCTTCGGACTCCCATCTCGATAGAATAAAGAGAAGAAAAGGGTAGGTGAGAGGGATAAAAGAAAATAAAACAAAGAAAAAGAAAATACTCAAGATGTGAAGGTGATTGTTAATAATTCAAAGATGTATGTAATGGAACTAGAGAAAGAGGATCGATATTTCTGCAAACAATCACAATCCAAATTCACAATTTACATACTCAATACAGTGAAGAACGTAAAGGTTGGGTCTATTATTTTTCAATTTTAGAGGTGATCAACCAGTTATTTAATCCAAACTCATAGGTGTAGTCTCCTAGAGTAGCTTGTGATCAAGTTCGTGAATCCAAATTTACCTATTTGATACAATTAAGACTGTAAACGCTTTGTCGATTTCATATATATATATATATATTAGTTTGATACTATTATATACATGTATAAATCAATAAATATACATGTACAATATATTATATTATTATACGTATATATTAAATGTGTATATATATGTGCTTATTTTAACTTTTCTAATTTTTATTTGAGTTTTATATAAATATTAGAATTTAATAAAAATACATGTACTAGTAAAATGCAAGGAATAAAATATAAAGGCAGTGCACTCTACAGTTGTACATATACACATAGTACCCCTAAAATCGACCTTTGTCATCTTAACTCTGATTTTATGAAACCACCTTCATTTTATAGAGAATTGTATGCTGAGTACAATAAAAGTAACTTTGGTTCAATTGATTTCACATGAATTAAATATGAAGGTTTGAACGTGAGCTTTATTGTTTTTTGGCTTGACAACAATTGACCTCGGGTCAACTGTCCTTGCCTAGCCCTGGAGCTCTATCAGACGTTGACCATGCTAGTTTCCTCAATTTTTCTCGCTTGATGCACTGGACGAGGAACCTCGACTTCTTCATGAAACTTCAACATCAGACATCCCTCCATCACGCCATCCACTCCCCATCCTCATACGTGCATCAATCCTCACGCTATCCCTAGCCAGACCTTCACTTGTACATATATCCACCCTCTGCCATTTTTGAACCTTGATCATTCTTGAGTGCATCTTAGCCCATCAGACTGAGTATATTGTGAGTCTCTCTTGACATGAGGCAATTTGGGTCAGTTCACAGTAAGGAGGAGCCATATCTTGGGTCGATCTACATCTCACTGGACTTCTACCGGCGATGGTTTCTGCTCCTTGGCCCCCAGTCTGAGTCGAGCTGGATTTACTTGCTTTCTATGTAATTTTTAATCCCAACATTCGATTCAGCTTTTATTTAATGCATTTCTTTACTATTTTAGCATAGATTTAGGTTAATTTTAGTTTGTCAGAGGTCTAGAGCTCTGACCCTTGATTGACCGAATGAACCGAGCAACTAAGGTAAAGAAATAGAACTAAGGTCGTTGCAACCTCAGTCGCTCAAGAGTCAATCGGTCAATCAAGAAAATTAAGTGCATACCACCAAAATAGAATGAAAATCAAATAAAAATAATAGCGGTCCTGGCTATTGGATTAGCCTGGTATAGCGACCAGGGTCGGACTCAGGGAGCACATGATGGCCTTGCGGCCTACGAAGTAGTCTAAAAAGAAATAAAATAAAAGAGGAGTCTTTTTTGTGGATTTTTAATTTTTTTATATTTTTTTGGATTTTTAATTAATAAAGAAAATAAAGAAAACAATAAAACAACCAACTACAACAATTATTCACCTACTCAAAAATCATCCAAAAATTCAAACAAAAATGTTTTTATGTTTTTATATTTTTACTATTTTTGGTTAATTTTTGGTAATTTTCTGATTTTTATTGAATTTTATAAAAATCGAACAAGGCAGGAAAAGAAGGGCACTGTCCAGTCAGACTTGGAGGGCCAATTTAAAATGCAAAGGGCCCTATCAAGGTCTGGAGGTAATTTTCCTATATGGTAGAAAACTCAAGGAAAATTTAGGCACCAGAATTATTATTTTTTATTTTTCTTTTATTTATTAGAATTTTTATGGGTTTTTAGGGGTTTTGTAATTTTTAGGGTTTTATATATCCAAAAATGACCAAAATTGGTCAGAAAATCAAACAAGGCAAAGCAAGCCCTACCTAATATTTTAGTAATTTTTAGAGGTGTTATAATATTTTTTGTGAATTTTAAACTTAGACAGTAAAGAAAATTTGTGTTTTTGAATTTTTAAAAATAATAAATGGAATAAAAAATGTCTCCAAAATTTATAGAAAATTTTACACCATGGCAGGAGCCATGTGTCCAATTTTCATTAAATTTGGAGTTAGTTTACTAATTTATTAAAAATGAAAACAAGGGTACAGTGCATAGGGACCTGTACGCAAATAACACAAGTTCCAGGGGGTCCGGTGCAATTTTTCCAAGGTTGCACGCACAAGGTGCGTGACCTGGGCACACAGGGACCTAATTGCAAGAAAACTTAGGTCTGTGGACTAATTAGTAACAAGTACTAAAAGTCCAGGGGCGTAAGTGTAAAATACCCACTAAATAAAGCACATGCACAATAAAACCACGCACAGGGGTATATCTGCAATTAATAAAAATTATAATTCATTCAGTAACACCCTGAAACATGAAGGCCATACATGTAATTAACCCAAAAAGCACGTGTCGACGCACATGTTCCACTACACACAGGGGCATAAAAGCAAATAAACTACAGTACGAGGTCCTATATGCAAATGTACCAAAATAAAAACAACTAAATGCGATATTTACAGGACTAACTACTAAACGAAACAAATAGGGGGACTACAAGATATTTACCCCTTATTATATCCGAGGGACGGATGGGCGCCACGTGTAGATCCAACGGTCGGGGAAGGGAGGCGCCTCAGCAAGTATCCCTCGGTCCTGATCGAACGGCTGGGGCCTCGCCACGTGGAAGATCGGGCGGCTGGAAAGCAACGTGGGAAGCCCTCACAGATCGGACGGTCACGATCACTCCTCCAAGGATCGAGCGGTGATGGCTACTCCTGGCGTGAACGGCTACGATGCAAACTGGAGCTGAAGGACGATCGGACGGCTGCGGAGGGTCCTTGAAGAAATGGGCTCCGGCAAGGTTCGCTGGGCTCGTGTACGCGCTGAAGACCTCCTCGCGGGCTGCTGAAGATCGGAGAAGCTACACCTTGGCCTCCCGCGTCGAATGGTTCCCTCCGATGGTGGCGAGGAGCTCTGGAGAGCTCCGGCGGCACTGGCGGAGGTCGAGCTGCTGCACCTGGATGTCGAAGCCCTCAGATGGGCTCCTTTGGACCTACAAAGATGTGCAACAAGCTGCCGGGTCGAGGGTAAAGTGCCTCAACCTGGTTAGGGGTGGTGAAGGTGGTCGGTGCGGCGGGGCGTGCGAGCTCCTGCGGAGCGACGGCGATGGAACTCGAGACCTAGTTCCTTTGCGAACTGGGGTGAATGAGTGGGCGGAGAAGGTACGCGGAGGAAAGGCAAAGGTGGTCAGCGACTCCGATGATCGAATGGATGGCTACGGTGGTCGGAATCGGCGATGAACGGCGACGGGGCGATTTGGGGGAAACTAAAAATTCGGGAAATAGAGAAGGATAAGGGGCTACCTACTGGATGCTGTCGACTGTGGAGGAGCAGGGGGTGCTCCAGGTCCTTGCCTCGAGGACCGTCAGTGTCCGAGGCTCGAGCGTCACCTCCAGGCGGCGCACGTCGGCGCAACGTCGCCGGATCGATGGTCCTCCACTCCTTCCTCGCAGCAACAAGGCCTGAAGCGAGCTGTCACTCTCGCAAAGGCTATGGAGGTCCTAGGGTGGCGTGAAATGATCCAAAGATGAGTGAGGAAGGAGGCGGAGCTCGGATTAAATATGGGTGCAGGTCCGAGAAGAGGAGGTCGGGCAGGGTTCCACGAAGCGCGGATCCCCACGCAGATGATCGGGCGAGGATCTCGGATGCACAAGGAAGAAGAAGAGCCCAGGGTTCGCGGATTTGGTGGTCGGGTCATGACGCGAAAATTCGGGGAAATCGGGTCGGGCGTCATGGACCCGTGGGAAGTGGTCCAGGGGGGAGTTGACCAGGGGGTCAACGTCCCCCGTGGACCAATGAGGGCAGGCCACGTCAGAATGATTTGGAAATTAGAAATAAAATAGAAAATGGCCGAATTATTAAAAACTCAAAATATGAAAAATGTTTATTTTATTTTTTTTCTATTTTTTATGATTTTTAATTAATTTTTCAAAATAAAAATAAGGTATTTACACTATAGTGCTATACATAGGTATTTACACAATATAGCTTTTTAATTTTTGATTTTTAATTTGTTATTTTTGTACATTTTTATTCCCATTTTATATTTTATTTATTTATAGCATAAAGTTAGGAATAAAGAGGTATTTTTATTTTATTTTTATTATTTATATACAAGGGTGAAATAAATAGATATATACATCTATATACATGGTATATGTACAATATTCTTTTTGATTATTAATTTTGTTCTTTTTATTTTATTTTTGTTTTTATGGTTTTTATTTTATTTATTTACACTATAAAATATAGAATATATACAAATTTTAATTTATTTATCTACAAGGTTAAATAATTAGTGATGGGGTGTCTATGTACAAGGTGAATATGTACAAGTGAATATTTTTTTTCTTTTTAAATTTTCTATTTTTTATTTGGATTTTATATTTACAAATATATACAAATATATACAAGCCCATTTTATTCTATTTTTGGAGGAAAATATTTTTGTTATATTTATAGGTATATTTACACACATGAGCTCCCTATCTCTCTCTACTTTGGCTTTTATGCGGTCAGGCCCATGCTGAGCTCTCCCTTGGGATTAGGTTGCTCAATATTTATTCTAAATATTTTCCTATTTTTCTTTTTATTCTTTATTCTTTTATTTTTGCACAAAAACATGCTAATTATTACTTTTTTACACAATGCATGCTCTTGGACAATTATTTGTATTTACAAACATATACATGCATTTGCAAAGGTTTTTGTAGCTAAAATATAAGAATAAAGAGTGATGAATGAGTATTCATCAACCCTCTGTTCCACTGTCTACACCCCACTATTCTGACTCACCGACAACCGCCTCACATTCCCCTTACATTTCTTCGCATTCTCGTACCACTAAATCCCTTCGATTCCGTATGGATTGAAGCATCGAGGTCCTCTCCGCTACCTTCATCGGACCTTGCCCCCCTCTCACTTTCACCTCGAAAGTCCACCAATAAAAGCCAGAGCCCATCGCCTGAGCCTCATCGACTTTCCTATGCATGTACAAGGCTTTGAAGACCCCATCTGATGGAGATTAGCTCCAAGAACAGGACCTCCTGGTACCTTGCAATTCATGAGCCACCAGGACCCCATCACTGGGTTCTTGAACTTTTGGAGGACAACAACAACGAGTAGAGCATATAGCAACGTCGGAGGAGATCGAAGGAGGGAGGAATTGTGGATCAAAGCTCCATTGTATAGTTGTTCGTCCTTCTTGGGGAAGAGCGGTAATCATTGGACCATGCCCATCTCTAATTTTGACAACAACCATCGGATCGAGTGCATCAGCCACCGTTAGATCCGCAATCAGATCTAATCCGTGTTGCTCATCCATGAACCGGCATTGGGCGTTCAATGAACGACACATATCAAGTGAGAGATTAAGAACCGATGGATCACATGCACATTTTAGGAATAATTGCATCGATACCCCTCTGTTTTTGTATATTTTATTGTAGTTCTATAAATATAATTTATAGTTTAAAAAGTTTTGTAAAATTTGCAAGTGACCCCCACACTTAATGTAAATTACACCTAGGTCCTATGTCAACTCATCTCAAATGGTCCCCCACGTGAGTTGGGCAATTTGCAGGGGTACCCTGCCAGGTTCCCCTATTGTGTTTAGTCCTCAAGTTGTGTAATTAAGTTCAAACCTTTTAGGTTTCTTTGCATGCACCCCTTATACTTTATATTTTATTGAAATATGCCCATGTTAGGCATTTACTTTTATTTATATTTTTCTACTTTGTTTAAATTTCTCCTTTGCTATATAAATCTTGCAAAAATCAATAAATGTGCTCTGAATGACGCTTATGCACGTCCACATTTTTATTTGTAATTTCATTGCATATTACATTTATTAAAAATCATTTAGGAGATATTTAATCCCTGTCTAAATATAAAAATATAAAACTTTATCTAAAATTTCAAAAAATTATATTTATATATTACTATATAATATGGCTCCAGACCAAAAATCACAAAAAAACATATGAAAGAAAACATAAAGATTGGAAAACCCCTTCTAACCCTAAAAATTTTGAAAAAATTATAAAATCCAAAAAATAGTTTTATTTTGTGTATTTCTATTTATTTTATATAATATATATTGAAATTAACTCTTAGTAATTTTGGAATTATTATTTATTTTTTAAACTCAAAACAAATCAAATCATTTATTAGCTACTTGATTTTAGTATTTTGGATTTTAAAAATACTTAAAAATTAAAAAAATTACCAAAAAAATAACAAAAATAAAAAATGACAAAACATTTTATTTTATATTTTTTGAATAGTTGTAGTTATAGTTATAAATATAAAAGCCTATACATACTATATATACATATATATTCTTATATATTTATTAATATCATTATTATAAATACCATATAAATATATCTAATACCTTTAAAAAGGGATTATTCTTGTTTGTATTTATTGAATTTTTATATTGTTATTATATATATTATATATTAATTATATTATACATATTATTACATAAAGATATATATACTTATTATATCCTTATAAAAAAAGAAAACAAATAAAAAGAAAAAATATAAAAAAGAAAATAGAAAATTTAAAAATTTAAAAATATAAAAAATATAAAACGACAAAATAAATAAAAAACGACAAAATAAAAAAGCAGAAAATATCACAAAAATAGTTGTTGTTTATTTTTAAATAATAATTTTTCCCTATCCTGCGTATTTGCTCTTAGTGGTTTGCCCTGTGCACTTGCTTGATTATACACATTTATTTGCAGGGTATAATAAATTTCACCGCACACAATTTCCTTGATTTATCATTAATGTGGATTGATTGTTTTATTAGTTGGTTGATTGGGATCTGAGAGCCAAGAGAGGTGTCGATACAGCAATTGCTGGGCCCGACTTGTCATGCATTGCATGCCCTCCAAGACCGAATGCTAAGATCTTCGATTGAACGATTAAACAGTAGCCCAATAGAAAAATTCCAAAATGTAAAAATATAAATAATAATAATAAATAAATACAAGGAAGACACAAATAAAAGTATCCAACATAAAAGTTTCTCATCTCAATGGGATCTACAACTTTCATGAAGCAAAAATGCAAATGACCTTTTTTGTACACACTTTTCTTTTCTGTTTGATTTTCAAAGTGTATTGAGTACCAACTTTATATTTTTTATATATTTTTATTTTTAAAAAGACCACCTTTGTAAAAGACTCAAAGGTATTTTAAACTAGTTTTTATGGATTTTCCATGGATTAGAAGTAAAGAGGAAATAAAGTATCAATGTACAATGTACACATACATGAGAACATGGTTTATTTAATAGCAAAATAATTAACCCAAATTATATATAATATATCAATTGCTTATTCATGCAATTAGAGGGTTTATCAAGTGGGTTGTCTTGGGAATTAAGCTAAGATCAAGGAGTAAGGTACATGAACTATGGATTCACCAACGTGCTATATTTCATGTTGAATCATTCTGTTCAAATTGAGTTTTACCAGCACATCACTTGCATGATTACATGTACCTGGAGACGAGTCACTGTTTCGTCTATGGACCACAGATTTGAGAGCTTAAACTGAGATCCAATCTTATGATTCATGAGGATGAGAGGGTGCTTTGAACTACCTTATGAAACCTGGGTGTGGGCACATAACCATTAAAGGGACAAGGTTACTTGTGCTAGATTGACATGTATTAGGTGTTTGAGTTTATTTAAAACCTAAAATTGTGAATCAATACATGCCAATTTGGTAAGAGCTAAGGAGTGAACTAATATTGTATAGCTTAACAAAAATGTAGAAAATGTTAAGAAAAAAGAGCTGAATAAATTGGAAGCGCTCCCAACTTTTGAGTGTCTACTTGGGTCAAGAGAAAGTAGGCTACAATGTAGTCTCTTCCCACATCTAAAGACCACCAAATAAGAACTGGACGAGTATGAAAAGGGGCTCTACATCGCAAAAAGTTACGATCATGGGTATGGTGCCAAAGGTACCAAAAAAAGGTGCATCTCAATGTATTCTCAGAAAAGCAAGTGTAGGTGGTTTGAACTGATCAACTCAAAGTGATTCAAGTTGTTTCTTCCTCAAGAAGCACAACCACCACAAAGATGTGGAGAGATCCTTTATAGAAATAGAGGATAGAGGACAAACCTTCCAAGTAGCATGTGTAAGTGGTAATGTTTGTCTATAATACAAACATTCCAAGTAGCATGTATACGTATTATACGTATACATTATAATACAAAATGTATAATACAATGACTTTAGTAGAATACATATACATTTTGTATTATAATGTACAGTTTTAATGTTTGTATTACAATGTGAAGTTTTTGTGTGGTTTTGTATTTATAATGTATAGCTATAATACAAACTGTATACGTATTCTACTAAAGTGATCATATTTTCTACAAAAAAGGGCGACCTTCCTAAACTCAGGAAGGATGCATCCTATTAGAAGGGCCTCTAGTATTTTCTTATGTAGTTTATAGGTACAAATTAGCCATTTTGTCTTTTAGATTTTAAATTTTTATTATCTCCACAATGATATGGGGATATTATAATTATACAATATATAGTATACGTAGGGATGAAAATGGATACGGATATATCTGAATATCCGTTTACCGTATTCGAAAAATTAACGGATACGGATATCCGTATCCGAATATTAATAGAATATGAATCGAATATGGATATTGGTTGTAAAAATTTTCCGAATACGGATACGGATATGGTAATGGCTTGAATATCCAGATCCGGATCCGGATATCCGAATACAATAATTAATATTATTTTATATATTAGTTAATATAATATAAATCACATCCCAAATTATTATATTAGTATTATATATTATATAATATAATATATTAATGATATTAATAAACATTCGTTTGTTAAGGAATGAAAACGAACAAAATTTACAAAATCCTATCCCTTTTTTTCCACTCAAGAACACAAGTCATCTCGACGCTCTTTTTCATCATGATGCAACTTATTTATATTTCATTGTCATTTTTAAAATCATTATGTTCTTCTATAAAAATTCAATTCATATTCATGTGTGATTTTTATTCTATTCGTATTCAGATTCCATGATTATTGGATCTATATTTGGATTCACTCTTTATTTTGATTCATATTTGGATTGACTTTTTATTCGATCCGTATTCGGATCCGTTCTTTATTCGATTCGTATTCGGATTCGATAAATATCCGATTCGAATTCGTATCCGTACTTTTAAGGATATGGTTTCCTTAGTACATATCCGAATCATTTCCGTATCCGTATTCGTATTCGATAGAGATGACACGAATATGGATATGAAAATAGACATATCCGATCCGTATCCGATCCATTTTCATTCCTAAGTACACGTTACTCCTTTTTTTTGGAATTTTATGTTTTTAGGTTTGTTGTGTAAAAAGCACGGAAATGTCTATACGCACATATAAAATACCAGTACACCGGATTCTATGTGGGTTTCTTTTCCATTTTGTTTTCTTTAGGTTTTGAATTTTTATTAGTTAGCTAGCTTGTAAACTATATTTACATAAATACCAAAATTTGGAAAAAGATAGGAAATTATGTAAATAAAATAGTAAAGATTGTATATAAAAATTGTACAATATACAATAGATGCTCAAACCATAACTTGCACATACAACCTCCGATTAGCTTAAAAGTGGTCTTGATTTGTAGATATTTGAGTGTGCATTGCTTTAAAGGTGAGTAAATATTCACATATATTTGTATGCAGAATATATATGTCTTTTTATAGTGGCATATAGAGAATTAGGCTTTGGATTTATTCATCATATATACAGGTTGATTTTGTTATTAAGATTTTTCATCGATTAAGTTTATTTTTTTTAGTTATAAGATGCCAATGTCATGTCATTTGGAGATGGCATGAAATTCTTATTTCCAATAGAAGTTTGTTCATGTTTTATATCGAAGAAAATGTACATGTGTGTGGCTATTTTTTACTTCTTCGTCTTGATTTTCTTTCTTTATTTGTCGACAACCAAATATGAAAGTCAAGTCACTCTGCTATGGTTTATGTATATATATTGTATATTTTTCCTATGATTCTCTTTTTTATTTAACTTTTTTAGTTTGATATTTTATGTGATTTTTGGATCAATAAGGGTCTTATTCTTGTAGAGATATTCATAAGAAAATGGCAAGCTTGAATTTACATGTATTTGCTAGACCATGATGATGCTATCGATAGTTGAATTTGGGATTCATCATCGACTAATCAAAATTCTAATCAATTACTTTTATTCCCAATTATTGAAATTGGAACATTAACCTTGAGCTTTATAGAGATACTTCTTTAGTAAAGTAACTTATTTTTCAGACTAGTTCATTTCTTTTTAGTAGATCAATTTATTTATCTAAACTAGCTTAGACTTTTTTTGAACATTCCTTATCTAATGTTTCTATTTGCCATTTAAATCACTTATATAGTCCAAAATTAATACTTTACCCTTGAGAGCCTATAAATAGGATCACATACCATCCTTATTCATATGTGAGTATAGAAAATTCCATTCTTTGTGAGTGTGTTTGAGAGATATTTTGTTGTGTTCTTCACTCAATCTCTTCGGTGTTTCAGTGCTCAATCCTACCGGTGTGACCCTAGATTTATAAAATCATTTGTTTACTTGGCATTGAATTACATTTTTGTATTGTTGTTTACATAGGAGTGTTATCCAATCATACATGTGGTAAAGGTGTCCGATTTATGAAAGCATGTCATGCTTGTGTCAAAGCAAAGTTTTATTCATCGAGACTAGAGTGGTATTGTAATACGGTTGGGTTATCCGTATAAGCAATCTAGTTATTAGGTTTTTCAAGTTTTTTTTTATTTTCAAGTTCGGATCTCTTTATTTTTGCAGTTACATTTATTTTATCTTTTTTTAGTGATATCTAATTATGTTATTGATTGTTATATCAACGATTGTAGCGATCCCAAGGATTTGATCTTGTATAAAAATTACAGTTTGGTGGTGTCGCACATTAAATTCCCATTTTCTGATCATAGTTGCGCAGATTAACGGTAAAAAGAAGGATTTAGTTCTTGAATAATTTGAACATGTTGATGTTTTTGAGGATCGAAGAAATAATGTAGTTAGTTGCTGTAATGATGCCCATTATAAAATGTTAGTAGATTTTTTATAAATTTTAAAATAACTTAAGAATTAAGTTCAGTGCGATGATAATGATGCATGTCCTCCTTAGCTAATTCATAAAAAATCTTCTTTAATCAGAAAATCATGAGAATTATGCCTCCTGATTAGTACCGTTTAGAGGAAATCTCATAGTTATTAGATATCATTTCAATCACATTTGGTTTTATCAAGCATTAGTCTTATAGCAGAAAATAAAAAGTCTTTAATAATATTTCATGGGAAATTTTACATAAAAATCTTATAATTTGTTCTCTTTCATATTCTGAATTTGTTATAGTCATAGTGCATTTTTGTTTAATTTTAGCATTAACAATATTAGATAAAAACTATTAATTAAAATATAAATTTAAGCTTTATGATCAAAATTTAAACTTTTATATTGATAATGCAAATAGCAGGTCTGATTCCAAACATGCATAAAAAATGATAATTTCAAAGTTAAAGATGAAGATTGTAATCGTTTGGGAAGATGAACATGTGCAGAAATCTAAATGATGGGAGACATGAATTATGATTTGAGGGTGAAGAAATAAATTGATATCAGAGATAAGAGACTAAAGAAAGTTTTTCAGCAGATTATTGATGAAGAGGGGACGACTTTCGATGAAATATTGTTTAATTCTCATTTAGGTGATAGAATTCAAGAAATGGAAATCAAAGAAGAGATGTGAGGAACCAACTTATGCTAAGATTTAAGTGAAGTACCCAACAATACTGAGATAACTAGAACAACATAAGCATGATGTTAGTAGTTTGCGAGTAGATTTTACGTTCTATACCTTTTCAAATCTTTGCAACCCATGAAAGCGGATAGAATGAAGAGGAAAAGGAAGTCGGACAAGAAGGAACTCACCTAAGCATCGAGCGATCCTCGTTCACTCTCAATTTGTTCGTTGAAATGTACCTTTAGCGCTTTTATCCTTGATGCATTATAATACATACCATTAAATAATAGGGTTAAATGGGGCTGCCTCCACTTCATTTTTCGACGAACTTTTTTACTTTTTTTGGAAAATACAACAATATATTTTCATCATTATATCCTTATAATATGATAATCCAATTTTGTCAGAAGCAGTGACTTTTATGCCCTCCATCCAGAACATGTCAATTACAATAATTCTAAGACTGTTAAAATTACATGCTCTAGATGGAGGACATATGAGTCTTTGTTTCTGATGAAATTGAAACGACATATTAGAGAGATATAGTGATGAAAATATATGGCAATATTTTCCAAAAAAGTAGGCAGCCCCATTTTTCTCTAAATAATATGAGCATTGACAAAATAATTTTGATAAAATCCATAAAAATCTTTCGAAAAGGACAAGGAAAATGACATACATAGTCTTCCGCCTCGTCCCTCAGCCCGCAAGTATAGAAAAGGGGTAGATCGTTTTTCAAATAAAGAAATATAGAAATGAAAAGGAAATATTTAGGGGGATGAAATAACTTGAAGTTGATATCGCGTCTTGAAGTTGTCCGTCAATCCGAAGCATAGGAATGATTAAGCCCCCCGGTGCGCTTCGAGCAACTAGTTATAAGCGCCTGCATCAGCAACGAATGAAGACTAAGAATGAGCACTTAAAAAAGCTTTCTCTCTATAGTCGATTAAAGCAAGCTTTTTGAGAGTGGAAAAGCAACGTGAGTGCGAGTAAGCGTCAAAGTGAGGGCTGAACTTGCGAGAAGAACTACCATGTTGGGGATGGTCCGAGGCAAGAACTTCAGCCATGGATGCAGATCATTGTAAATCATGAATCAAAAAATGCCAATTGAAATGAAATCTTTAGGAGGAATCAATGAAAGAGGAATCAATGAAACGACATCCCTATACATGTTCAAGAATGTGGAGGATTAATTGAAAAAATGTCAGTGAATTTGTACTTTTCCGTTATCTTAGTACTCAATAATATTGGAGAAAAAATATTTTTGCTTGCGATAAGACCTAGTTTTCCTATAAAAATGGTCTAATATGTAGAATATCCGGCTTTCTACACTTAGCTGTTCCAATGATTGCAACATTAGACTTTCGGTTAGTGGCCTGCATGTTTGTGAGAAGTTTAGTGGTCAACAATCTTTGAATAAATAGAAAAGACATCAAGTCCAGAAGATTATTTAACTTTTCAAGATTTAATAGATTCTTATTAAACCATGGTTCTTTCGTGGATGAGATACTGCTCAATTATCATATTATTAAAATGTGCTCAAAAGATGTTCAAATCTTGATTTCATTTGTCATTGGGTTAATGCATCCAGAAAAAGGAAAAACCTTGCACTTATATTTAATAAAGACCATAGTTGACATCATCTCATGTAATGGAATGGACTGCATGGATAGCGGAAGCATGCGGCATTAAGTCGCACATCCGGGTCATTACCGATATTGCACGATAATCAATGATTATTAAAAAAATATTATGAAACGGATCCTAAAATCCATTCATTGAGAGTTTCGTAATTGCATGTTTTGGGGGTCATGCATGCGAATTCTAACGATCTTTTCCGTTACATTGCATGTACTAGATTATTCGTGGAAAACGTCATCATGTGCCTAAATGTTCCCATTCATGTCTAGTTTGTATCCCTAACATGTTGTATATTGGTTTTTTTTCAAAAAATATGCAATATACATAAAATAATTACATAAATTATCAATCATCATCATGTGGAACATGTTTCATGAAAATCATGGCATGCACACGTATCGTCTTATTATTCAAATCATCTTTGTATGTTAACCCCTTAGATAGCTTTACATGATGTGATGGTTTTTTTAAAACCATTTAATTCATAACTCGTAATAGTTTACTCTTAATTAAATCATTTTCTAGCATAGCTTATAATATTTTATCTTTATTTAAATCATTTCTTCACATGACTCTTCATGTACTTATCTTGTCATGTTTTCAACCGATAGCACTTACGGTCCACAACATGACATGATCGTGTAGCTATAACTATAAACGACTGGCTTTGGCTTATATGGTTCCTTGAAAACCATACACCTCGTGGAAGGCATTGGTCCTTTGGGGCCATATGAGACTTTTTTGTGTCGAAATATGCGACTCTTATGAGTCTGTGCCTTGACAATCTTGACTCTGTGCCTTGACAATCTTGACTTTCATCTTTAGAACTTCATAAATATTTTTACACTGAGACAATCATTTTGTGTACCATGATCAACATTCACTAGTATTTTGTGGCATAATATACTAACAAAAATTTGTAACTGATTTTACTTACATTATGTCAAGATATAAGTACCCATTATATAATTTATTATACACTTTCATCCAACATTACAATATATTGACGATGGAGATCTATATATGTGTATGTCACATAATACGTTAGACAAATGAGGCTTGAAACTTATATCTTAGCATCTATGACATATAATATAGAAATGTTACATTAAGGAACATAATGTCATTGATGATACATACTTTCATGAATCAAAAATTCGTCGTGCCATACTAATGATTCTCGGTAATCTAGCCCTATAACCTCTACTACTTTCACTGGAACCACTCTCACTCTCCACACTTGGATCTCATGGTGTTTCTCTAACCGAAGTGGTTCTATCAATTCGTGAAGGTTGTTGTTGATGATGCGGTCGTCGTTGCTCATGTTAAGGAGCATGTTGTTGATGGTGTAGATGCGAGGGATTCGGTTTAGATGGGCGCGTGATATTCTGGAAAAGAGGTGCACATTTTGGATATGCATAGTAGGAAAATCCAATGCTAGGCTGAGGAGATAAAATATTGCTGGACAAGTATTCTGTAAATGTATGTGTATGTGGGATTAGACCCCAAAAGCCATTACCTATGATGGTTGAGTAAGTTGTGTCTCTATAAAATTTTATACACCACTGCATGTCATGTCTGAGATGGTCCTACCTCGGCATCATGAGTACCAGCAACAAACTGTTGTTGTGAAGGAAAAGCACATGTGGTGGGTCCAACACCCACATGATGCTGTTGAGATTCATGATAGGAGAAAGGGACTATCGAGGGCTCATTCGAGTAGGAGTACCTCGGATGATACTACGTCATTGGATCCACCAATCCAAAGTTCTGCAATGCGGAGTCAAGTAAACCAATTATATTCCACAACTTTGAACTCCGTTCGTAATCCTCAAGAATCCCACGAGCTTCATATACACTTTGGACATGTTAACTAATCATACCATCACATAGTATTTTTGAACCACTTACCCCATGCCTAAATCTGAGAGCGTAAGACTCATATGCGTGTCATGGTGCAAGGATAGACATTTGAATCCACCGATGGGTAATTTGCCGGTACCATTGCATGTATCTCACTAGCCTTTTGTTTATTAGATTCTATTGGAACTTTTTCCATCACAATTGCTTGACTTCTTTGATTCCACTGAAGTATTTATTCACAGAGTCGGTCGATAGACGCATTGTCCCGATCTAGGCACCAGATCTGGGATAGGGGTTCGTAGATCAAATTGCCTCGTAACCTGATCTGGCACGTGCATAACCGCTATATTAAAACAAATCAACATAGTATGCAACCTCCAGACATATTCTCTTTCTTAACAAATAGGAGATATGTTCTTTAGCCGCATCTGTTAAAATTTTTAATTATTTCTCATGATATTTCTAATGAAAAGTATACATGAGTAACATACCTGATGTTTAACTTGTGTATCTAACTCATTATCGTAGAATGTCAGATGTATAGTTTGAACATTTTTGATAAAAGACCTTTTGTCTGATGTCCATTTGTCTTTAATAATGTGTTAATAATATACCAAAGTTCAACCAATGTAATTGTACCATGTCATTGAATTTTACCTGCAGGCATATCGACCATGATGCAAAGTATCTGGTCCAATCGATATGGACGAGGAACCCAATTTGTATATGCTCCCACGACCAAGTTTATAGCAATGTTAGAAAGTATAACATCTCTTCGATTTACCCAAGGCACATTCATCCAATTGTTGATACAATTGGACAAGAACTGCAGCTCCCCAGGCCATCTGTCCACACTCTTTCAAGTCCTCAAGTAAATGCAGGTATCGCAATGATACTTTATCACCTATTGAATCTGGGAAAATTGACTCTCCAATTTGATATAGAATGAATGCTCGAATAATTCTCACCAGATGATTCACGTCTTCCTCTAGAAGATTCACATCTGTCAGTATATTCTCATTAATCCAAGTGAGCTTAGTCTTCATCCACACCAACATTCAGATCAGGAATACGTCATCATCTACATCAACACCATCTTCATCATCAATGGCTTCGTCATCATCCTCTCCAACCACACCTTGTTCCGATCATCCCCTCCGAGATAATTCAGTGATATCACTTGCGTTCATCCTAGGAATTTGTAGTTCAACGGCTTCCACCATCAATTGCATCATCTCAAGAGATCAGACAATATTTAACATCAACCCAGTTGTTTGATTGTCAGAAACAACGACTGGACATAATGTGTAAATATTCACAGGTCATCTGCACGTCACTCGTGAGTTAATTTCCCATGATTATAATTGGTTAGCGTATGAACATTTGACACGACATCTTCAAACATGCATGATATGGGAAGACTGTTATCTGACTGCCCCCCCCCCCTCATATCACACACTCATGTTTTTTAAAGACAATTCTCCCATTCAAGAAGACATACAATGCAACCATGTTGGTCATAACCTATGAGGGGGAATCAACTTTAATCTCATCAAAGGTGTGTTGATTATGAGAATTATTATCTTAATAGCTTAGTCAAGAAGGATCTCTGGCTAGGTCACGTGGAACATCATATTTGATTGAATTGTGCTATACTTTCATCTTAAGATGAAAGCAAAACTATATAAACTTTGATAGTTGTATTAAAGTATATTTGTATAAATATTAATCATTCGATTAGAAAAATATATATTTTTATGTCCATGATGTCATTTACAAATACAATGGTGTATATTAATAATACGCCGATATCTGTAAGTATACATGATTAATGAAGTAAGGATATCTATAACATGAGTATTACGCTCCGAAAACAGTGATAGTTCTAGGTTCGATTGAAAAGGAGGTTGTACACATCTATATGATGTGATAAAGGACTCAAGAAGGGGTTCTAGATATTGTCATAGTCTCCAGCTATACACCATCCAATAAAATTTAATTATTAAAACTATCTAATAAATATTAAGTATCTATTATAAGGATTAATTTAGGATGATTAATTTAGGATTATAGGATTTCCTGTAACTGGATAAGATTTAATTATTAAAACTATCTAATAAATATTAAGTATCTATTATAAGGATTACTTTAGGATTATAGGTTTTCGTGTAACTAGATAAGATGTAACTAGATAAGATTTAAGGGATGCTTGTGTAAAATCTCTCTCTAAACAATAAAGACTTCAACTATGTCTTGAATCACAACTAGGGATTTATTTCTTTAAATCCTTAGTAAAATACATGTAAATATCACTAACTTACGTAAATTAACATTCGTAAATTAATATGTAAATAATGTATAAATACTTGTATTTAAATCCAAATAAAAATAATTAAATGAATATTAAAGGGAGTACTATAAATACTAACTGACCCTAAACTTCGAGACCAAGTCAATATTGATTTGGTCAAAAGAAATAAATAGGGGAGATAGGGGCCAAATACTACGTAATAAAAATCCTAATTTGTGCTTTTAAAATACATGTTTTTACTCCATTTCATACTTTATTTATACACCTCAAATAAAAAAATGATTTACATGAAACTTGTACATAGAAACACATAGAAAATTACAAAAATAATTGTACATAAAATTAATGTACAGTACAACTAGGACACATAGATGAAAAGGTCGTAAATCGAACTTTACATATCAATATCTTCTTCATATGAACTCAAAATTCACCAAGCTCACCTCCATTGTATTTGAAATTAAATTATCTATCTAATGAAGGTAGTTTCATTAAAAATGAAGTTAAGATGCTAAAGACAGCTTTCTAGGGTCCCATTGTACTATTATGCCTGTATATTTTATGTCATTCTTTACATTTGTACACTTCTTATATTTTATATAATTGTATTTGTTATTTGAATTATATTTGAAATATAAATATAAAATAAAACAATTAAAAATACATATAAATACATAATATATTAAAATGTATAGGTATATACATATATACTTATTTATGTATGTAAATAAACCATAAAAATAAAAAAAATATGTATATGTATTTCATTATAGTATAAATTTAACAAATATAAATATGGTAATAATCATTAAAAATATAGAATAAAATAAAATAGGTAAAATATAGGTAAATATGCATATAAGTATACTTGCAAAAATCAACACATAATAAATTAAGTGGTATAAATAAATAAAAATCAAAGAAAAATAGTACATAAAATAATACACATTCTTCATGTTTTTGCTATTTTTAGATAAAAAAAATTTTTATTTCTTTTTGAATTAACTTTTTTTATTTTGTCCTCTTATGATCTGATGTGGACCAATGAGGTCCCGTCTTTCGTTGACCTTGGGTCAACTTCCTTTCTTGGAGCCCTGCGCTTGTTATAACCGTCAACTCCCCATTTAGATATGTTCAATCCTTGTCTATTTGGATGCAATTTCAATCGCAAGACAGATTCCTCGTATCTGTATAAATAAAACCCTCATGCCATTCTTTTTGATATAATCTTCCACTGGCGCCTCATAACCCCAAAGCACCTTGTGGCTCGGGTGATCTTCGTGACAGGAAGGTTCCCATCATTTTGCAGTGTGGAGAAGGAGTCCATCGATGTTGATCCCCAAAGCTCGAAGCTTCACTCCGACGATGGCATCTCCAGACCTCATAAAGGTATATAAAGGTTTAGGTTAGGTCTTTTCCTCTCGCATTTCTTTAAGCATTTCAATTCTGCATTTATTTCATGCTTTTTCTGTTGTTCTTATCTTAGGACAGTAGATTAAAGTTTTCCAGAGCACTAGAGCTTCAGCCACCATTCCGTTTGTTGCAACCCTTGTTCGGCCACCTACCACCTCTATCATCTTCCCCTTCATGTTCTCCACCTATTCAGCCATCCCATACACCTTGATTTGCCCCAAATCAAGTCGGTCAAGTATGCATCTAGTGCCCCTTCATCGGATACCACCACCCACCTCATTCTTTGACTATTTAGCCCAATAAAAGGGGCCTACACCTTGTCCCTTGTCCCTCAGATCTCCTTATGTAGGAAGGTGCTTCATGCTTCAAAGGACCCCTGTTGGGGTTGATTCAGTCCATCAGGAAGTCCTCCAGGTACTTGAGCTTTGTCTTCACCTCTAGGCTCCCATCGATGGGGTCTAGTCCTTCTTGAGTGCACCAGTCTTTGCGAGAGCCTCCCAGGAATGGTTCGCCCCTATCCGTAGTCGGAGAAACCATAAGAGCAAGGAATATGACCGATCAAAGGAAGTACTGACACTTATCCTTCCATATTCTTGCACGCATGCCCAAAGCCGTCCAATGCATCCTTCCTAGTTTTGATGAAGACCGTCTGATCGTGAGATGTAATGACCGTCAATTCATTTCAAATCTGATATGATTTGTTGATTGCCGAAGCGGTATTAGCGCATCCAGACCATCCATGTAGATAAGTGGGGCGCATCTAACCATCTGCATACACCGCACGTGAGTCGGAATGCATCTTGGGGGTATTTTAAATACCTTCCCCCTCCTTTGTATTTATTTCTAGTCCAAAAACACTCATCTATAGTTGAAAAGTTCTATAGTATTGCACTTTAGACATGAAGTTTTATTAATATTGCCCTTTAGTCCAATGCCAATTTAGCTCGCGTGCCTGTATGTTGTGAGTTGATGGGTATTTTACATGGACCCCCTCTGAGTTGTGTGTTATTATTTGGTTCAAGAACTTTGAATATCAGTACAAAACTTTGTAGATAAATTGCATGCTTGGACCTGTTTTTTATTTTATTTGCATTTTAAACCCTTGTCGGATGAATATTGTATTTAATTATGTGAATATTACGTGTATGTCCCTGGACTTTTCAAATGTATTATTAAATGCTCTCTACATTCTTTAGATATTGCAAAGGTCCCTATATTGTCGATTTAATTTTATTATTGAAAATACCATTTCTCATCTAAAAATTATAAGAAAATTATATTAAGTGCATGGAATCCTATTTCATCACATATATTTTTCTCATGGCATTTTAATTAAATTTTCTATTTATTAAAAACACAAAAAACATGTAATTTCTTTTTGTTTAATTATTAAAACTCTTAAAAAGGAGAAAAACACATCCAAAAGATCTCAAAAAATATTATCTATATTATTATATTATCTAACATATATTCAAAAATCACTAAAAATTACCAAATATAAAATTTAAAAATCACAAAACCCTAAAAATCTCATAAAAATTAGCAAAAATTATTAAAAAAATCTATCTTGTTTTCTCTGAATTTCTTTATAATATATGCAATGATTAAAAATAGTTCTAGGTTGATTTTAGACTTATTTATATTTATTAAACCTAAAACTATCTCGAATATTTAAACTGATCACTGCTTGGCTATATTTAATACTTTAAATATTCTTAAAAAATTATAAAAATTCTATAAAAATTATCAAAAATAGAGCAAATATAAAAATGAAAAACATTTTTCTCTATTTTAATTATATTTATACATAATTAAAAATATAATACTCTATATACCCTATATATCTTATATAACTTATATTATATATAATAATATTATATATAATTAAATATTTATTTGAAAATTAAAATAATTAGAAGTTTCAAAATTAAAAATAAAATAAAATATAAAATATAAAAAATAATATATAAAACAATTAAAGGTCTATAAAAAAATTAATATAATTAAAAACCTACAAAAAATATAAAAATGAAAAATATAAAAAGAAATTAAACAAGAAATTAATATTAATTAGAAATAAGTAATTGTTAATTTCTCCATCTGTCATGTTGCTCCCTGTGTTCGATACTCTACCACACTTACACCTATACACATCTATAGTAGAGTTATAATAAATTTTAACTCACATTTGTATTATTGATTTACCTATCTTATAATGTGGATTATATGTTGATTAGTTCGTATTTTGAGCTTGGGCACACATCGATTGTTATTTGATCTCTCAGATTAGCAGATCGGCCAAAAGCGAGTTGTCAAATGATGTCATTATCGGGGAGAATGGAGTACAGATTGTTTGTTTTTCTTTCTTTGTTTATTTTCCATTTATCAGCATTTATTTCATTTTAACTATATGTAGAATTGTTTTGACCATATCTTTTTGTTGGCCTTTATTATGAGGGTCCGTAAATCGAGGGAGAAACTCCCCAAGTGAAGTGGAGGTCGACTTTTATGACTAAGCCGACATGAGCGAACGACCAATGAAAACCAAAAGCCATGCAGAAGTAGTTGTAGTTTAGCTTAGTATAGATTATTATTATTATTTTATGTGAGAGAGAGACTTTTATATATTAATTTTTAATAATTAATTAGACTTTGGACACTTAGACACTTCCAAGTCCATTTCATCAGGTGATTGTTCGCTTGGGGAACCTCATCGATTTTTCATGATTTTTCTTCACCTTCTTATTTTATTTGTCTTGATTTTTTTCTCTTTTTTTTCCTTTTATTTCTCACGATCTTAGTTTTTCGCCTTTCTTTTTATTTGATTTGTGAGAATGAGCCCTTACTCTAGGACTTGATCGATTAATCTAGGTCCAAATTCCTAAATATCTCATGTGCCTTGATGGCCGACCTGAAGGCTAGGGTATAGGTGCTAATTTGGTCGTTGCGACCCAAGCGATCAAGTCAAGTCAATCAAGAAAAATATCGGACCACTCGAAACAAATAAAATCGATCACAACAAAAGATAGCGGTCCAGCTATGAGTTTAACCTGGTATAGCACCCAGGGTCGAACTCGAGGAGCACGGGTTGGCCAAAGGCCTACGAAGTAGTGAAAATGAAATAAAATAAAGACAAAATATTTTTAGTGATTTTTAATGTTTTTTATATTTTTTGGATTTTTAATATGTGGAGAAAATAAAAGAAAACAAAGACAAACACACTTTAGCAATTTATTTAATGTGTCAAAAATCAAGCAAAAATTCAAACAAAAATATTTTTATGTTTTTTATGTTTTTTAATGTTTTTGGTGAATTTTTGGAATTTTTTTGATATGTATTTTATTTTCTAAAAATCAAACAGCAGCAAAGAAACAAGGTACTGTCCAGCCAAGCCTAAAGTCCCTAGATAAAATATCTAAGAACCTCAAAAGGGCCTGGAGGTATTTTTCCTTTAAACTAGGTAAAACAAGGAAAATTTGAGTACCAAAATTATTGTTTTTGGGTTTTTAGATTATTTAATAGAATATTTATGGGTTTTTAGGTGTTTTTAAGTTTTTATGGCTTTTAATCAGTGAAAAATAGCCAAAATTGGCTAGAAAATAAAGGAACACAAAATAAACAGTACCTAATTTTTATAGAATTTTTGAGGGGGTTTTTATATTTTTTTGGGGTTTTTAAACCTAGACAGTAGCTAAAATGATGGTTTTTGAATTTCTAAAAATAACAAATAAACTCAAAAATGTCCTCAAAAATTCTCAAAAATCCTACAACATGGCAGGAGCCATGTGTCAAATTTTCATCGAATTTGGAGGTGATTTGATATTTTATTCAAAAATCTCAAGAGGGCACTGTGCACAAGGACTGAAGTGCAAATACCCTAAGTTCTGGGGGTCCAGGTGCAAAATTCCCAGCAAAACACGCGTGCGGCGCGTGCCTGGGGCACTCAGGGACCTCTTTGTAATAAAACTAAGTTCCAGGGACTAATTGGTAACTCGTACCAAAAGTCCGAGGGCCTCAGCTGCAAATTACCCAAAAATAAACGCACATGCGTAATAAAACTATTCACAGGGGCATAAATGCAATTACTCAAAAAGTTTCATTCATTCATAAACATCCAGAACTACAGGGGCATCAATGCAAATACGCCAACAAAACACGTGACGAAGCACGTGGCTCACACAGACAGGGGCATAAATGCAAATACCTAAAGTACGTGGTCCAACATGCAAAATACCCTAAAACTAAACAACTGACTAAAATATTTACAGGACTAAAACGAAATAAAAGATAAGGAAGGGCCTAAGGGTAAATTACCCTTTATTAAGTCGTCCGATGGATGCGCGCCACGTGTGTAGATGGACGGCTGGAAATGGCTGGCGCTCCAACACTGAGGCTCTCGCAGCGATCGGACGGCTGGGGTTAAGCCACGTGGTACATCGGGCGGTGGTGGCTCTCTGTGGCTAACCCTCACGCATCGGGCGGTCCGTATCTCCTCTCCAAGGATCGGACGGTGGCTGCTCCTCCGGGAATGGATGGACGAGATGCAAACTGGAGGTCGAGGCTGATCGGACGGCTGTTGAAGATCCTCGAAGAATAGGTGGCCGGCGAAACTCGCCGGCCTAGTGCGCTCGCTCTGAGGCTCCTCGCGGGGCGCTGATGATCTGACAAGGTGCGGTGTGGGCCCCCGCATCGAATGGGGATCTCCGATGACCCGGACGAGCTCCGAGAAGCTCAGGCGAGGTCGGCGGGGCTGTAGCTGCTGGACCCAATAGTCCAAGCCCTCAGGTGGGCTTGGTTTAACATGCAAAACAGACCAAACAGCTCGCGGGTCGAGGGCAAACTACCTCGACCCGGTTAGGCAGGGTGAAGGCGGTCGGAGGTGCGATATGGGCGAGCTCCGGCGAAGCGATGGACGGAAGAGCTCGAACCCCAGCTCCTGTGCGAGCTGGGTTGGATGGGGGTATGGAGAAGGTGCGCGGAGGGAAGGCGGAGATGAATATGGATTTCGATGATCGAATGGGTGCGCGAGATGGTCGGAATCGACGAAAAACCGCGGCGTCACGAATTGGGGCAAAATGGAAATTGAAGAAAAGGGCGAAGCTAAGGGATTACCTGGATGGTGAAGTAGACTGGGCTGGATCTGGGGAAGCTCCCGGTCGTAGCCTCGAGGGACGTCTGGGCCCGAGGCTCAGAGCTCGCACCAATGGCGGAGCTACGGCGGAGCTACTCGCCGGATCAGTGGTCCGGCCACTCTCTCCTCGCTGCGACACGGCCAACCTGGAGCTGTCACCTCGGGGGTAGCTGTGGAGGTCACGGGACGAAGAATGGAGAGCCAAAGATGACGCGGGAAGGCGGCTGAGCTCACGATTTATATGGCTAGGGGTCCGAAAAGAGGGGGTTCGGGCAAGCTCAGGAGCGCGCGGATCCCAAGGGAGCGGCTCCGGCGAGGATGCCGGATGCAAGGAGGACGATTCGGACCCGGGGGTTGGCGGGTTGGTGATCGGGTTGAGCGGGTATTAAATGGAGAAGTCGGGTTGGCCGCTCAAACCCGTGGGAGGTGGTCCTGGGGGGGCCAGTTGACCGGGCGGTCAACATCCCCAGGACCCAATGAGGATGGGCCACGTGGCCGGATTTTAAAACTTAAATTCAAGGTAGCTAGGGCCCGATTTTGTAAAAACACAAAACATGAAATAATTTTATTTTATTTTTTTCTATTTTTTGGTGATTTTTAATTAATTTTTGGAAATAAAAATAGGGTATGTACAATATATAGCTATGTATAGGTATATATACAATATGTAGGTTTTTAATTTTTGATTTTTAATTATTATTTTTGTACAATTTTATCCTTATTTTATATTTTATTTATTTATAGTATAAAATAAGGAATAGAAGGGTGTTTTTATTTTATTTTTATTATTTATATACCTAGGTGAAATAAATAGATATATACATTTATATACATGGTATATATACAATGTATTTTTATATTTTAAATTTTGTAATTTTTCTTTGATTTTTGTTTTGATTCTTTTTATTTTATTTATTTACAATATATAACCTAGAATATTTAGAAAATGATTTTATTTATTCACAAGGTTAAATAAATATAGGAGTATGGGCTATGTACCTGGTGAAAGGGCATTTTTGAACTTTTTGATTTTCAAATTTTTATTTTGTTTTTAATATTTTCTAAATATATACAAATATGTACAAGCATATTTTTGGGTGAGGAAAATATAGTTTTATTTATTTACAAATATTTACACATGAGCCCCTATCTCCCTCTACTTTGGCTTTTATGCGGTCAGGCCCATGCTGAGCCCTCCCTTGGGTTAGGTTGCTCAATATTTATTCTAAATATTTCCCTCTTTTTCTTTTTCATCTTTATTCTTTTATTTTTTTGCACAAAAACATGCTAATTATAGGTTTTTACACAATGCATGCTTTTGCTAATTATTCCTATTTACAAGTATCTACATGCATTTGCATAGGTTTTTGTAGCTAAAATATAAGAATAAAGAGTGATGAATGGGTATTCATCACCCCCCTATACTTAACTTTGCTAGTCCCTTAGCAAACACTTATTTGAAAAAGAAGTGAAAAAGAAAGAAAGACAAAGAAAAAGAGGATGTACATGGATCAAGGTTGATTATTAAACTTGCCTTTATTAAATTGAGGTATGGAGCTCAATCAGATCTTTGGATTATTAATGTGTCGGAACCTTATTTAGACTTAAGCTTAAAACCTAACAGCCTCTAAGTTCCACCAATCTATAACCAAGACTCCTCAATGCTCCAGATCAGAACAAGTCATCAATCACAAACCCTGAAGACCATGAATCTTTTCTTGTCCTGTGAATGTGAAGTCTAAGCTCCCCACCTCAGAAATGGCAACTTGACAACCCTCCCTAACAAGGTAACTCTATGACCTCAATCTGGCCACTCTTTCCTCGAGGAGCGGGGTATTCCCTTCTAAGTTCAAGTACAACCGGCTCAAGAAGGGGGAAGAAGAGAATGGGTCAAGGCCAGTGTAGCCATGTACCCTTGGGAGCTTGACCAGTGTAGCCAAGTCTCCCTGCTGCAAGCTACAACAGGTGGATCATGAAACCAAGCTTTGCTTATTGCACTTATATACATACTCCGGTGGGATTATCATTTTCTCTCAGACCCACCACTTTTTTGGAGTTCTTTTCTTTTTGCACATTTTTTTTTCGAGTGCATCTGTACAACATATACATGTGCAGCATATATACAAGGAATTTTTCCTCTTGAGCCAGTAGACTATCCCTCTTTTGAAGCTTTATTGCAACCCACAACTCCCGTCGTTAGACCTCATGGCAACCAGACCAAGTTGAGACGCACTTCCTTCACTATAAGAAGAAGAGAGGTTCCTCCTAGAAGTACTACCCTCATATGCTACCCCAAGCCAAGGAAGACTGCCTCCTCACCACCTCATCCGTAGAGAGCTCGGTGCATAGTGCGGGTGTCCAAGTAAAGCCATAATCTATATGAGTCATGTGTTGTTGTTAAGTGCTCTACTTAGGCTCATTGAGATGACATGTGATCATAGCCTAGTGGACTCAAAGAATTAAGTCACCATGGACCTGAAAAGCCTTAAACCTAAGCCCTATAAGGTTCCTCTTAGAGATTAAGTGGATTAAGATCTTAATCAAGCTCCATTTCTCAATTTGATTCTAGGCTAGTTTAAATGTCAACTATCATCCAGAAAAACTATATACATATGTACAAAAAGATGCTTATTTACACAATATTTTACCATCATGCAAAATTTTTGAAAAATGTTTTGAAATCATGAATGATGATGCATGAAGTGCAAGTTTTGCAAAAAGGTATTTACACAAGATTTTTGCAAACTTTTTGATTTTCAAAACATTTTTGGAAAAATTTTGTACTATATACATAATTTTGATAAGAAAATATTTACACAAGCTTTACACAAAAGATTTTTGAAATCATTTTTACAAAAATAATTTGTACACTAGCTATGTATGTGCAAATAAAAGAAGATCATGTTCATGAAAATTTTTAATTTTTGTGATTTTTAGCCATTTTTATTTATTAACACACTCACACAAAGTACGAGTTATGGCTAAAGTATATATGAAATATATACACACCCCCCTATACTTAGCTCGAACGATGTCCTCAGAGTCAAGAGCGATGAAGAAGACATAACTCGTGCTATGTATAGGGAAGTGAAAAGAAAGGCTATACAAAAGAAGAATGAAAAGTCAAGAGGGACTCAGGTCTCCCCCCTATACTTAGGATCAAGTAATCCTAAGTATAGCAGGCTGTATACTAAGGGAAAACCTGAGTGCAGAATGTACAGGGTCTACCCCCCCTATACTTAGGGTGAAATATCCCTAAGTATAGGCAGCAAAACAGGGGTAGACAGAAACAAAAGAAATACCCAAAAGGTCTCACATCCCCCCTATACTTAGGGTAAAGTGCACCCTAAGTATAGCATAATCACAAGATGGAGAAAGGGATGTGGGACTAAAGAATGTGATGATATGAACATCTGGATCTATATACAGCGGACGATCAGTGAAACTCAGGCGTGAGATGCATTAGATGTGAGTCAAAGACCACATCTCACGCAAAATGAATAGGGGCAATATCAACAACCCGCGGCTCATGATCTAGAAATGGCTTGAGCCGCTGGCCGTTCACTCGAAAGGTACTCTCAGAAGACAACTCGGATATGTCGATGCTACCATTGTCGTGTACCTTTCAAACCAGATAAGGTCCTTTCCATTTGCTCTGTAGCTTCCCTGGAAATAATCTAAGCCTCGCATCAAACAGCCATACTCTCTGTCCAATCTCAAAATGTTTGTGGCTGATATGAGAATCATGCCACTCCTTGACTTTCTCCTTATAATGTAGGCTGCTTGAGAAAGCTGCATCTCTAAGCTCCTCCAGGGCAGCTAGCTCTGCCCTCCTCTGGTCTCCCATACCATCTGGATCCATGATAATGTCTGTAACTGCCCAAAGTGACTTATGCCTCAGCTCAACAGGTAAATGGCATGGCTTGCCATATACGAGGCGAAAGGGAGATGTGCCCAAAGGTGTCTTGAAAGACGTCCTATATGCCCACAAGACCGAGTCCAAAAGCTGTGACCAATCCTTTCGGTCAGGGCGGACGACTTTCTGCAGAATAGTCTTGATCTCCCTATTCGACACTTCGGCTAGACCATTCGTCTGTGGATGGTAAGGTGTAGCAACACGGTGGTCTATGCCGAACTCGCTAGCAAGTGCCTTCACCTGGTCGTTGATGAAGTGAGATCCCCCATCAGAAATCAAAACTCGTGGCACCCCGAACCGCGAGATGATATGCTTCCTCAAAAATCTGCAAACTGTCCTTGCATCAGCGGCTCGGGCGGGGATAGCCTCCACCCAACGACTCACATAATCAACGGCTAACAGAATGTACTCAAATCCCTGACTCTTAGGGAATGGACCCATGAAATCGATGCCCCATGCGTCAAAAACCTCACAGAAGTGAATGGGCTGCATCGGCATCATATCACGCTGTCCACAAGTGCCCATCCTCTGACAGTCAGTACACCTCTTCACGAACTCATCTGAGTCCTTGAAGAGGGTAGGCCACCACAAGCCAGATTGAGCACTTTCTATGCCGTTCTCCTCCCAGAATGATGTCCTCCTGCCTCAAGCTTGTGGCAGTAAGTGAGGACGCTATGGTGTTCCTCCTGAGGAATACACCGACGCCAGACGCTATCCCCTCCTTCGTGGTAAAGGATGGGATCCTCCCAATGGTAAGACTTGGCCTTCGCTAGGAAGGTCTCAAGCCTCTGCCTGAGCCAATCTTGTGGGACTTTCCCAGCAACGAGAAAGTTCACAATATCGGCGTACCATGGGAGTGAGGCGATAGCAAGGATCGCCTCATCTGGGAAGGTATCTCTAATAGGATCAATCTGCTCAGAATCCTCAGGCTGCTCTAGTCGGGAGAGATGATCCGCCACCACATTCTTGACTCCAGGCTTATCCTTGATCTCAATGTCGAACTCCTGGAGTAGAAGGATCCATCTAGTCAGTCTGGCCTTGGCATCCTTCTTTGCCATGAGGTACCTGATGGCGGTGTGATCTGTAAACAAAGTCACTCTAGATCCAATGATATACGATCTGAACTTATCCAGGGCAAACACTACGGCTAGCATCTCTTTCTTTGTGACCGTGTAATTCCGCTGGGCGGAATCCAATGTGCGGCTAGCATAGTGTATAGCAAATGGCACTCCATCCCTCCTCTGTCCCAGCACTGCCCCTACGGCAAAATCGGTGGCATCCGTCATGATCTCAAATGGGAGAGACCAATCAGGCGGCTGGAGGACAGGAGCCTCAATAACGCACTGCTGGAGAGTAGCAAACGACGAAAGACACTTGTCATCGACAAGGAACTCGGTGTCTTTCGTCAAGAGGTCAGTCAACGGTCGGGCAATCCTGCTGAAATCCTGAATGAATCTCCTATAAAATCCAACGTGCCCCAGAAATGACCGTAACTGCCTCAGATTGGACGGCGGTGCGAGTTTCCTAATGACATCAACCTTCGCCGGATCAACCTCCATGCCCCTGTTGGAGATGATATGGCCAAGCACCGTCCCTTGAGTCACCATGAAGTGACTCTTCTCCCAAGATAGCACCAAATGATACTCAATACATCGCTGGAGTACTCGGTCTAGGCAGTCAAGACAGGAGTCGAATCCGTCGCCGTAGACCGAGAAATCATCCATGAAGACCTCCAAACACTCCCCTACCATGTCCGAGAAGATCGACAGCATGCACCTCTGAAAAGTCGCAGGGGCGTTGCATAGCCCAAATGGCATGCGTCGAAAAGCATATGTGCCGAAGGAACAGGTAAAGGTGGTCTTCTCCTGATCCTCAGGAGCGATGGCCACTTGGTTGTAGCCCGAGTACCCATCCAGGAAGCAATAATGGCTCTTCCCTGCCAGTCTCTCAATGATCTGGTCAATAAAAGGCAGGGGGAAATGGTCCTTCTTGGTGGCTTGGTTGAGTCTCCTGTAGTCAACACAAACCCTCCAAGAGGTGGGTACTCGTGTAGCGATCTCCTCTCCCGACTCACTGATCACAGTCTTGATGCCCGTCTTCTTGGGCACCACATGCAAGGGGCTGACCCACTTGGAGTCGGAAATGGGATAAATAAAACCTGCACCCCACCATTTTGATATTTCCTTCATCACAACCTCTCTCAGGTTGGGGTTCAGACGCCGCTGGAACTCACGCGATGGCTTCGCCCCTTCCTCGAGATAGATATGGTGGGAGCACACTGATGGACTAATCCCGTGGAGATCTGCTACGCTCCATCCGATCACCTTGCGGTTCTTTTCAAGAACCCCCATCAAACGGGATTCCTGCTCTCCAGTCAACTCGGCGGAGATGATGACTGGGTACATCTCTGGCTCGCCCGCAAGGAATCGATACTTCAGCGAAGTAGGGAGCGGCTTCAGCTCTGGAATGCTGGGTGCCGGCAAATCTGGCTGCGGAAGAAACTGAGTGAAAGCTGCAAGGTCGGCCAAATCTGCCTGGGAAAGTGAAAGCGTACTCTCGCAAACTGGATCGGGAGAAGGCTGCTCAACTGTACTGTCTCTGCTCGGCTCTGCATCTACCTCCTCCTCCTCTATAGGCTCAGGTGAACTCAGGTCTGGCATCTGATCAAAACAATCGGCCCAATCAGACTCTGAATCCGAGGGATCTGTATCAACCGCGGTGGCATCAGTACCACCGGAAAACAAGGTGGCCTCAGCACCACCATCACTAATCATCGTGCTGCGATCAAGGACCGGCTCTGTTGCCTCAATGGTATCCTGAACCAGGTCTGTGCTCTCCAGACTCTCCTCTGCTGTCGTCTCTGCATCGGCTGTATCTGAAAGTGAGAGGGTGGTCTGTGTCTCAAGATCTGCCCAAGCTGCCTCATCATCTGTGATCACAAAATCACAGTCCTGGTGGATGTCTGGCTCTGCATCTGTCAGCTGCTCTGAATCTGTACTCGCATCTGAGCGGGCTCTGAATCTAGCTCTGTAGTCCTCGACCGTCTCTATTTGTATACTCTCGCCCTCGACGCGGAAGTACACCTTCCCGCTATCATGATCAGTCACTGCCTTGGTTGTGGCCAAGAACGGGCGACCAAGGATGATGGGGGTATCGGCCACTGACTCAGGGATCTCCATGTCCAACACTACGAAGTCCACGGGGAATTTCAGGCCCTGAATCGTGACGATAACGTCTCGTAATAACCCCTTCGGCCTCTTGACAGATCGATCAGCGAACTGAAGGATTGTCCTGCTCTGTCGAAGAGTGCCCAACTCGAAGCGGTCGAGAAGGGCTGCCGGAAGAAGGTTGATCGACGATCCGCTATCTAAAAGAGTACGGTCGAACCTCTGCTCACTAATCTGGCATCTGACATACGGGGCCCCTGAATCTGGCCTCTTGGCTGGCAGTAGGTTCTGGATCGCAAAGCACGTGGCTTTCGTCAGCACATGGATCTCGGAAGTGTGGTTCCTCCTCCTCCTCCTGACTGTAGTCCTCTCTCTCAAAGATCGCTGGAGAAGGGGGATGTGCTGCAAAGCCTCCTGGAGGGTCAGCTGGATGTGGAATCGATCAATCATGCTCTGGCTGAACTCCTCAAGCTCTCTCTTTTTTGGATCTTTTTTCTTCCCCTTCCCCATCTGAAGGGCTCTAGGGAAGGGGATCACTGGGTCCTTCTCAGATGAAGGACTAGGAAAAGGTCTAGACGGTTCAAGAACCGGATCCACACATACATCATGCACCACAGTGGGACCAGAAGAAAGTAAACCTTTTCCTTTATTCACAACAGAGTTCTGAGATACAGGAATACGAGGAAAAACATCATCTCTATCTGTACAAACACCGGTGGCCTCAGTACCACCACGGGCTGGCTCTGCTGCTGCTACTGGTAGACGTCGTGCGGCCTCAGTACCGCGGGCTGGCTCGGCTGAACGGGTGGCATCAGTACCACTTCCTAGATCTGGTGAAGCGGCGACCTCAGTACCGCCGGTGGGATCAGTATCCTTGGTGGCCTCAGTGCCACCGTCATCGTCTGGAGCGGCCTCAGTACCGCTCTCCTCCTCCTCATGTGGCGCCTCTGAAGTGTCCTCGTGGTGAAGCTCAGATGAGGCGCCGCCGCCTGCTGGGGTCCTACCGCTCCTAAGTGTGACAAAATCAGCATCAAATAGATCCGAAGATGTATCATCAAATGGGTCACTAGGAGTGGCAGACTCAGTGTGTGATACCTGCTCAGATTTCCTCTTGAGGTTGTTCGGGTTCGGCTCAATCTGGGCTGGAATGGCGGCCTTCCCTCTCACCAGGTCCCGCATCTCCTGGCGAAACTCGTCCATCTCCCGTCTGAATGTGGCCTGCTGGTCCGTGAGGAGGCGGGCGATGTAATCCAAAGCGGGGCTCTCGTGGGAGCCCGACGGGTGGCCTCTCTGTGGGTGAGGCTGCTGGAACTGTTGTGGTGGGTAAGAGGGGTAGGATGGAGGGTGCTGCTGCTGATATCCCGGGTGAGCCTGCTGCTCACGTCTCCATGACTGTCCCTGCTGCTGATAGGGACGAGGACCGAAGGATGATGGCTGGTGCTGCTGATATGCTGGGGGCTGCTGCTGCGGCTGGTGGTGATCTCTCTGCTGGGAGTACTGCCCTCCCTGTCTTGACGGCTGCTGCTGGGGCTGGGTACCACCGCTCCCCCACCTGAATCCGGGATGGTCTCGTCGGATCCCAGGCTGGGGGCGGTCATACCAAATCCCGTTGACATCCATCAACGGCTCGGCATCGTAGGGGGCTGGCAGGAGTACTGCCAGAGGCTGGTCCGGCTGGTAGACCACCATCTGCATCTCTGGAGATGGTGGGGACTGGTAGGTGGGCTGCGGCTGCTGGTACGGCTCCGCCTGTACAAGATGGACCTGTCTAGGCTGCACGTGGGTGCTGTAGCGCTGGGACGAGATGCTGCTGCTGCCGGCGTCGCCTCGCGACTGAAGACGGGGCTGAGAAGCCGTCTGTGCCTCCTGGAGACACATGAGCTGTGTCTTCATGTCGCTCAGAACCTGTGCCATCTGCTCCATCTGCGTGATACTCTGGCACTGCTTCTTCTCGATCAGCTCCATGCGGTCCAGCTTCTCGCTGATAATGCCCATGTCCGCAGCTGACGACTCTGCCTGTGCTGCTGCGGCTGCGGACGAACTGGATGGACCTGCATCTACCCGTGCTATCCTCTGGTACTGCGCGGGTCCTGGCTGATGGGGCTGGGTCTTCTGAGTGTACAACCTGGTCTGAGACATCACCATATAGTTCTCAGCCATCTCCTCGAAGATGGCCCAGACCTGGTCGTGGTCCTTGGTGAAGTAGGACCCGCCGCAAGAAGCATTCACCAGGCCCTGTAGCTATGGTGTCAACCCGCTAAAGAAGCTCTGCACAAGGTTCGGCTTCGTGATGTCATGGTGCGGGCATCTGTCCAGAAGCTCTCGGAACCTCTCCCATGCCTCGTGAAACTGCTCGTTGGGGAACATGGAGAAGTTGCTGATCAGGGCCCTCGCTGCATTCGTCCGCCCGAGTGGATAGTACTTGTTCAAGTACTCGGTGCGGAGCTGCTCCCAGGTATAGACAAACCTCCCAAGATGCTTCAGCCAGGTAGCTGCTCTATCTGCCAGTGAAAACGGGAAGGCTATCATCCGGATCGTGTCCTGGTCCACGTGGCGATCGTGGACAGTGCTGCAAATCATCAGGAACTCCTGGAGGTGGAGGTGGGGCTCCTCAGTGGCGAGTCCGTGAAAACGAGGGAGCATCTGCAGGGTGTTCGGGGGGAACTTGAAGTCCCCCACGATAGCAGGTACCACCACCCAATGGTGCATCAATGTAGATCCGGGGTTGTGCAACTCCCGCATCGGTCTAGGTGGTCCTCCTCCTCCCGCGGCTGCTGCCGCTGCGGCGGCGGCTGCGGCTGCTGCTGCTGCTGCTGCGGCTCGTGCCTCTGCATCCGGTATCTCCTCGGGCTCGCTCTGCTGGTCTCTCTCTGCTCTGAGCCTCTCCATCTCTCTCCTCATCTCAATCATAAATGCCCCCTGATCGCGAAGCTGCTGCTGGACTGTCTCGAGTGATGCGATCAGGGTGGAGTTGATCGCTCCCTGGTCTAGTACAAAGTGCTCTGGCTGACGGGAGTGATCGTCTGAACTGCCGGCTCCGGCCATGTCGACGTCTGCAAAATCAAACGAGCCCAACTCAGGTGCTGTCAAGTGTATCAATCTCTCTCGGGCTCGTGTCTCTCAGGAAGATCAGAAAGGGGGTCGAGGGGGAACAGGGTGGAGTCGTACTCGGGCTCGGAGAGCGGGTCTGAGCTCTCGCGAGCCAACCTAGATGAGGAGGTAGACGCGCCCGAAAGCGGTGCAGCCAGAGGCTGCCTAAGAGACCGTCTACCCATCATCTTGATCTGGCGAGTAAGGCGGATGAGATCTGGAAAAATTACGATCTGAAAACAAACCCCCGGTTCACCAACGCAACGCGAGCTGAAGACCGTGAAAGTTCGGTCAAATTATCTTGTCGATTTTATTTTGGTGAACAAACAGAATATCAGAGCGCTTACGTGACCTGTTGGGATATCCGATGCTAACCCAACCGACTGGCACGCACAGAAAAGTCGGTAATCAGTCGGGACTAGCAACGGGGGGCTCTACCTAGGGTGCGGGTCACTCTCTCGCGCATCCAAACCAAACAATGAGGGGGTTGCTCTCCCCAAGAGAAAGTTTTTAGGGTGAGCGGTTTTTAGATCAATAATTTTAGCAGTCCCAATTTTATGGTTTCACTTTTTTAATATTTTTCAAAGCAAACAAAAGGCCTAACGAATTTTTCGGTTCTCCTGATTATTAAGTCCAAAACAGGGGGGAGAAGACGAAAAAGCCGATGCACGATAAATCAATGATGCATGCAAAGTCAGAAATGCGTACCTGCCTCCAGCTCTCTACATGCAATATGATCCGCGCATAAAAGTAAAGACTGAAAAGAAACTAACCTAAATGATGCAGCGGTAAAGCCGAGTCCTAGGCGAGCAAGTCTAGCGAAGAACCGTCTAACCGGTCACCGACCTCCAAGCCAAAGAGTTCGGTCTTGGCCCGTCCCTCCTCTGTCCGACAAATCGGGGGTAGGAGAAAGCGCTTTACAGGACGGGCTACGGCACGTAGGCTACGGAGACAAATGAATCGGTTATTTTTATTATTGATTTTAAGTAGGTCCAATTATTCGATCTATGGGAACATATATGCAATTAGGTGTGTGGATCCTACTAATTACGGCACATTCACCAGAAAATCCTAAGTCTAGGGGCTCGAGCAAAAACCGTGAAAAACCGGAAAAGACAGAAATAAAAGAAAAATAAAACCGCGAAAAAGCCGCGAAAAACCGCGAAGGTCCTAAAGGGTCCCCCGAGCACACCGGTGCTCGGCGAAACAGACCCGCTACGGTAGAAGAGTCCAAGAGTGTCCAAGCAGTCCAAGCCCCTGTATTATTACAATAATAATAAGAATAAAAATAAAAACCTAATCTAACCTCACCCACTCAACTCTCTCCCTCTCGCTCTCTCCTGCGGCTTCGTAGAGAAAGAAGCCGCCTCCAAGTTCCTCGGTTGCACCGGCTCCTCGAAAGTCGCCTCCGCGGTCCTCGGGCCCTCGCAAGAAAAAGAGATGAGTGGTCAGAACCAATAATAAAATAATAATCAAAGGAAAATAAAGACAAATGAAAAATAAGGGTATATGTGCAAAAATATAAAATGAAATAAACCACACAAAATAAAACAAAAACAAAAACAAAAGAAAATAAAAATAAAGCAAAATAAAACAAAAAGAAACTATAAACAAAAACCGCGAAAAGCCGCAAGCTCCGAAGAGCCGCGAAAAGCCGCGAAAATAAAATGAAAAGAAAAATAAAAAAGACTACTAAGCCGTGCTCCCCGGCAACGGCGCCATTCTAATGGCCGACCTGAAGGCTAGGGTATAGGTGCTAATTTGGTCGTTGCGACCCAAGCGATCAAGTCAAGTCAATCAAGAAAAATATCGGACCACTCGAAACAAATAAAATCGATCACAACAAAAGATAGCGGTCCAGCTATGAGTTTAACCTGGTATAGCACCCAGGGTCGAACTCGAGGAGCACGGGTTGGCCAAAGGCCTACGAAGTAGTGAAAATGAAATAAAATAAAGACAAAATATTTTTAGTGATTTTTAATGATTTTTATATTTTTTGGATTTTTAATATGTGGAGAAAATAAAAGAAAACAAAGAAAACACACTTTAGCAATTTATTTAATGTGTCAAAAATCAAGCAAAAATTCAAACAAAAATATTTTTATGTTTTTTATGTTTTTTAATGTTTTTGGTGAATTTTTGGAATTTTTCTGATATGTATTTTATTTTCTAAAAATCAAACAGTAGCAAAGAAACAAGGTACTGTCCAGCCAAGCCTAAAGTCCCTAGATAAAATATCTAAGAACCTCAAAAGGGCCTGGAGGTATTTTTCCTTTAAACTAGGTAAAACAAGGAAAATTTGAGTACCAAAATTATTGTTTTTGGATTTTTAGATTATTTAATAGAATGTTTATGGGTTTTTAGGTGTTTTTAAGTTTTTATGGTTTTTAATCAGTGAAAAATAGCCAAAATTGGCTAGAAAATAAAGGAACACAAAATAAACAGTACCTAATTTTTATAGAATTTTTGAGGGGGTTTTTATATTTTTTTGGGGTTTTTAAACCTAGACAGTAGCTAAAATGATGGTTTTTGAATTTCTAAAAATAACAAATAAACTCAAAAATGTCCTCAAAAATTCTCAAAAATCCTACAATATGGCAGGAGCCATGTATCAAATTTTCATCGAATTTGGAGGTGATTTGATATTTTATTCAAAAATCTCAAGAGGGCACTGTGCACAAGGACTGAAGTGCAAATACCCTCAGTTCTGGGGGTCCAGGTGCAAAATTCCCAGCAAAACACGCGCGCGGCGCGTGCCTGGGGCACTCAGAGACCTCTTTGTAATAAAACTAAGTTCCAGGGACTAATTGGTAACTCGTACCAAAAGTCCGAGGGCCTCAGCTGCAAATTACCCAAAAATAAACGCACATGCGTAATAAAACTATTCATAGGGGCATAAATGCAATTACTCAAAAAGTTTCATTCATTCATAAACATCCAGAACTACAGGGGCATCAATGCAAATACGCCAACAAAACACGTGACGAAGCACGTGGCTCACACAGACAGGGGCATAAATGCAAATACCTAAAGTACGTGGTCCAACATGCAAAATACCCTAAAACTAAACAACTGACTAAAATATTTACAGGACTAAAACGAAATAAAAGATAAGGAAGGGCCTAAGGGTAAATTACCCTTTATTAAGTCGTCCGATGGATGCGCGCCACGTGTGTAGATGGACGGCTGGAAATGGCTGGCGCTCCAACGCTGAGGCTCTCGCAGCGATCGGATGGCTGGGGTTAAGCCACGTGGTACATCGGGCGGTGGTGGCTCTCTGTGGCTAACCCTCACGCATCGGGCGGTCCGTATCTCCTCTCCAAGGATCGGACGGTGGCTGCTCCTCCGGGAATGGATGGACGAGATGCAAACTGGAGGTCGAGGCTGATCGGACGGCTGTTGAAGATCCTCGAAGAACAGGTGGCCGGCGAAACTCGCCGGCCTAGTGCGCTCGCTCCGAGGCTCCTCGCGGGGCGCTGATGATCTGACAAGGTGCGGTGTGGGCCCCCGCGTCGAATGGGGATCTCCGATGACCCGGACGAGCTCCGAGAAGCTCAGGCGAGGTCGGCGGGGCTGTAGCTGCTGGACCCAATAGTCCAAGCCCTCAGGTGGGCTTGGTTTAACCTGCAAAACAGACCAAACAGGTTGCGGGTCGAGGGCAAACTACCTCGACCCGGTTAGGCGGGGTGAAGGCGGTCGGAGGTGCGATATGGGCGAGCTCCGGCGAAGCGATGGACGGAAGAGCTCGAACCCCAGCTCCTGTGCGAGCTGGGTTGGATGGGGGTATGGAGAAGGTGCGCGGAGGGAAGGCGGAGATGAATATGGATTCCGATGATCGAATGGGTGCGCGAGATGGTCGGAATCGACGAAAAACGGCGGCGTCACGAATTGGGGCAAAATGGAAATTGAAGGAAAGGGCGAAGCTAAGGGATGGTGAAGTAGACTGGGCTGGAGCTGGGGAAGCTCCCGGTCGTAGCCTCGAGGGACGTCTGGGCCCGAGGCTCAGAGCTCACACCAATGGCGGAGCTACGGCGGAGCTACTCGCCGGATCAGTGGTCCGGCCACTCTCTCCTCGCTGCGACACGGCCAACCTGGAGCTGTCACCTCGGGGGTAGCTGTGGAGGTCACGGGACGAAGAATGGAGAGCCAAAGATGACGCGGGAAGGCAGCTGAGCTCACGATTTATATGGCTAGGGGTCCGAAAAGAGGGGGTCCGGGCAAGCTCAGGAGCGCGCGGATCCCAAGGGAGCGGCTCCGGCGAGGATGCCGGATGCAAGGAGGACGATTCGGACACGGGGGTTGGCGGGTTGGTGATCGGGTTGAGCGGGTATTAAATGGAGAAGTCGGATTGGCCGCTCAAACCCGTGGGAGGTGGTCCTGGGGGGGCCAGTTGACCGGGCGGTCAACATCCCCAGGACCCAATGAGGATGGGCCACGTGGCCGGATTTTAAAACTTAAATTCAAGGTAGCTAGGGCCCGATTTTGTAAAAACACAAAACATGAAATAATTTTATTTTATTTTTTTCTATTTTTTGGTGATTTTTAATTAATTTTTGGAAATAAAAATAGGGTATGTACAATATATAGCTATATATAGGTATATATACAATATGTAGGTTTTTAATTTTTGATTTTTAATTATTATTTTTGTACAATTTTATCCTTATTTTATATTTTATTTATTTATAGTATAAAATAAGGAATAGAAGGGTGTTTTTATTTTATTTTTATTATTTATATACCTAGGTGAAATAAATAGATATATACATTTATATACATGGTATATATACAATGTATTTTTATATTTTAAATTTTGTAATTTTTCTTTGATTTTTGTTTTGATTCTTTTTATTTTATTTATTTACAATATATAACCTAGAATATTTAGAAAATGATTTTATTTATTCACAAGGTTAAATAAATATAGGAGTATGGGCTATGTACCTAGTGAAAGGGAATTTTTGAACTTTTTGATTTTCAAATTTTTATTTTGTTTTTAATATTTTCTAAATATATACAAATATGTACAAGCATATTTTTGGGTGAGGAAAATATAGTTTTATTTATTTACAAATATTTACACATGAGCCCCTATCTCCCTCTACTTTGGCTTTTATGCGGTCAGGCCCATGCTGAGCCCTCCCTTGGGTTAGGTTGCTCAATATTTATTATAAATATTTCCCTCTTTTTCTTTTTCATCTTTATTCTTTTATTTTTTTGCACAAAAACATGCTAATTATAGGTTTTTACACAATGCATGCTTTTGCTAATTATTCCTATTTACAAGTATCTACATGCATTTGCATAGGTTTTTGTAGCTAAAATATAAGAATAAAGAGTGATGAATTGGTATTCATCATGCCTATAGCCTCTGATACATTTGGACTTTGATCAAATCAATCAGTTCTTTACATTAAAAGCAAATCATGTCTTAAAGTGATTTCATCGGTTGCATTGCATATAAGATAGTTTCAATTATGTCTAACATCCACACAAAGAGAGTTGTAAAGCAAGGTGAGCCATCCTGACTGAGCATGCATCATTGATTTCCGACTTGCATTGCTTTTGCAGCCCTCTCCCTCCGATTTTGATCACTTAGGATATTAAAGGAATTGAAACTTCGTTAGGTGATTGCAAGAAAAATATCAAAAAAAGGTGATAATCTGATAAACTCAAGACTGTTTAACTCCACTTGATCTTAAAATTAAACGTAATTGGATCCATTATCTTGGTAAGAGCAACTCTCTCATTGTATACAAGTACTCCCCAGACCGACTGAGGAATGTACCCATAAGAAATAGAGCCCCCATCATTGGACTTGTGTCCTGAGCACTTGGGTCGGTTCTTTGACACTATTATTGCAACAAGCACTTGCCTGCGACCTTAGACGAAGCAGCCCGATGTTCTAGTAGGTGTGTTCCACCGACTTGGACACAACCACTCTAGGAGACTGCACCTGTGAATCTTATTAATCATTTGCTTGAAAATCATCTCAGTCTAAAAAGGAAAAGATAATGACCGTACTCTTACGGTCTTTACTTTGTTGAGTAGGTGAATTGAAGTTTACTTTGTGTAATTTTTGGATCCAATTGCGTTCATCTTTCTTTGAGTCTTTGTGGTCCACAGGTCTTTTTGTCTTAGAGTCATTTTATTGTTTCTTTCTTTGTATGTGTAATGATTATGGGTCACTCTTCTCTTCAGCCGAATGTCACAGCTACTTTTCGCCCATATCACCCTTGCATACCTGACCCGGTTCAAGATGACTCTCTTCTTAAACCACAATTTTGTCTCGTTCGATTTGACCCCAACCCCGGTGCGGTTGGTTTCTTATGAATCCACGATTCATCGCCTTTATTCTTTTATTTTAGCCTCTTTTCCTTAGTCAAATATATGTAATTACCACTAATTCCATCAAATTACCATTTTGCATGCATTTGCTAAAATTGCATTTTTAACACTTTTTGTACATAAATAAAAGAATAAAGAAGAAAATAAAAAGAAAAGGATGTATTTGTGCAATAAATACAGACTGACCCGAACCCCGAGAGAAGGTCAAGACTTGACCTGATCGACCAGGAATAAAGTAGGGGGAGATAGGGCCTGCTGTCGAAAATCCAAAAATATTTTATGAATATTTTCCTGTATATATTTGTACAAAACTTACCTTATTTTATTTGTACATAATTTGATCTTAAATTAAATATTTTTGTAAATAAAAGTTGTAAATAAAATGTGTTGTAAATAATAAAAATGAGTGTAAAATAAAATATTGTATATATTGCAAATAATTACACCAAGAAAAAAGCCGCAAAGCGACAATTAAAACACCAATTTCAACTCCATACGAGCTCAAATTGAACCAAACTCACTTCCATCATACTATAAATTAAATTATCTTTCAAATGGCGGTAGTTTCGTATTTTTTGGAGTTACGGTTAAAAAGTCGGTTTTCTGGGGTGTTTTGTGCAGTTTTCCCATATATTTATTGTATATATTTATTTATATTTATTTTTACATAATGCATATAATTATAAATATTGTTTTTATTAAAAATAAAATTAAAAAATAAAAATTAAAAAAATCTTTTATGAAAATTATTTCCTTATTTGTACCTATGTACATTGTATTATATGTGTATAATATTTGTATACAATTAACTTCATTTTATAAAATCCACCAAAAAATAATTATCTAACTTTAATTAATTAATTTAATGTAATTACGAATTTTATATTTATATTTAATTATTTAATTCATTTATTTGATTTGATAACTTACCTTTTATGTAATTATTTGATTTTATACCTTAATTGGCCACCATTAAGGAGGTTAATTGATTTCCGTAAATTACTTTATTTATTTAATTAATTTATTTCAGAATTTCGAAATTATTTAATTATTTATTTTATTTATTTAATTATTTTATTTAATTAACCATTAATCACCTTCCTTTTTTATTTTTCTTCTCTTTTTAATGGGCTCCTCCTTCCTCATTTCGTGTTGATCGATCTTTGGCGGAGAGGAGCCCGATCTCCGAGCGTCGTCTTGTTGCAGAAGGGTGCCTAGCCTCCGAGCCCTCCGGTGACAGTGTGTCGGTTCTCGTCGAGGCCATCATGGCATGTCCGAACCCCGAGGTGAGATCCATTTTATTTCTTGTCTTTTTCCCGTAGTTAAATCGTAGATTTATTTTCTGCTTACACATAACTAATCTTTAGAATTTAGATCATAAAAAATCCATCGCATTTTACGTCCGATCCACCATCGATTTCCATCTCATTTTTCGTATCCCACCATTTTCACGTTCTACCCCACATAATCTATCACCTCCGGTCACACACGGTGACCGGAGCAACGGATCTATCTTCCGCTCCACGTAAGATCCATATCATTCACTCATTTCATTTTTATGTATAAATAAATAAAAAAATAAAAAAACCATATAATCATTTTTCCTGTTCATCTCACATTTGTTTTTGCAGGGAAAACTTAAAAAAAGAAACAAAATTTTTGTTGTATTTTCTCTCTAATCTTTATTTTGCAGGAATAAATAACAAAAATAAAAAATCCATATATTTTTGTTTATTTCTAACATCTTGTTTTGCAGGACAAAATAAAATTAAAAAAATTGTTTTGTTTTTTTACAGTTCATGTTTTAAAAAAAGAGAAAAAAACATTTCTTTACTGTTATGTTTACAGGAGATATAAAATAAAAAATATTAAAAAAAAACTTTTTCTTTTATTATATTTCCTGATTACAAAATTAAAAAAATATAAAAAACAAAAAAAACAAAAAAATAACACAGCTTCCGCCGACAACGTGTGCCCCACGCGTGTCGCAGGGTCGCGCTCCAGATCTCCACCGCGCCACTCCAGCGGGCGGCGACGCTGTTGTCCTCCACCTCCGCCGGGGGCGGAACCCCTCCAGGCCCCCCTCCGCCCTCCGCTGGGACCACACCTCTCTAGCAAGGCCTGCGGCCCTCCTCCTGACCTCCGCCGAGCCGCCCATCCGCGGCAGTACACTGATGAATACCCATTCATCACTCTTTATTCTTATATTTTAGCTACAAAACCTTTGCAAATACATGTAGATATGTGTAAATACAAATAATTACCAAAAGCATGCATTGTGTAAAAACCTATAATTAGCATGTTTTTGTGCAAAAATAAAAGAATAAAGTTAAAAAGAAAAAGAGGGAAATATTTAGAATAAATATTGAGCAACCTAACCCAAGGGAGGGCTCAGCATGTGCCTGACCGCATAAAAGTCAAAGTAGAGGGAGATAGGGGCTCATGAGTGTAAATATTTATGTAAATAAATAAAAATATTTTCCTCACCAAAAATAGCTTATAAATACTTGTATATATTTATAAACATAAAAACAAAAGAAAAAGATAAGAATCAAAAAGAACAAAAATACTCCTTTCACCATGTACATAAACCACTCTCATATATTTATTTAACCTTATAAATAAATAAAATTTATCTTTAAACTTTTTGTAAATAAACTATATTATATAGTGTAAATAAATAAAATAAAAACAATTAAAATCAAAACAAAATAAAAATAGCAAAATTAAAAATACAAAAACACATTGTACATATACCATGTATAGAGATATACATATATATTTAATTTACCTATGTAAATAAATAATAAAAAAAATGAAAATACCTTTTTGTTCCTTATTTTATAATATAAATAAATAAAATATAAAATAGGGATAAAAGTATACAAAAATAATAATTTAAAAATCAAAAAAAAAAATCAAAACCCTAATTGTGTACAAATACCTATATAGTACATACTATGTATATAGCTTATTTTTATTTCCAAAAATTAATTAAAAATCACAAAAAAATAAAAAAAATAAAATAAAAATATTTCATGTTTTAGGTTTATACAAATTCGGCCATTTGCTACCTTAATTTTGAGCTTCAAGATTCAGCCACGTGGCCCATTCCTATTGGGTCCTGGGGATGTTGACCGCCCGGTCAACTACCCCCCCAGGACCACCTTCTGCGGATACAAGCGTCCGACCCGATTTCTCAAATTTATACCCGCTTGATCCGACATCCATTTCCCTAATCCCCAGGTCCGAATCCTTAATCGCTCATCCGATATCCTCGCCGGAGCCGCTCCCTCGGGATCCGCGCGCTCCTCGACCTACCCGAGCCATTCTTAGCCGGACCCCTCCAGCGTACATAAGCGAGCTCCGCCACCCATTTTCACCATCTTTGGCCATTCGCCTTCTTCTCCTGTAAGCTCCAGAGAGTGTGTGAGGTGACAGCTCGCGCCTGAGCCTGTTGCAGCGAGGAGAGGAGGAGTATTCCATCGATCCGGCGACGTAGCCGCCGCAGCTCCGCCACCAGCGTGAGCTTCGAGCCTCGGACCGAGACGATCCTCGAGGAGACGACCAGGAGCATCCCCAGCTCCTTCCCAGTCTCTCCGTTCACCCAGGTACCCCTGTAGCTCCGCCGTTTCCTTTAATCTCTATTTTCGCCCAATTCGCGCCGCCGTCGTATTTCTTTGATTCCGACCATCCCGCCACCCATCTCGATCATCGGAATCGACCATCACATTCGCCTTCGTCCGACGCACCTTCTCCACCCATTCACTCAACCCAGCTCGCACAGGAGCTGGGAACCGAGCTCCTCCGTCCACCACCTTCGCCGGAGCTCGCCGTCCCGACGCGCCAGCCACCCCCACTTCGCCTAACCGGGTCGAGGCAGTTTGCCCTCGACCCGCGAGTCTCCTGAGCTGTTTTGCAGGTGATACCGAGCCCATCTGAGGGCTTGGTCATTCAGTCCAGGAGGCCCAGCTCCGCCGACCTCGTCCGAGCTCATCAGAGCTCGGCTCGATCATCGGAGCCCACCGGCAGACGCGGGACCTTCCGCGATTCTTCTCCGACCTTTAGAAGGCCCCCAGGAGGAGCCTAGCGCACGCACGAGCCTGGCGAGTCTCGCCGGGGACTTGTTCTTCGAGGACCCTCCATCGCCGTTGATCGACCTCCCTCGCTCCAGTATTGATCCTGGCCGTCCATCTTTGGAGCCACCAGCACCGTTCGATCTGAGGAGAGACGATCCGGAGCGCCCACCATCAGCAGCCGTCAGATCTCCACGTGGCGCGCATCCAGCCCATCCGCTTAATAAAGGGTAATTTACCCTTAGGCCCGTGTCTTTATTTTATTTCGTTTTAGTCCTGTAAATATTAAAGTCAATTGTTTAGTTTTAGGTTTATTTGCATAGTGGACCCTGAGCTTTAGTTTATTTGCATTTATACCCCTGCTAGTTGTGGACATGTGCATCGACACGTGACATTTTGGGTTATTTGCAGTAGATACCCCTGTAGTTCTGATGTTATTAAATGAATGAAAAGTTTCTCTTATTTGCATTTATACCCCTGTGCGTGGTTTAATTGAGCATGTGCGATATATTTTGGGTAATTTGCAGGTAAGCCCCCTGGACTTTTGATACCTGTTACCAATAAGTCCTCGGGACTTATTTTTCTTACATTTGGGTCCCTGAGTGCCCCAGGCACGCGCGTGGCGCGTGTTTTGCTGGGTATTTTGCACCAGACCCCCCCAGAACTTTGGGTATTTGCACTTTGGTCCCTGTGCACAGTGCCCTTCCTTTATTTTTGAATAAAATATCAAAACACCTCCAAATCCAACGAAAATTTGATACATGGCTCCTGCCATGGTGTAGGATTTTTGTGGATTTTTGAGGACATTTTTGATTTCGTTTGATATTTTTAAAAAATCAAAAACCATTATTTTTGCTATTGTCTAACTCTAAAAATCACAAAAAGATATAAAAACTCACTTAAAAATTCTATAAAAATTGTCTACTGTTTGTTTTACTTAGTTTGATTTTCTAGCCAATTTTGGCTATTTTTCATTACTAAAAACCACTAAAAACTTAAAAACACTCAAAAACCTATAAAAATTCTAGTAAATAAATTAAAAATCCAAAAATAATAAAATTGATACCCAAATTTTCCTTGTTTCATCTTCTTTACAGGAAAATTACTCCAGGCCATTTTGAGGCTCTTAGATATTTTATCTAGGGCTTTTTGGCTCGACTGGACAGTACCCTTTATTTTAGGCATTGTTTGATTTTTAGAAAATAAAATAAACATCATAAAATTCTCAAAAATTCACCAAAAACACTAAAAAATATAAACTACATAAAAATATTTTTGTTTGAATTTTTGGTTGAATTTTTGTGCATTTAATAATTTGTTGAAGTGTGTGCCTTCTTTGTTTTTCTTATTCTCTTAATCACTTAAAAATCCAAAAAAATATAAAACAAATTAAAAACCACTAAAAATATTTTGTTCTTTTATTTTCTTTCTTTTTACTACTTCGTAGGCCTCTCGGCCAACCCGTGCTCCTTGAGTTCGACCTTGGGTGCTATACCAGGTTAATCACATAGCAGGACCGCTATTCGTGTTTGATTGATTTTATCTTTATTTAGTGGTTCATTTTTCTTGATCGACACATCTGAGCGATTGAGGTCGCGACGACCGATTTAGATACACCTGATTGCCTTAGTCGCTCGAGTTTTTGTGTCATCAGAATGGCGCCGTTGCCAGGGAGCACGGCTTAGTAGTTTTTATTTTCGCGGCTTTTCGCGGCTCTTTCAGAGCTCGCGGTTTTTCGCGGCTTTTGTCCATATTTTTATTTGTGTTTTATTTTGTTTATTTTCTTTTTCTTTTATTTTTGTTTTATTTTTGTTTTATTTTGAGTGTTTATTTTATTTTGCATTTTTGGCACATATACCCTTATTTTCATTTTCATTTCTTTTTCTTTTATTATTATTTGATTATCTAGGTCTGACCATTCTTCTCTTTCTTGCGAGGGCCCGAGGACCGAGGCGGCTGATCTCGAGAAGCCGACGCAACCACGGGATTCGAAGGCGGCTCCTTTCTTTGCGGAGCCGCAGGAGAGAGTGAGAGAGAGTGGAGTGGGTGAGGATTAGAATAGGTTTTTATTTTTGATTATTATTGTAATAATACAGGACACTCTCTGGACTTGGACTATACTTGCTTAGCGGGTCTGTTTCGCCGAGCACCGGTGTGCTCGGGGGACCCTTAGGATTTTCGCGGTTTTTCGCGGTTTTGGTTTTCTTTTATTTTCTTACTGCTTTTTCCGGTGTTTACGCAGTTTTTGCTCGAGCCCCTAGACTTAGGAATTTCTATTGCTTGTGCCGTAATTAGTAAGATCCCCACACCTAATTGATTGATTGTTCCTATAGAACGTTAATTGGACCTATTAAAAATCATTAATAAAAATAACCGAATCATCTCCTTCGTAGCCTACGTGCCGCAGCCCGTCCTGTAAAGCGCTTTCTCCTACCCCTGATTTGTCGGACAGAGGAGGGACGGGCCAAGACCGGACTCTTTGGCTTGGAGGTCTGTGACCGGTTAGACGGTTCTTGCGATAGAAATTACTCGTCTAGGACTCGGCTTTCCCGTTGCATCATATAGGTAGTTTATTTCCAGTCTTTCAATTCTGCGCGGATCACTTGCATGTAGAGTGCTGGAGACAAGGTACGCATTTCTTACTCAGCATGCATCATTGATTTCATCGCGCATCGGCTTTTTCGTCTTCTCTCCCCTGTTTTGGATAAAATAACCAGGAGAACCGAAAAATTCATTAGGCCTTTTGTTTTGATTTGAAAAAGATTAAAAAGAGAAACCATAAAATTGGGACTGGTTAACACTATTGATCTTAAAAGACGCTCACCCTAAAAATTTTATCTTGGGGAGAGCAACCCCCTCATTGTATGGTTTGGATGCGCGAGAGAGTGACCCGCACCCTAGGTAGAGCCCTCCGGTGCTAGTCCCGACTGATTACCGACTCTTCCGTGCGGGCCAGTCGGTTGGGATAGCATCGGGTATCCTAACAGGTCACGTAAGCGCTTTGATATTTTGTGTGTTCACCTAATAAAATTGACAAGATAATTTGACCGAACTTTCACGGTCTTCAGCTCGCGTCGCGTTGGTGAACCTGGGGTTTATTTTGTGATCATAGTTTCTCCAGATCTCATCAGCCCTACTCGCCAGATCAAGATGATGGGTAGACGCTCCCTTAGGTAGCCTCTGGATGCACCACTTCCGAGCACGTCTACCCAATCATCTAGGTTGGCCCGCGAGAGCCAAGACCAGCTCTCCGAGCCCGAGTACGACTCCGCCCTGTTCCCCCTCGACCCCCTTTCTTTCCGTCCTGAGAGACACGAGCCCGAGGAGAGATTGATTGATTTGACAGCACCTGAGTTGGGCTCGTTTGATTTTACAGACGTCGCCATGGCCGGCAGTTCAGATGATCACTCCCGTCAGCCCGAGCACTTTGTATTAGACCAGGGAGCGATCAACTCCACCCTGATCGCCTCACTAGAGACAGTCCAGCAGCAGTTACGCGATCAGGGGTCATTCATGATAGAGATGAGGAGGGAGTTGGAGAGGCTCAGAGCAGAGAGAGATCAGAGCGAGCCTGAGGACGGCCCAGATGCAGAGGCACGAGCCGCAGCAGCAGCAGCAGCAGCAGCCGCCGCAGCAGCAGCCGCCGCGGCAGGAGGACCACCGAGACCGAAGCGGGAGTTGCACAACCCCGGATCTACACTGATGCACCATTGGGTGGTGGTACCTGCTATCGTGGGGGACTTCAAGTTCCCCCCGAACACCCTGCAGATGCTTCCCCGTTTTCACGGGCTTGCCACCGGGGAGCCCCATCTCCACCTCCAGGAGTTCCTGATGATTTGCAGTACTGTCCACGACCGCCATGTGGACCAGGATACGATTCGGATGATTGCCTTCCCCTTCTCACTAGCAGACAGAGCAGCCACCTGGCTGAAGCATCTGGGGAAGTTCGTCTACACCTGGGAGCAGCTCCGCACCGAGTACTTGAACAAGTACTATCCACTCGGGCGGACGAATGCAGCGAGGGCCCTGATCAGCAACTTCTCCATGCTCCCCAATGAGCAATTTCACGAGGCATGGGAGAGGTTTAGAGAGCTCACGGACAGATGCCCGCACCACGACATCACGAAGCCGAACCTTGTGCAGAGCTTCTTCAGCGGGTTGACACCAGAGCTTCAGGGTATGGTGAATGCTTCTTGTGGCGGGTCCTATTTTGCCAAGGACCACGACCAGGTCTGGGCCATTTTCGAGGAGATGATTGAAAACTACATGGTGATGTCCCAGACCCGGCTGTACACACAGAGACCCCAGCCACAACAGCCAGGACCCGTGCAGTACCAGCGGATAGCACGGGTCGATGCAGGTCCATCTAGTGCGTCCGCAGTCGTAGCAGCACAAGCAGAGTCGTCCGCTGCGGACATGGGCATTATCAGCGAGAAGTTGGACCGCATGGAGCTGATAGAGAAGAAGCAGTGCCAGAGCATCGCGCAGATGGATCAGATGACACAGACTCTGAGCGACATGAAGACCCAGCTCATGTGTCTCCAGGAGGCACAGACGGCTTCTCAGCCCCGTCTTTAGTCGCGAGGCGACTCCGGCGGCAGCGGCAGCTCGTCCCAGTGCTCCAGCACCTTTCAGCAGCCAAGACAGGTCCATCTTGTACAGGCGGAGCCGTACCAGCAGCCGCAGCCCACCTACCAGTCCCCACCATCTCCAGACATGCAGATGGTGGTCTACCAGCCGGACCAGCCTCTGGCAGTACTCCCGCCAGCCCCCTACGATGCAGAGCCGTTGATGGATGTCAACGGGATTTGGTATGACCGCCCCCAGCCTGGGATCCGACGAGATCATCCTGGATTCAGGTGGGGGAGTGGAGGTACCCAGCCCCAGCAGCAGCCAGCCGGTCAGGGAGGGCAGTACGCCCAGCAGAGAGATCACCAGCCGCAGCAGCAGCCCCCAGCTTACCAGTCACACCAGCCATCATCCTTCGTTCCTCGTCCCTATCAGCAGCAGGGACAGTCGTGGAGACGTGAGGCCACCGGTGTTTGTTTTGATAGAGATGTTGTCTTTCCTCGCATTCATGTATCTCAGAACTCTGTTTTGAATAAAGGAAAAGGTTTAGTTTACTCTGGTCCCACTGTGGTGAGTGATGTATGTGTGGATCCAGCCGTCGAGCCATCTAGGCCTTTTCCTAGTCCTTAATCTGCGAAGGACCCTGTGATCCCCTTCCCTAGAGCCCTTCAGATGGGGAAGAGGAAGAAAAAAGAAAATGATCCAAAAAAGAGAGAGCAGGAGGAGTTCAGTCAGAGCATGATCGATAGATTCCACATCCAGCTGACCCTCCAGGAGGCTTTGCAGCACATCCCCCTTCTCCAGCGATCTTTGAGAGATAGGATCACAGTCAGGAGGAGGAGGAGGAACCACACTTCAGAGATTCATGTGCTGACGAAAGGCACGTGTTTTGCGATCCAGAACTGTCTGCCAGCCAAGAGGCCAGATTCAGGGGCACCGTATGTCAGATGCCAGATCAGTGAGCAGAGGTTCGACCGTACTTTATTAGATAGCGGGTCGTCGATCAACCTACTTCCGGCAGCCTTCTCGACCGCTTCGAGTTGGGCACTCTTCGACAGAGCAGGACAGTCCTTCAGTTTGCTGATCGATCTGTCAAGAGGCCGAAGGGGTTGTTGCGAGACGTTATCGTCACGATTCAGGGCCTGAAATTCCCCGTGGACTTCGTAGTGTTGGACATGGAGATCCCTGATTCAGTGACCGATACCCCCATCATCCTCGGTCGTCCGTTCTTGGCCACAGCCAAGGCGGTGACTGATCATGACAGCGGGAAGGTGTACTTTCGCGTCGAGGGCGAGAGTATACAAATAGAGACGGTCGAGGACTACAGAGCCAGAGAGAGAGAGTACGCTCAGAGGCTAGCACAGATTCAGAGCAGCTGACAGATGCCGAGCCAGACATCCACCAGGACTGTGATTTTGTGATCACAGACGATGAGGCAGCATGGGCAGATCCTGCAGCACAGGCCATCCTCTCATTTTCAGATACAGCTGATGCCGAGATGATAGCAGAGGAGAGCCTGGAGAGCACATCCCTGGTTCAGGATACTACAGAGGCAGCAGAGCCGGTCCTTGATCGCGACACGACTATCAGTGATGGTGGTGCTGAAGCCACCTTGTGTGATGGTGGTACTGACGCCACCGTATTTGATGCAGATCCCTCAGATTCAGAGTCTGATTGGGCAGATTGTGATGATCAGATGCCAGACTTGAGTCCGCTTGAGCCGACAGATGAGGAGGAGGCAGATGCAGAGCAGATCAGAGACAACACAGTTGAGCAGCCTTCTCCAGATCCAGTTTGCGAGAGTTCGCTTTCTTTCTCCCAGGCAGATTTGGCAGACTTAGCAGCATTCACTCATTTCCTTCCGCAGCCAAATTTGCCAGCACCCAGCCTTCCAGAGCTGAAGCCGCTCCCTACCTCGCTGAAGTATCGCTTCCTTGCGGGCGAGCCAGAGATGTACCCAGTCATCATCTCCGCCGATCTGACTGGAGAGCAAGAATCCCGTTTGATGGGGGTTCTTGAAAAGAACCGCAAGGCGATCGGATGGAGCGTAGCATATCTCCATGGGATTAGTCCATCAGTGTGCTCCCACCATATCTATCTCGAGGAGGGGGCGAAGCCGTCGCGTGAGTTCCAGCGGCGATTGAACCCCAACCTGAGAGAGGTCGTGATGAAGGAAATATCGAAATGGTGGAGTGCAGATTTTATTTATCCCATTTCCGACTCCAAGTGGGTCAGCCCCTTGCATGTGGTGCCCAAGAAGTCGGGCATCACGACTGTGATCAGTGAGTCGGGAGAGGAGATCGCTACACGAGTACCCACCTCTTGGAGGGTCTGTGTTGACTACAGGAGACTCAACCAGGCCACCAAGAAGGACCATTTCCCCCTGCCTTTTATTGACCAGATCATTGAGAGACTGGCAGGGAAGAGCCATTATTGCTTCCTGGATGGGTACTCGGGCTACAACCAGGTGGCCATCGCTCCTGAGGATCAGGAGAAGACCACCTTTACCTGTCCCTTCGGCACATATGCTTTTTGACGCATGCCATTTGGGCTATGCAATGCCCCTACGACTTTTCAGAGGTGCATACTGTCGATCTTTTCGGACATGGTAGGGGAGTGTTTGGAGGTCTTCATGGACGATTTCTCGGTCTACGACGACGGATTCGACTCCTGTCTTGACTGCCTAGACCGAGTACTCCAGCGATGTATTGAGTATCATTTGGTTTTATCTTGGGAGAAGAGTCACTTCATGGTGACTCAAGGGACGGTGCTTGGCCACATCATCTCCAACAGGGGCATGGAGGTTGATCCAGCCAAGGTCGATGTCATTAGGAAACTCGCACCGCTGTCCAATCTGAGGCAGCTATGGTCATTCCTGGGGCACGTTGGATTTTATAGGAGATTTATTCAGGATTTCAGCAGGATTGCTCGACTGTTGACTGACCTCTTGACGAAAGACACCGAGTTCCTTGTCGATGACAAGTGTCTTTCGTCCTTTGCGACTCTCCAGCAGTGTGTCATTGAGGCTCCTATCCTCCAGCTGCCTGATTGGTCTCTCCCATTCGAGATCATGATGGATGCCTCCGATTTTGCCGTAGGGGCAATGCTGGGATAGAGGAGGGATGGAGTTCCATTTGCCATTCACTACGCTAGCCGCACATTGGATTCCGCCCAGCGGAACTACACGATTACGGAGAAGGAGATGCTAGCAGTAGTGTTTGCCCTGGATAAGTTCAGATCGTATATCATCGGATCTAGAGTGACTTTGTATACAGATCACACCGCCATCAGGTACCTCATGGCAAAGAAGGATGCCAAGGCCAGACTGACTAGATGGATCCTTCTACTCCAGGAGTTCGACATTGAGATCAAGGATAAGCCTGGAGTCAAGAATGTGGTGGCGGATCATCTCTCCCGTTTAGAGCAGCCTGAGGAGACTGAGCAGATTGACCCTATTCGAGATACCTTCCCAGATGAGGCGATTCTTGCTATCGCCTCACTCCCGTGGTACGCCGATATTGTGAACTTTCTCGTTGCTGGGAAAGTCCCACATGATTGGCCCAGGCAGAAACTTGAGACCTTCCTTGCGAAGGCCAAGTCCTACCATTGGGAGGATCCCATCCTTTACCACGAAGGAGGGGATAGCGTCTGGCGTCGGTGTATTCCTCAGGAGGAACACCATAGCGTCCTCACTTACTGCCACAAGCTTGAGGCAGGAGGACATCATTCTGGGAGGAGAACTGCACAGAAAGTGCTCCAATCCAGCTTGTGGTGGCCTACCCTCTTCAAGGACTCAGATGAGTTCGTGAAGAGGTGTACTGACTGTCAGAGGATGGGCACTTGTGGACAGCGTGATATGATGTCAATGCAGCCCATTCACTTCTGTGAGGTTTTTGACGCATGGGGCATCGATTTCATGGGTCCATTCCCTAAGAGTCAGGGATTTGAGTACATTCTGTTGGCCGTAGATTATGTTAGCCGTTGGGTGGAGGCTATCCCCGCCCGAGCCGCTGATGCGAGGACCGTTTGCAGATTTTTGAGGAAGCATATCATCACGCGGTTCGGGGTTCCACGAGTTCTGATTTCTGATGGGGGATCTCACTTCATCAACGACCAGGTAAAGGCACTTGCTAGCGAGTTCGGCATAGATCATCGTGTTGCTACACCTTACCATCCACAGACGAATGATCTAGCCGAGGTGTCGAATAGGGAGATCAAGACTATATTGCAGAAAGTCGTTCGCCCTGACCGAAAGGATTGGTCACAGCTTTTGGATTCGGTCTTGTGGGCATATAGGATGTCTTTCAAGACACCATTGGGCACATCTCCCTTTCGCCTTGTATATGGCAAGCCATGCCATTTACCTGTTGAGCTGAGGCACAAGTCACTTTGGGCAGTCACAGATATTCTTATGGATCCAGATGGTATGGGAGACCAGAGGAGGGCAGAGTTAGCTGCCCTGGAGGAGCTTAGAGATTCAGCTTTCTCAAACAGCCTACATTATAAGGAGAAAGTGAAGGAGTGGCATGATTCTCATATCAGCCACAAGCATTTTGAGATTGGACAGAGAGTATGGCTGTTTGATGCGAGGCTACGATTATTTCCAGGGAAGCTACAGAGCAAATGGAAGGGACCCTACTTGGTTAGAAAGGTACACGACAACGGTAGCATTGACATATCTGAGTTGTCTTCTGAGAGTACCTTTCGAGTGAACGGCCAGCGGCTCAAGCCATTTCTAGATCATGAGCCGCGGGTCGCTGATCTTGCCCCTATTCATTTTGCGTGAGATGTGGTCTTTGACTCGCATCTAATGCATCTCACACCTGAGTTTCACTGATCTTCCGCCTTGTATAGATCCAGATGTCCATATCGCTACATTCTTTAGTCCCACATCCCTTTCTTCATCTTGTGATTATGCTATACTTAGGGTGCACTTTACCCTAAGTATAGGGGGAATGTGAGACCTTTTGGGTATTTCTTTTGTTTCCGTCTACCCCTGTTTTGCTGCCTATACTTAGGGATCTTTCACCCTAAGTATAGGGGGGTAGACCCTGTACATTCTCCACTCGGTTTTTCCCTTAGTGTACAGCCTACTATACTTAGGATTATTTAATCCTAAGTATAGGGGGAAGACCCGAGATCCTCTTGACCTTCTATTTTATTCTTCCTCTATGTATATAGCCTTTCTTTTCACTTCCCTATACCTAGCACGAGTTATGCCTTCTTCATCGCTCTTGACTCTGAGGACATCGTTCGAGCTAAGTATAGGGGTGTGTGTATATATTTCATATATACTTTAGCCATAACTCGTACTTTGTGTGAGTGTGTTAATAAATAAAATGGCTAAAAACCACAAAAATTAAAAATTTTCATGTACATAATCTTCTTTTATTTGCACATAAATAGCTAGTGTACAAATTATTTTTGTAAAAATGATTTCAAAACTCTTTTGTGTAAAGTTTGTGTAAATATTTTGTATCAAAATTATGTATATAGTACAAAATTTTTCCAAAATGTTTTGAAAATCAAAGTTTGCAAAAATCTTGTGTAAATGTGTGTAAATATCTTTTTGCAAAACTTGCACTTCATGCATCATCCATTCATGATTTCAAAACATTTTTCAAAAATTTTGCATGATTGTAAAAATTTGTGTAAATAAGCATCTCTTGTACATATGTATATAGTTTTTCAGGATGATAGTTGACATTTAAACTAGCCTGGAATCAAATTGAGAAATGGAGCTTGATTAAGATCTTAATCCACCTAACTTCTAAGAGGAACCTTATAGGGCTTAGGTTTAAGGCTTTTCAGGTCCATGGTGACTTAATTCTTTGAGTCCACTAGGCTATGATCACATGTCATCTCAATGAGCCTAAGTAGAGCACTTAACAACAACACATGACTCATATATATTATGGCTTTACTTGGACACCAGCACTATGCACCGAGCTCTCTACGGATGAGATGGTGAGGAGGCAGTCTTCCTTGACTTGGGGTAGCATATGAGGGTAGTACTTCTAGGCGGAACCTCTCTTCTTCTGTTAGTGAAGGAAGTGCGTCTCAACTTGGTCTGGTTGCCATGAGGTCTAACGACGGGAGTTGTGGGTTGCAATAAAGCTTCAAAAGAGGGATAGTCTACTGGCTCAAGAGGAAAAACTCCTTGTATATATGCTGCACATGTACATGTTGTATAGATGCACTTGAAAAAAAAGTGCAAAAGTAAAATAACTCCAAAAAAAGTGGTGGGTCTGAGAGAAAATGATAATCCCACCGGAGTATGTATATAGAGTGAAATAAGCAAAGCTTGGTTTCATGATCCACCTGTTGTAGCTTGCAGCAGGGAGACTTGGCTACACTGGCCAAGCTCCCAAGGGTACTTGGATACACTGGCCTTGACCCATTCTCTTCTTCCCCCTCCTCTTGAGCCGGTTGAACTTGAACTTAGAAGGGAATACCCCGCTCCTCGAGGAAAGAGTGGCCAGATTGAGGTCATAGAGTTACCTTGTTGGGGAGGGTTGTCAAGTTGCCATTTCTGAGGTGGAGAGCTTAGACTTCACATTCACAGGACAAGAAAAGATTCATGGTCTTCAGGGTTTGTGATTGATGACTTGTTCTGATCTGGAGCATTGAGGAGTCTTGGTTATAGATTAGTGGAACTTAGAGGCTGTTGAGTTTTAGGCTTAAGTCTAAATAAGGTTCCGACACATTAATAATCCAAAGATCTGATAGAGCTCCATACCCCAATTTAATGAAGGCAAGTTTAATAATAAACCTTGATCCATGTGCATCCTCTTTTTCTTTTTCTTTCTTTCTTTTTCACTTCTTTTTCAAATAAGTGTTTGCTAAGGGACTAGCAAAGTTAAGTATAGGGGGGTGATGAATACCCATTCATCACTCTTTAGTCTTATATTTTAGCTACAAAAACCTTTGCAAATACATGTAGATATGTGTAAATACAAATAATTACCAAAAGCATGCATTGTGTAAAACCCTATAATTAGCATGTTTTTGTGCAAAAATAAAAGAATAAAGATTAAAAAGAAAAAGAGGGAAATATTTAGAATAAATATTGAGCAACCTAACCCAAGGGAGGGCTCAGCATGGGCCTGACCGCATAAAAGCCAAAGTAGAGGGAGATAGGGGCTCATGAGTGTAAATATTTATGTAAATAAATAAAAATATTTTCCTCACCAAAAATAGCTTATAAATACTTGTATATATTTATAAACATAAAAACAAAAGAAAAAGATAAGAATCAAAAAGAACAAAAATACTCCTTTCACCATGTACATAAACCACTCTCATATATTTATTTAACCTTATAAATAAATAAAATTTATCTTTAAACTTTTTGTAAATAAACTAAATTATATAGTGTAAATAAATAAAATAAAAACAATTAAAATCAAAACAAAATAAAAATAGCAAAATTAAAAATACAAAAACACATTGTACATATACCATGTATAGAGATATACATATATATTTATTTTACCTATGTAAATAAATAATAAAAATAAAATGAAAATACCTTTTTGTTCCTTATTTTATAATATAAATAAATAAAATATAAAATAGGGATAAAAGTATACAAAAATAATAATTCAAAAATCAAAAAAAATCAAAACCCTAATTGTGTATAAATACCTATATAGTACATACTATGTATATAGCTTATTTTTATTTCCAAAAATTAATTAAAAATCACACGAAAAAATAAATAAAATAAAATAAAAACATTTCATGTTTTAGGTTTTTACAAATTCGGCCATTTGCTACCTTAATTTTGAGCTTCAAGATTCAGCCATGTGGCCCATTCCTATTGAGTCCTAGGGATGTTGACCGCCCGGTCAACTACCCCCCCCAGGACCACCTTCTGCGGATACAAGCGCTCGACCCGATTTCTCAAATTTATACCCGCTTGATCTGACATCCATTTCCCTAATCCCCGGGTCCGAATCCTTAATCGCTCATCCGACATCCTCGCCGGAGCCGCTCCCTCGAGATCCGCGCGCTCCTCGACCTACCCGAGCCATTCTTAGCCGGACCCCTCCAGCGTACATAAGCGAGCCCCGCCACCCATTTTCACCATCTTTGGCCATTCGCCTTCTTCTCCTGTGAGATCTAGAGAGTGTGTGAGGTGACAGCTCGCGCCTGAGCCTGTTGCAGCGAGGAGAGGAGGAGTATTCCATCGATCCGGCGACGTAGCCGCCGCAGCTCCGCCACCAGCGTGAGCTTCGAGCCTCGGACCGAGACGATCCTCGAGGCGACGACCAGGAGCATCACCAGCTCCTTCCCAGTCTCTCCGTTCACCCAGGTACCCCTGTAGCTCCGCCGTTTCCTTTAATCTCTATTTTCGCCCAATTCGCGCCGTCGTCGTATTTCTTTGATTCCGACCATCCCGCCACCCATCTCGATCATCGGAATCGACCATCACGTTCGCCTTCGTCCGACGCACCTTCTCCACCCATTCACTCAACCCAGCTCGCACAGGAGCTGGGAACCGAGCTCCTCCGTCCACCACCTTCGCCGGAGCTCGTCGTCCCGACGCGCCAGCCACCCCCACTTCGCCTAACCAGGTCGAGGCAGTTTGCCCTCGACCCGCGAGTCTCCTGAGCTGTTTTGCATGTGATACCGAGCCCATCTGAGGGCTTGGTCATTCAGGCCAGGAGGCCCAGCTCCGCCGACCTCGTCCGAGCTCATCGGAGCTCGGCTCGATCATCGGAGCCCACCGGCAGACGCGGGAGCCTTCCGCGATTCTTCTCCGACCTTTAGAAGGCCCCCAGGAGGAGCCTAGCGCACACACGAGCCCGGCGAGTCTCGCCGGGGACTTGTTCTTCGAGGACCCTCCATCGCCGTTGATCGACCCCCCTCGCTCCAGTATTGATCCTGGTCGTCCATCTTTGGAGCCACCAGCACCGTTCGATCTGAGGAGAGACGATCCGGAGCGCCCACCATCAGCAGCCGTCAGATCTCCACGTGGCGCGCATCCAGCCCATTCGCTTAATAAAGGGTAATTTACCCTTAGGCCCCTGTCTTTATTTTATTTCATTTTGGTCATGTGAATATTAAAGTCAGATGTTTAGTTTTAGGTTTATTTGCATAGTGGACCCTGAGCTTTAGTTTATTTGCATTTATACCCCTGCCAGTTGTGGACACGTGCATCGACACGTGACATTTTGGGTTATTTGCAGTAGATACCCCTGTAGTTCTGGATGTTATTAAATGAATGAAAAGTTTGTCTTATTTGCATTTATACCCCTGTGTGTGGTTTAATTGAGCATGTGCGATATATTTTGGGTAATTTGCAGGTAAGCCCCCTAGACTTTTGGTACCTGTTACCAATAAGTCCTCGGGACTTATTTTTCTTACATTTGGGTCCCTGAGTGCCACAGGCACGCGCGTGGCACGTGTTTTGCTGGGTATTTTGCACCAGACCCCCCAGAACTTTGGGTATTTGCACTTTGGTCCCTGTGCACAGTGCCCTTCCTTTATTTTTGAATAAAATATCAAAACACCTCCAAATCCAACGAAAATTTGAAACATGGCTCCTGCCATGGTGTAGGATTTTTGTGGATTTTTGAGGATATTTTTGATTTCGTTTGATATTTTTAAAAAATCAAAAACCATTATTTTTGCTACTGTCTAACTCTAAAAATCACAAAAAAATATAAAAACTCACTTAAAAATTCTATAAAAATTGTCTACTATTTGTTTTACTTAGTTTGATTTTCTAGCCAATTTTAGCTATTTTTCATTACTAAAAACCACTAAAAACTTAAAAACACTCAAAAACCTATAAAAATTCTAGTAAATAAATTAAAAATCCAAAAATAATAAAATTGGTACCCAAATTTTCCTTGTTTCATTTTCTTTACAGGAAAATTTCCTCCAAGCCATTTTGAGGCTCTTAGATATTTTATCTAGGGCTTTTTGGTTCGGCTGGACAGTGCCCTTTATTTTAGGCATTGTTTGATTTTTAGAAAATAAAATAAACATCAGAAAATTCTCAAAAATTCACCAAAAACACTAAAAAATATAAACTACATAAAAATATTTTTGTTTGAATTTTTGGTTGAATTTTAGTGCATTTAATAATTTGTTGAAGTGTGTGCCTTCTTTGTTTTTCTTATTCTCTTAATCACTTAAAAATCCAAAAAAAATATAAAACAAATTAAAAACCATTAAAAATATTTTGTTCTTTTATTTTCTTTCTTTTTACTACTTCGTAGGCCTCTCGGCCAACCCGTGCTCCTTGAGTTCGACCCTGTGTGCTATAACAGGTTAATCACATAGAAGGACCGCTATTCGTGTTTGATTGATTTTATCTTTATTTAGTGGTTCATTTTTCTTGATCGACACATCTGAGCGATTGAGGTCGCGACGACCGATTTAGATACACCTGATTGCCTTAGTCGCTCGGGATTTTGTGTCATCATACACCTGCGCCTCTCCTCTGCCCGAAGCTGCCTTGCCACAGCCGCACGTGGCCCCGCGAAGCCGTCGTAATCCGCACGCTCGAGGCGGCCGCTCGCCGCCCCCTTCCAGGTCACGCCGCCCCGCCTCGCGCTCAGCCCCCACGCGCTAGGTGGTCGCGCACGCCGCCGTCCCCAGCTTCAGTTCCCCCGCCGCACCTCCAATCCTCGGCCGTCAAACCGCTCCTCTGCGCCTCTGCCACAGGCGTGTCGCCACGCGACCCCGATCCATGCTGCCTGCTCCGTCCTCGAAGGCGCCAGCCCACGTGCCTCCCCATCGCGACCCCGCGCGCCGCCCAGCGCCTCTTAGTGGCGGCGACGGCGGGTGCCTCCAGCCTTTTTCTCTTTTGGGTTGGAAAGAACAAAGGAACCCTAGATGGAGATTTTGGAATAAAAACAGGAACTTTTGGAAAATTTGCGGAGGTTTCCCTGATAGTTTATAAAAATGCAGAAACGCCCCTCCCCTCTCAAGAACTGCACGTGCGCGACACATGTCTTTTGGGTAAACTACATTTTCATCCTGTAATTTATTTTTATTTATATTCAGTTCACAAATTTGAAGAATTGCAAATTGGTCCCTGTATTTACAGAATAAAAAACTTTGCATTATCTTCTTTAATTTTACATGCCCTTTTGATTGAAATAAATGCTTATCATGCTCTAAAAATTTTGTAAAAATTTATGTAAACTCCGTGAACATGATATAAAATTTTCATAGCATTTGTATTTATTTGATTTTTCTAAAAAATAAAAAAAACAGTGTATTTTTCCCTTCCTGAAATTACAAAATCCATAAAAAATCGAAAATTGCTTAAAAATTCCAAAAACAATTAGTGTAGGTGTATTTTGATGTGTTGTAATTTCTGACCAATTTTTGTGTTTATATCATTTATAAAACTCCAAAAAATGCGAAAACCAAAAATCTTTAAAAAAATGTAGAAAATTGTAGAAAAATCCAAAAAATCTGATTTCAGTTTCTAATTGTAGATATTGCTCTCTAGTTTCTTTTAATAAGTTTCAGGGATTTTAAGCATTACAAGATTTTTAATTTGCAAAATAATCCTGACTGTTCATTGTTTGCTTAATTTTCCACTGCTTTATTTTAGAAAATCACAAAAAAATTGGAAAATTACAAAAAAATTACTAAAAATATTTTAAAATATATATAAAACACAAAAACATTTTCCTTTTAATTTTCAAAGCATTTTTGGCCTTTTTGAAAAATATAAAAAGAGTGGTTTGTGTGTGTTTCTCTTCACTTGTGAATATTGTTCTGCTTTTTCAAAAATTAAAAAAAATAAAAATTCAAAAACCACTAAAAATTCATTTCTGAAAAGTGATTGTAGAGTTTTTAAATCGTGCTCCTTGTGTTCGACCCTGGTCGCTATACCAGGTAAAAAGAATAGCGAAAGCCGCTTACATTGTCTTTCATTGATTTATCCTATTTTAAGTGGTTTATTTATTTTTCTCGATTGACCGTGCTTGGTGATTTGGGTCACGACGACCTTTGTTTATTATTTACTTAATCCGAGTCTCAGGCGTGTCATCAGAATGGCGCCGTTGCCGGGGAGCACGGCTTTGTAGTCATTTTTCTATTTTGTCTCTCTATATCATAATTGATTTCTGACCTTCTCTCTTTGATTTTTGTGCGAGGTACTGCTTGGATGACTTCGAGTTTACTTGTAGAGGACCCGCACATGAGAAAGAGAAGAGATGAGAAGAAAAATATCATTTTATTTGAGAGAACAATTATTTGTTGTAATAAATTAGGACTTTGGACTTGTAAGCTTGGACATTTTCTCGGGGTATGTTTCGCCAAGTGCCGGTGCACTTGGGGGACCTCACCGTTGTTTTCCGTGTTTTTGATTTAAATGCTATAACTTGCTATTTGATTCTCGCGGATTTAGCCCCTAGACATAGGAATTTTGATTGATTTTGACGTAAATTTCTAAGGCCCAACACCTAATAGATTATCTGTTCCTATAGAATGTTTGGACCTTACTAAAAATTAAATTAAAAAGTTCTTCACGATCAATAGAAGTTGCTTGTCTAAGGTCGATTTCCACGTGCATCATATAGCTAGTTTACATTCTGTATTTAATTTCTGCGCGGATCATATTGCATGTAGAGTGGTGGAGTAAGGTACGCATTTTCTATCTCTGCATGCATCATCGTTTTTGACCGTGCATTGGCTTTTTCGACTTCCTCCCCCTGTTTTTGGACGCAAATCAATCAAAGAGGAAATCAAAAAGCTCAGTAGGCGTTATCTTTGAATAAATTCAAAAAAAAATATAATCAAAAATAAAAAAATTGGGACTGCTAATTGAACTTGACCATTAAAATCAAACGTAATTGATTCATATCATGGTATTGGGAGAGCAATCCCCTCATTGTCTGCGCTTTTAATTGCTTACGTACACACTAAGGAGTAGTGCCCAAATCCTATTTAAGCCTCCTAAGTGTTTGTACAACTTTGACTTATCACCTAACTCTTAAAATTGAAAAGATAAAGATCGAATCTCACGGTCAGATTTGTGTTGAGTTGGTGAACTGGGGGTTTGCTTTGTGTTTTGTATGTCTTTGGTGTGAGTCGATTACGATCATTCTTCTATCATTAGCAGTCATCTTCTATCTCTATCCCACCCTCCCTCCCTTCTATCTCTCTCTTCGTTCCTGCCTTCTCTTTCTTTCACTCCCTTCTATCCCTCCCTCCCTTCATTTTCCTCGGTTCATGACGGGTCGCTTTCCATTCCAGCCAAATTCTGTGGCTTCTTATCTTCATGCCCATCATTCCCGTCTACTCTCTTGGGAGTTCAGAACCCCGTCCGGTTTCCCATCTTCTGTCTCTATCCCACCCTCCCATTCGGGACATGTTGTGAGTGACACCCGACGAGTTCAGATTGACAATATACGAGACATGGGTGCTCACCTTGCTGAGATGAGAGTGCATCCTATAGGCGATCAAATGGGGAAGTGGCAAGCTTTAGATGACTTTAATCCTAAGATGATGGATGAGTACACCGATCAAGAAGCACACTCTGCTTCTACACTGAGCCCCTTTATTTTGGATTTAGAGTTAATTGATATACTGCCAAAATTCTTTGGGGAAGTGCATGAGGAACCATATTTGCATATTGATGAGTTTGAGGAAATTTGTGGATCACGATCATATTCCGATATAACTTCTGAGGACATGATGTTGATCACCTTCCCATTTACACTTCAGAGTAGAGACAAGAGTTGCCACAGACGATTCGGAATGAAGATTGCTACATGGGGAGATTTACGATCGATGTTTTTTTGCAAAAAATTTACCCCCAGCGTAGAGCAGAGATGATGCGGTCGTATATTCGTGATTTTTCAGTTAACCCCCAGAAGCTATTGATAGATTCATGGTTGAGGTTACGAGAACTTGTGGGGCGATTTTCGGATCATGGATTTTCGATGACTGACCTTATCCATATCGCCATGAGGGGGAGGACCGCAGAGCAGATTGCATACGTCATTACCTCGTGTGGTTGTTTACACCACTGTCCTGACCTGGATTTAGTTGAGACCATCTTGGATACACTTTCTGATCTTTCATATACACGAGATGATTTATTCGGGACAATACATGAGGGAGAGATGACAACAGTTGAGTGTGTGACACACCATTCCGATCTTGATAGCACACACAAATCATGGGATATGGATGCTACTACTACTCATTTGATGGATGTGTTGCCTACTGTTGTGAGTTCCCAGAGCCGAACATTGGTTGAGGACCAATAGGATTTACAGTCAGATTTTGAGCCAGTCCCGCTCGGTCACGTAGAAGATTCTTCGATTCTAGATCTGCTAGGATCCCAAGAGATAGAGGAGGAACCCACATCTCAACCATCCTCTGAATCTTTCCAGTATCCATACGCAGTTGATTCAATGTCTTGTCTTCAGGAGATCTTCTCAGATTCGGAGATATACTTGGATTCATCTCAGCAGAGAGAGCTTGATGAGGGACCGATTTTGGATTTGAAAGACCTTGATAGTCCCGTATTTGAGCCTTGTGTCCTCCCATTTGATGAGGTCAATATATTTTTGGAGGACCTGATTTTCGACAGCATTGATCCCCAATTTCCTGATGATTCAGCATTACTCCCCGAGGGTTATCTGCGGGAAGATGCCATATACCATGTGTACTCGGTCTCACTTTCTGAGAGTGCATCCGATCTGGTGGATCACGAGACCGAGTCTTCTGATATTTTTGAGCATGAGTTTGATGATTCTCTCCTCGACGACCCTCGCGAGGATGACCCGATCTTTGAGGTATTCAATGATTTCACTGATTTGTCTACATTATATACATCGGATATCAGCCTTTATAGTGAGTCTCCTGATCATGATCTTCCATATCTATTCTAGACGGTGATTGACGTGGAGGATTCCCTGCTAGATCCTTCCTTCTCCAAGTTTGACTTCTTAGGCTCTACCCTTTCACTCCATACAGATCTTGAGCCGACAATTTCGTTTGTGCTACAGGAGCCCGACTTCATCTGTCCATATCTTTACCTGGTAGCAGACACCCGCCTGATTGATTATCTGGGAGTTATCATTTACTCTGTTGACCTCGTTGTTGTTCTCCCACCGAGACTGCAACGACAGTACGGTATTTGCCTGACAGATGCCGTCATGAACCTTGATACAGCGTTATCCTAACATTTGCGCCCAGCTAGGGGCGTAAACTCTAGCGCTTGTTGAGAGGCACCTCAACATTGATCGACTCACATCTGTATAGACCATATGTCCATATCATACATTCTTTCTGTCTCACACCCCATCTCCATCGCATGATCATTCCATACTTAGGGTGTACTTTACCCTAAGTATAGGGGGTGTCAGACTTGTTATTATTCTTTTGATTCTTTTTACCTCTGTTTTATTGCCTATACTTAGGGCTATTTTACCTTAAGTATAGGGGAGGTAGACTCTGTACATTCTACTCCTCGGTTTTCCCCTTGTGTACAGTCTGCTATACTTAGGATTACTTGATCCTAAGTATAGGGGGATCACCGACTCCTATTGTTTATATTCTTTTATTCGTCGTTGTAGTATACTATTCTTTTCACTTTTCTATACGCAGCACGAGTTATGTCTTTCTTTTCAGCTCTTTGATCACTATGAGGACATAGTTCGAGCTAAGTATAGGGGTGTCGTATATATGGTATATATACTTTATCCATAACTCGTACTTTCATATTTTTTAATATGACTAAAACACTGTGTAAATACAAAAAAATTCAAATAAAAACTTATAAAAAATGAAAATGAATTAAATAAACCAACTCTGTATATACTTGTATAAATTACTCAAGTTGTAAATTCTTGCATCTCATTCTTGTGAAATAATAAACTTACTCTTGTGTAAATATGTATCTTTTCCCTTATTAAAAAAATGTATATACTTGTATATATTACTAACTATTTGCATTAGAAAAAACTTTTTGCATGTGCATCATCATTTTTCAAAAATCCATGAAAATTTCAAAATTTTGAAAATTATTTCACAAAAAGATTTTGTTTCCTTTTCCTTGCATGTACATACTTTCTTGCATTTGCATGAGCATTTTTCAGGATGATTTTGACATTTAGACTAAGTCTGGTATAAATTTGAAGAATGGAGTTTAGTTGGACCTTAATGCACTTAATTTCAGAGGAACCTTATAAGATTTGGAGTTAAGACTTTTCAGGTCCTAGAGACTTAATTTTTTGAGTCCATAAGACTATGTTCACATGTCATCTTGATTAGTCTAAGTAGAATATTTAACAACACATGCATGATTCTTTCAGATCGCGGCTTACCTTGGACAATGCACTTTACACGTAGCTCTTCATGGATGAGGTTGTGAGGGAGCAGAATCGTTTGGCTTGGGGTAGCATACGAGGGTAGTACATCTAGGTGGAACCTCTCGTCCTCCTCTAGGGAGGGGAGTGCATCTCAACCTGGTTTGGTGATGTTGAGGTCTAAAGACAGGAGCTGTGGGGTTGTAATAATGCTTCAAAAGAGGGATAGTCTACTGGCTCAAGAGGAAAAACTCCTTATGTACATGATGCACCTTGTATATATTGTCAAAAAAAAGAAGAAAAAATGCAAAATCTCCAAAAGCGGACATGCCTGATAGAAAAATAAAATGCCTGCCGGAGTGTATATATAAGTGAAAAAAAAGAATAAGAGCTTCAAAGTCAAATATCTGTGAGCTTGCAGCGGGTGACATGGCTACACTGGTCATGCATCCAAGGATAGGTAACTACATTGGTTACCGTCCATTCTCTTCTCCATCCCCTCTTCTTGAGCTGGTTGTACTTGAACTTAGAAGGGAATATCCCCGATCCTCGAGGAAAGAGTTGCCAAACCGGGTTATTAGAGTTACCTTGTTGAGAGAGGATGTTTCTTTGCTACTTTTGAGATGAGGAGCTTTATTTCACTTACACGTACAAGTAAGAATTCATAGTCATAAGAATTTGTATATGTAGACTTGTTCTGATCTGACTGTTGAGGAGACCTGAATAAGTGTCTTATGGAACTTAGAGGCTGTTAGGTTTTAAATCCATTTCCCATTAAGGTTCCGACACACTAATAATCCAAAGGTCCGACAGAGCTCCAGACTACATCTTTATGAAGATAAATTTAAAAGTCAACATTGTTCTAACTTCTTTCCTTTTTCTTTTCTTTATTTCATTTTCACTTATTTTCCAAATAAGTGTTTGCTAAGGGACTAACAAAGGTAAAGTATAGGAGAATAATGAATCCACGATTCATCGCCTTTATTCTTTTATTTTAGCCTCTTTTTCTTAGTCAAATACCTATAATTACCACTAATTCCATCAAATTATCATTTTGCATGCATTTGCTAAAATTGCATTTTTAACACTTTTTGTACATAAATAAAAGAACAAAGAAGAAAAGAAAAAGAAAAGGATGTATTTGTACAATAAATACAGACTGACCCGAACCCCGAGAGAAAGTCAAGACTTGACCTGATCGACCAGGAATAAAGTATGGGGAGATAGGGTCTGCTGTCGAAAATCCAAAAATATTTTGTGAATATTTTCCTGTATATTTGTACAAAACTTACCGTATTTTATTTGTACATAATTTGATCTTAAATTAATTATTTTTGTAAATAAAAGTTGTAAATAAAATGTGTTGTAAATAATAAAAATGAGTGTAAAATAAAATATTGTATATATTACAAATAATTACACCAAGAAAAAAGCCGTAAAGCGACAATTAAAACACTAATTCTGACTCCATACGGGCTCAAATTGAACCAAACTCACTTCCATCATACTATAAATTAAATTATCTTTCAAATGGCTATGGTTTCATATTTTTTGGAGATACGATTAAAAAGTCGGTTTTCTGGGGTGTTTTGTGCAGTTTTCCCATATATTTATTGTATATATTTATTTATATTTATTTTTACATAATGTATATAATTATAAATATTGTTTTTATTAAAAATAAAATTTAAAAAATAAATATTAGAAAAATCTTTCATAAAAATTATTTCATTATTTGTATTATGTACATTGTATTATATGTGTATAATATTTGTATACAATTAACTTCCTTTTTATAAAATCCACCAAAAAATTAATTATATAACTTTAATTAATTAATTTAATGTAATAAAGAATTTTATATTTATATTTAATTATTTAATTCATTTATTTGATTTGATAACTTACCTTTTATGTAATGATTTGATTTTATACCTTAATTGGCCACCATTACGGTGGTTAATTGATTTCCATAAATTACTTTATTTATTTAATTAATGTAATTCCAAATTCAAAATTAATTAATTAATTATTTTATTTATTTAATTATTTTATTTAATTAACCAATAATCACCTTCCTTTTTTATTTTTCTTCTCTTTTTAATGGGCTCCTCCTTCCTCCTTTCCTCTTGATCGATCTTTGGCGGAGAGGAGCCCGATCTCTGAGCGTCGTCTTGTTGCAGAAGGGTGCCTAGCCTCCAAGCCGTCCGGTGACGGTGAGTCGGTTCTCGTCGAGGCCATCATGGCATGTCCGAACCCTGAGGTGAGATCCATTTTATTTGTTGTCTTTTTCCCGTAGTTAAATCATAGATTTATTTTCTGCTTAGACATAACTAATCTTTAGAATTTAGATCATAAAAAATCCATCGCATTTTACGTCCGACCTGCCATCGATTTCCATCTCATTTTTCATATCCCACCATTTTCACGTTCTACCCCACATAATTTATCACCTCCGGTCACGCATGGTGACCGGAGCAACAAATCTATCTTCCGCTCCACGCAAGATCCATATCATTCACTCATTCCATTTTTGTGTATAAATAAATAAAAAAATAAAAAAACCATATAATTTTTTTCCTGTTCATCTCACATTTGTTTTTACAGGGAAAACTTAAAAAAAGAAATAAAATTTTTGTTGTATTTTCTCTCTAATCTTTGTTTTGCAGAAATAAATAACCAAAATAAAAAATGCATATATTTTTGTTTATTTCTAACATCTTGTTTTGCAGGTCAAAATAAAATTAAAAAATATTGTTTTGTTTTTTTACAGTTCATGTTTTAAAAAAAAGAGAAAAACATTTCTTTACTGTTCTGTTTACAGATATTAAAAAAAACTTTTCCTTTTATTATATTTCTTGATTACAGAATTAAAAAAATATAAAAAAAACAAAAAAACAAAAAAAAACAAAAAAAATAACACAGGTTCTGTTGTCAACGCGTGCCCCCACGCGCACCGCAGGGCCGCGCTCCAGATCTCCACCGCGCCACTCCAGCGGGCGGCGACGCTGCCGTCCTCCACCTCCGCCAGGGGCGGAACCCCTCCAGGGCCCCCTCCGACCTCCGCTGGGACCACACCTCTCCAGCAAGGCCCACGACCCTCCTCCTGACCTCCGCCGAGCCGCCCATCCGCGGCAGTACACCTGCGCCTCTCCTCCGCCCGAAGCCGCCTTGCCACAGCCGTACGTGGCCCCGCGAAGCTGCTGTAATCCGCATGCTCGAGGTGGCCGCTCGCCACCCCCTTCCAGGCCGTGCCGCCCCGCCTCGCGCTCCGCCCCCGCACGCTAGGTGGCCGCGCGCGCCGCCATCCCCAGCTTCAGTTCCCCCGCCGCACCTCTAGTCCTCGGTCGTCCAACCGCTCCTCTGCCCCTCTGCCACAAGCGTGCCGCCACGCGACCCCCGATCCAGGCCGCCTGCTCCGTCCCCGAAGGCGCCAGCCCACGCGCCTCCCCATCGCGACCTCGCATGCCGCCCAGCGTCTCTCAGTGGCGGCGGCGGCGGGTGCCTCCAGCCTTTTTCTCCTTTTGGTTGGAAAGAATGAAGGAACCCTAGATGGAGATTTTGGAATAAAAAAAGAAACTTTTGGAAAATTTGCGGAGGTTTCCCTGACAGTTTATAAAATTGCAGAAACGCCCCCCTCTCAAGAACTGCACGTGCGCGGCACATGTCTTTTGGGTAAACTACATTTTCATCCTGCAATTTATTCTTATTTATATTCAGTTCACAAATTTGAAGAATTGCAAATTGGTCCCTGTATTTACAGAATAATAAACTTTGCATTATCTTCTTTAATTTTACATGCCCTTTTGATTGAACTAAATGTTTATTATGCTCTAAAAATTTTGTAAAAATTTTTGTAAACTCCTGCTATGCATGTGAACATGATATAAAATTTTCATAGCATTTTGTATTTATTTGATTTTTCTAAAAAATCAAAAAAACAGTGTATTTTTCCCTTCCCGAAATTACAAAATCTATAAAATATCGAAAAATTGCTTAAAAATTCCAAAAAAAATAGTGTAGGTGTATTTTGCTATGTTGTAATTTCTGGCCAATTTTTGTGTTTATATCATTTATAAAACTCCAAAAAATGCGAAAAATTGAAAAATCTTTAAAAAATGTAGAAAATTGTAGAAAAATCCAAAAAATCTGATTTCAGTTTCTAATTGTAGATATTGCCCTCTAGTTTATTTTAAAAATAAGTTTCAGGGATTTTGAGCATTACAAGATTTTTAATTTGCAAAATTAATCCTGACTGTTTATTATTTGCTTAATTTTCCACTGTTTTATTTTTAGAAAATCACAAAAACGTCGGAAACCTTTTAATTTTCTAAGCATTTTTGGCCTTTTTGAAAAATACAAAAAGAGTGGTTTGTGTGTGTTTCTCTTCACTTGTGAATATTTTTCTGCTTTTTAAAAAATTAAAAAAATTAAAAATTCAAAAACCATTAAAAATTCATTTCTGAAAAGACTGTAGAGTTTTTAAATCGTGCTCCTTGTGTTCGACCCTGGTCGCTATACCAGGTAAAAAGAATAACGAAAGCCGCTTACATTATCATTGATTTATCCTATTTTAAGTGCTTTATTTATTTTTCTTGATTGATCGCGCTTGGTGATTTGGGTCACGATGACCTTTGTTTATTATTTACTTAATCCGAGTCTCAGGCGTGTCATCAGTTTCTTATCTAGCTTTCTATCTTGTATGTATTCCCCTCCCTCTTTGTTCCAACCCACATCATTTTCTTTTTCTCTAGGCATGTTGTTCTGAGGGATGAGGCACACATTAAGGTTACTGATCATATGATTGAGTCGGATAGATTTGAGGCTGAAATGAGTATGCGATCTTTGGTGGATGTTGGGTCAAATAGGTGTCATGCCATTATTGAAGATTCTGATCTTGCACAACACATTGAGGATGTGATCATTAATGCAGTATAGACTTTAGATGATGAGACCGATGTTGTGAGTTTCCATTTCCAAATGTTGATCCTTGAGTCGGTTTCACAAGTCGTGATTCATGAGTCTGATGCACCTTCTCTTTCGGTACTTGAAGAGAAGGAATGGGAACCTACTATTACTATCATCCTATCAGCCGATCCATTTTCCCTCTCCTGACTTCCTTATCCCCATAGAGAACGTAGATGATGTTGATAAATATCTGGACCCATTTTAGGGGATGTTGCTAGGTGAGGAACTCTATTTTAATATGCTCGACTCTATTTGTCCCTCACATCATCTCCGATACATTTTTCAAGGATCAGATATAGTCAGTATTGCCCCACTTTTCACTGCATCTTGCATCATTCCCTGAGGGTTATCTATGGGAGGATGCAACATCTTCTTTGCACTCAGTTTCACTCTCTATGTGTGCACCTAATTTTTGTCGAATCACAAAATCGAGTCTTTGGATTTGTTTGACTTTTGTGAGTCTTATCTCCTTGATGACCCTGTAAAGTATGAGATCTGCTTTAAGATATTCGATTATTTTTGGATCTTTCGACCTCGTGTCCATCAGATATCGTGTTGCATAGAAAGTCTCCTGATCTTTACCTTTTGCATCTTTATGAGACTTTGGTTGTCATGGAGGATTCCATGACCAATCCTTCATTCTTCATGTTTGATTTTATCAGCTTTAATCATTCACTCAATCCCTGTAAGCCAATGACTCCTTTCATGCTACAGGACCCCATTTTAGTTTTCGATTTTTTTTTCCCAGTTGTACACACCCACTTGATAGTATATTCAGGTGTTGTTTTTCTTCTCTTCTATGTTGATTTCATCATTTTTCTCACACCGAGACAATGGCGAGAGTACGATATTTGCCTGAAAGATGTCGTCCTAAACCTTGACATAACGTTATCCTAACCTTTGCGCTCGGCAGGGGGCGTAAAACCTAGTGCTCGTTGAGAGGCATGTCAACACTCAATACCTCTTGTATATACATCTTTCATCTTTTATTCCTTCTTTCTTCCACATGTTTCCCTACATTATTGATCTCTCGTTGTATATCTATGTCTATGCTTATGATGTACTTTATCCTAAGTATAGGGGGTCTGGTCACCATGTTGTTCTTGTTCGTTCTCTTTCATTACTCCTTTCTTTGCCTATACTAGGGATATCCTAAGCTAAGTATAGGGGGAGTGTTGTGTTCGTTCTTTCATTTTTATTTCTTATTTCATTCCTTGTAGGAGCCTTTGCTGTTCTCTGTGATAAGAAAATTCCTTTAAAAATTAAAAGAAAGTTTTACAAAGCAGCTGTGAGACCTGCTATGCTCTATGGATCTGAATGCTGGTATGTGAACCATAGACATGTGCAGAGAATGGCTGTAGCAGAAATGAAAATGCTAAGGTGGATGTGTGGACACACACGTAAAGATCGGATTCGGAATGATGCAATCAGAAAGAAAGTTGGTGTTGCTCCGATCGAGGATAAGATGCGAGAAAACCGCTTAAGATGGTTTGGTCATTTGCAAAGAAGATCAACTGATGCACCAGTTAGGAGATGCGAGTGTTGGGATGTTGAGCCGGCTAAGAGAGGGCGGGGACGGCCCAAGAAGTGTTGGAAAGAGACCATACGAAGGGATCTTTGTTTTGTGGATATAAGCTCGGGATTGACCCAAGATAGATCTGAATGGAGGCGAAGAATCCATGTAGCCGACCCTACTTAATTTTGGGAAAAGGCTTTGTTGTTGTTGTTGTTCCTATTTATTAAAAACATAAAAACATATGGTTTCTTTATGTCTAATTATTAAAACCCATAAAAAGTAGAAAATAGATCCAAAAATTCCCCAAAAAATATATTATCTATATTATTATATTATCTAACATATATCTAAAATCACTAAAAATTACAGAACTATAAAATCTAAAAATCACAAAACCCTAAAAATCTTGTGAAAAATAGTAAAAAATATTGAAAACCATAAAAATATATCTTGTTGTCTTTGAATTTTCTTTACAATATACACTATGTAGTAAAAATAATTCTAGTTGATTTTGAACTTATTTATATTTATTAAACCTAAAACTATCCTAGATATTTAAATCGTTCGCTATTTGGTAATATTTAATACTTTAAAATTAGAAAAAAATCTATAAAATTAAAAATAGAGAAAAATTTAAAAAGCGCAAAAATATGATACCATGTATATACTAAATATCTTATATATTGCTTATAATATAGTAATATTATTGTTATATATAATTATATGTTTTATTTTAAAAATTAAAAAGAAATTAAATTTTGCAGAATTAAAAGAAAATAAAACTAAAATATATAATATATATATTATTTTTTAGATAAATATATTTAAAAACCACAAAAATTATAAAAGAGAAAAGTGCAAAATAAAATAAACATTAATATTATTTAACAGTAATTAATTATTAACTTTCCAATCTATCTCATTGCTCCCAATGTTCGATACTTTTCCATGCTTACACCTATACACATCTATAGTAGAGTTATAATAACTTTTAACTCACATTTACATTAATTGATTTATCTATCTTATATTGTGAGTTATCTGTTGATTAATTCATTTTTTAGCTTGGACACACAATGATTGCTATCTGATAAATCAGATTACTAGACTGACCAAAGCGAGTTGTTAAATACTACACTTTTTATTTTAGGATTCAACATCAATACAAGAAGATCGCAGGAGCTGACAGAAGCGTGTATTTGAGACAAAAAAATAAGATCGAACTCCTCTTTATTACATTTGAAACATAAGGCCCGTGATTGGGTTTTCGATGCATGGTTATGGCTTTTTTGTAATTTCCCAATATTATGCATATATACAATCTTAAAAATATTTTGTGTGTATAACCCTAATTGTAAGAGTTAATCTAATGAATTATAAGAAATAAGATAATTATAAACTTTATATCAGGTTTCCTATTTTCCCTTCCAAATTACTTTGATCTAAAGTAGTCGTAAGGCAAGAGTACATGTGTAGATATAGATGTTTTATAAATATTATCGTACTAATATATTATATATATAATACATGTGTTATTGACAAAGTTTATATGAACACAAGTATCTCCAACAAATAATGGTGTTTGGTGTTTCCAGATCACACACAAATCGTATACTATAAAAAGAGAACAACAAGCATAGTATCGACACATTTAGATTAACATTCAAATAGTATTAACAAGAATAGTATATTATCAAATTAACTAACATACAAATATATATTTGAAATAAAAAAATATGTTGCCTTAAATGTGAGAAGGGTGGATTTGCAAAGGAGAGGAAGAGCTCACGGGAGGAGATAAATGGGGGTAGGGAGGGGATTGGGAGAAGAGGAGTGAGAGTGAATGGCGAGGGGGTTAGCTTAAATAAGCGAGGAAGGGCCAATATTTCGGCGAATCATTCACCGATCGATATCAGTGGCACTGATTCCACCGAGCCTTGATGATCGTGCTTCCGCAATTCTGCGAAGATTGCCTCAAAAATCGCATTGATTATCAAACAGTTTACCGATCGATGAATAGTTCGCTGATCGATGCCCTGATATAAAAAATTCAAATGCCCTAATAGAGCATTTAGACGAGGGCCATGTCCTGTTAGGAAAAATGCTCGTGTAGGGAAATGGTCTAGGGGACTAGGACACATGTACAATGGATATGTGAGCCTCGAAATCGCTCCATCAGCTATTCATTGAGACACGAGCTGCTGACGGCAACCCGTGCTTCGCTCACACCGGCTGCACTAGACATGTCACTTTGGTGGGAAGGACATGCGAGGCTTCTGCCACGTCGTGTCTAGTCCACCACCACGACCGGAACCACTGAGCATCCTCTCCAGGTGTCAAGCACGAGAGAGCAGATAGGAGCTATAGGAGAGTTTTTTCCCTGACTGGGCATTCCAATCATCCAAATGCCATGTCATGGCATCTGACCTCAAGATTTCCCAGTCAGGGCATCGATCGGCGAACGGTTCGCCAATCAGCAAACCATTCGCCGATCAATGAGGTTTGTCGATTCTCAATTCCAACTATTTTTATTTATTATTTTTTATAATATAAAATTTAAAAAATTTTCCGGAATAATATATATTATTTTTATGTATTGATCGGTAAACGATTTGCCGATCGGAGAACCGTTCATCGATCGATATCCCGACAGAGAAATACTATGGTCAAATATCCTGAACATGACATTTGGGTGATGAGGACGCCCTACCAGGGAAAAAACTCGCCACAGGACCCTTTTCTGAGCTTCGTGGTTTCGAGACAACCCTAGCAGTTCTGTGATTTCATTGGAGTCCGTCAAAGCTTTCTAATTTGCTTAGTCACGCACCATTTGACAGATTTGTTTGCAAAAATCCCCTCAAACTTATTCTCCCTTACACCAAAGTCACCACCAATGTTCTGTTTGCTTACTGGGATGCGGTGGTTTGGGGTAACCTCCTGTAATCATAGTAGTTGTTTGGATGATTACGTGGGTTGGAGAGGGTCGGAATAAGGAATGCGATGTGATGTCACATTGATTTGTGATGGAATTTCAACTCAAGAATGCATGAGATAAATCTGATTACCTTGAGATAATCCAGTAACCAAATGGACCTGGGTTGAGTTCGAATGGAATAAACTCCTTTCAAAATATTCGTTAAAAGGGTAAAAGCATTTTGATTTTGGGATTTTTACCCGGCAGACCCTGTAATCTTTTCCAATTGCTTCTACGACCTTTGAAACATCGTAATTCCTCTCCGACCTCGTAAACTTGCTCCGTCTTACCCAACAAACCCTGCCATCAATTTTAACTATATTTGATTCAAATAGTTGGGTTAGTCTTGAGTTAACCTAACCAATTTACCATCGAATGGTTAGGATTAGCCAAAATAAAAAAATAGGAAAAAAATCATGCAGACGTTCTTGCGGAGGGGAGGGGGGGAGGGGGTGAAGCAGCGGCGGCAGGGGGGAGGGCCTCCATCGTCGGCAGGTTGGGGGGTGGGGGGGGGGGGGGGGGGGGGCGAAGCGGCGGCGGTAGGGGGGAGAGGGGGGCTGAAGTAGCAGTGGCGGGGGGCGCCCTCCATTGTCGGGGGGGGGGGGGGGGGGGGGGGGGGGGCTCCATCGGAAGCAGCGGCGGGTGGGGGGGTTTGGGCTCCATCGGCGGCGGGGCGGGGCCTCCATCGGCGGCGGGTGGGGGCAGGGAGCAGCATCGCCGGGGGCGCGGGGGAGGGGGGGGGGGCAGCATCGCCGGAGCCGCGGGGAGGGGGGGCGAAGCAGCGCCGGCAGGGGGGCCTCCATCGCCGGGGGGGGGGGGGGGGGGGGTCTCGGATGATGGAGTGACACTCAATGTAAATTTAATAAATAAAATAGGTACAATATAAAGGAACATAACAGAATCTGGTTAATTTAGCGGGTAAATTGATGGGCCTTAACCGCAGGGTTTGTAGGGTAAGGGTTAGCAATTTTACAGGGTCGGGGGAGGAATTACGATGTTTTAAAGATCATAGAGGTAATTGGAAATGATTATAGGGTCTGCCGGGTAAAATCCCTTTGATTTTTTTGATGGTTAGACGGGTTGAGTGGTAATTATGACGTGATTTGTTTTTGGATTGTATTATGTCACATTTACAAATAATTAGATTTTAATTTGGTGACGATGATATTTTTTTATTGAAGGTGGTTAGAAATATTTTAGTGAAAAACTGTGATAAACATACCAAAAAATTCGAACCTGGAATGTTGATATGAAATACAGATATTCGATTTTACATTGCCTTTCGAGTAATTTACGGGCAAGCCTTTGAGATTGTAAATTACTGATTTTGATAACTAAAGTGAATGTTATTGGTATTGGTCGATTACAAGGCAATTCCATCTCTACAAATCAAGCAACATATTGGAAATGAACCCGATGATTTTTCTCGTTCCTAACGTTTAGACCCATAAAACTAGAGGATGAGATCGAAATTTCCCTATTACAGTACAATCAAAATCTAGGATAGGTTTTATAAATCACCATTACCGTAACGGGAACAGAACGGCCGTTGTGGGTCCTAGTTCTAACGGCGCTATTGACGCCGTGAGTCTAACGGCGATGGGCCGTGGCCCATCGACACGTGGGACCTGCTTATGGCGAGCGCAGGTGGGGGAATGGACCTCACGTGAGATTCACCTGCCAACGCTCACGTGCACCGTCGACGTCCTTCGCCTCGTCCTCGGGGTTGGTCTTCCCCTCCAATCGTGTAGCGGGCCCCACCTGTCGAGCTGGCCACGTGACCCCGAGCGGCGTCGTTAGCTGTGAGTGCCGCGAGTCCCCTTCATCACGTGACGATACCCCTTGACGAATGAGAGCTAGACACAGCGCATATAATTTCCGGTTGGCAGAATTTCTTTACTAATCCCTTCGGTAGGACAATAAACAGGAATAAAGATGGAGAATAAAGAGAATAAGGGTCTATTCTCTCTTTGGCTGGAGGATAAGAATAAGGAGAATAAGGTGAAATAAACGTAGGTAAGATGTGATAAAGATATGAATAAGAGTAAAATAAGATGGAATAATCGAGAATGGTCATATCACTGGAAACCGTATCGGGAGGAGAATTAACCCCTTATTTCAGGATCTATTCTCCAACCAACCAGGACCTAAGTAGATTTCATGGTTTCCCCACAGCCAAACTCGAAAAAGATAGATCCGAATGTGATGTCCGAGATGTATTGACTATTTTGCCGAGGATCGTAACCGTGAAGCTGCGTTTAACTGAGGTCACCTATCACGTACAGAGATATTCGTATCACATCTGCTTATTGCCAGGTTGTATATAACTTTTGATACCCCATATAGTTAAAAAAAATATTTATATAATTTATTTTTATGGAACTCGGGAATAATAACCACAGCGTAGTTATCGTTACCACAGGCATTATTGCACTAAGCATATCTTAACAATCAAAATTAGACCCCCCCCCCCTAATTGAGACCCCACATGGGTGGGTAAGACTGGCCCAGTGGCCATCACGTGACGAGCGCCCATCAAAGGAGGGTGACGTAGCTCACGTGCAGGCAGCACGTTCCCCATGTGTGGACCCCGCGCGTGTACGCTTTTGGATGGAGACGTCGCGTGCGGCTCACGTGCTGCTTCCTTCGTTTTCTCAACATCGTTATCCAATGCCCGTTTTTTGTCCCCCGCGATTGCTTGGCTTTATTCTCTGCCAATTATGAAATAAAATAAAATAATTTTAAATCATCTTTAGTGAGAGTAATATTGCTCTGCATACATCACGATCTCGTGGAACTTTTCCATATAAATTGGTTTTCTTATTATTAATTAATTATTCTTGAGTGACGGAACATAATATTGATGGCAACTCTCTACGGACTGCACTCGTAACTGCAGTTTGGTGGGTTTGGAAGGAAAGGAATCTTAGACAGGTCAATTCAGGAAGAAACTCCCCACAAAGAATAGTTGATGGAATTGTGTGGAATGCAAACATGGTTTTTTTTGGGAAAGTTTTCTCTATATTTCTCAGTAAAGATGTAAAATACAGAAAGGGGCACGGGGCCTTAGTTACAAAAAAGAAGGGGGGGAGTGATGGAGCCCAGGCAGCACAAAATCCCGGGTCCATAGTTAACATTTGAGTATAGCAGAGTTTGTTAGCACAGACTTTACAACGGTAGCAGGGCAGAGATCCTACAGATGTCCATCGTCCGTTCCTTTCTTTCCAGATTTCCCAGGTCGTCGCAACGAGAATTATTCCAAGACGTTGCCGAACATTGGCAGAGTGAGTCGATTTAATCCAATCCAAGGCCTCTACAAGGCTTCGAGGTGCAGTTGTAAGTACCCCAGAGGCGAAGTTGATCTTGGATCAGATTTCATAAGAGAATTGGCAGTCAAAGAAGATGTGGCTTTGGGACTCCAGGGCGCTGTTGCAAAGGTAACAAGGGGTGTGAGCCGCAATACCGAGTCTCGCAAGCCTGTCAGTAGTGGGCAGACGACCAAGAACGACCCTGTATAGGGTACAACAATGCTTGGGGTCGCCCCCTTCATCCAAACCACATCAGCCCAAGGCACGGGATCTCGCCTCAGGCGAACAATATCCATGGCAGCAGATAAAGAGAAGGTAGAGCCAGCGGGTAACCACGCAAATGGGGGAAGAGATCCTCCAAACGAAGCGCGAAGAGGCGGCGTGAGGAGAGAATAAGTTTCCACGTGGGGGAGGCCGAAGCAACAGGCACCGCATCAAAGAAGGAGCTTGAATGTAGATAATTGATGTTCATGAAAGAGGCCCACAAAGAGGAGCCTGCATTCAGGATCTTCCACGCCCATGAGATAGACATCGCCGCTTTAATGGTAGTAACAGAACGGATGCCAAGGCCCCCCTCCGCCCTCGGAAGGCATAAGGTGTCCCAAGCAATGGAATGGAGGCCATTATTCCATAGGAAATCAACAAAAAGCATATCGACCCTACGTGCAGTGAGGGATGGGACGATCGTGCCATCAGTCCAAAAAAGGACCAAACCACCACGACGGTCTTCAAGAGTTGGAGACGACCGGCCATAGATAGGGCCTTTGCTTTCCAGCCGTACAGCAAGGCCCTAACCCTCCTCAAGCATCCTCGCTGAGGAGACACGACAGTAAGAAGAAGCGAGCGGCAGCCCCAAGTAGGTGGTATGTAGAGAGTGACGAAGAAGCCCCAGACATAGACAAATCCCAAAGTCGGCCGGGCTATTTTTTGGCCGGAAGAGCTTGCTTTTTCGGGCGTTCATGGCAAGCCCCAACATATGGAGGAATTCATTCAGGATTTCTTTGACCGCAAGGAGCGAGCGGGATGTAGCCTTGCAGAAGAAGAGAAGGTCATCGACATAGATGTGGTGTGTTTGAGTGGCTTGAGCGGGTCTACGGACACAAGCGAGCGGTTTGAGAGCACCATTGGCGACATAGGTCTCCACCAGAGAGGTGAGTGCCTCCATGCCAATTACAAAAAGGAGTGGGCTTAAGGGGTCCCCTTGGCGCAAACCCCTAGTACCCCGGAAGAAGCCATGCGGAGAGCCATTTACCATGACAGAGAAGGAGGCGGTAGAGATGTAGTAATTGATCCAAGAGATCCATCGATCCCCAAATCCCATACCCTTCAAGCAATGGAGGATAAATGCATGCTCAATAGTGTCGAAGGCCTTAGATAGGTCAATTTTTAGGCAAGCCCGATTGGAGGCCGTCCTCCAGTCAAAGCCCACCATTATTTCTTGCGTGAGCCTCAAACTATCGCCCATAGTGCGGCCCTTGATGAAGGCTGATTGATTTTGGGAGATAATTTGAGGGAGAACGGATGCCAACCGAGTGGCAAGTAGCTTGGCAAAGATCTTGTAGACGACATTGCAGCAGGAGATTGGGCGAAAATCCGAGAGCATATTAGGTAAAGGGACTTCGGCACGAGGGTAAGGAAGGTTTGGTTAAGTTCTTTGATGTGGTTTCCTCCCTGGCAGATGTAAGCAACAACCTCACAGAGATCATGCTTGATTAGGGGCCAGTGTCGTTTGAAAAAACTCCCATTTAATCCATCTGGGCCGGGGGCTTTAGAGGAGGGGATTGATTTCACGACCTCGAGAATTTCGGCCTCCTCGAACGGGCGCTCCAACCACTCACAACCAACCGAGGAAATTTTCATTTTTGGCGCAGGGGGCGGCAGCAGGTTAACACGGGGGATAGGAGGCTGAAGGAGGTCGCCGAAAAATTCCACCGCAGCGTTTGCCACCAAAGCATGCTTGTCGAGCATTTGGCCGTCATTTGTGAGGAGATAGGGAATGGAGTTTCTAGCAATGCGGGCGTTGACCAAGAGGTGGAAAAATCTGGTATTGCGGTCGCCGAGAGTTAGCCAATCCATGCGGCTCTTCTGCTTCCATGCATATTCAAGGTCGCTCTCGAGGTCCCCATAGTGGGACTTGATATCAATCTCAGGCTGGGCTAAGATTGGGTCTAGGGGATAGACAACAAGGGCATTGTTGATCATCGCCAAAGCGGCTTCTGTCACCTTAACCTCATCCATGATGTTAGCCTCCTCACTGTCCCAGGCTTTGAGGGCCATCTTCACATTCCTAAGCTTCAGAGAAAGTCGGAAGACGGGGTTGCCACGGACCAAAGATGCCCAATCATTGGTGATCATGTCCATGTACCCCAGACGGGAGGCTCAGTAATGAAAATACCGAAAAGGTCTTGGCTTTGTTGTCGCCTTTGACAAGGCAACAGTCATCAGCAGATGGTCACTTGAGGGAAGGGGTGCGTATCGCAACCGACAGGCTGGGAATTTGCACAGCCATGCGGGGTTGACCAGGCCATGATCTAGGCAAGCAGCGACCCTAGCCGGGCCGGTGGAACAATTTGTCCAAGTCCAAGGGTTGCCAGAAGATTGTAGCTCGAAGAGGCCACATGAGTCAATGCACTTGTTGAAGTCATCCATTGCCATCGTTGCCGGAAGCCTACCACCAAGCTTTTCGCTGTCAAATCTGACAGCATTGAAATCTCCAATAACCATCCATGGAGACTCTAGAGAGGTGCTAACGAAGACGAGGTCCTCCCAAAGAGCCCTGCAGTGCAACGGCGAGTTCGAGCCATAGACAAACGTGATAGCAACCGCTAAGCCACCCAAGTTCGAGCAGGAGATGGTGATAGCTTGTGGGGAGGTAGGAATAGGGGAGCAAGACCAACAGTTCTCCTTCCAGAGAATGTATATGCGGCCTAGGGCAGTGTCGTTATGTATTATGCCCCATCTGCTAGGGAAGTAGGAGGCAAATTTCCTCCTGTTCTCCGGTCTGACCTTGGTCTCAACAAGACCAATTAGTTCTGCTCCAAGAGACGTGAGATGACGGAAGAGATCCTTGATTTTTCGGGGCTGGTTTAGCCCCCTCACATTACAAACTGCCACAGACATTAAGGACGTGGCGGAGAGTGGCCATGGGGGCATGTTGATGTTTGGCTGGAGCTTTTGCCTCCGAGCGGGAGAATCTTCTTCCTATGCATCGCTGTATGCAATGCCAGATTGGGATCCACCAAAACAACCGATTGGGTAGTTGATTGTGCATGCGAGTTAAATGAGGGGGGGTTCTCTGTTATCTGGTATGGGGTCGGTTGCCGGGGAGTAGAGGTCAATACGAGAAGCATCCAGTTGTGTACATGGTTCACGGCTGGCATGAGAGGGAGGCTTCCTGGGGATGGATTGACGAGTCCGGGATTGCGCTTGTTAAATAAATGTAAATGTGTGTGATCGTGCGTAAATAATGATTTGTCGTTTCGTTGTAGGCGGAAATCGGAATCGGTCACGAAAATAACCACAAATATTTATTCAATTTTTATTCACGTGGTTTTATGTTTATTTTATTTGGGCAAGTCCCAAGGTCGAACACAAGGAGGCAAAGGAACAACCTAGAATTATGTCTATCAAAGTTCGTGTGCGGTTTTCGAGGCGGTCTTTTTTTTTTGGAATTTTTAATGCAAGAAAGGATGGAAAATGCAATTTCGGCCTATTTTAGGGACTAAAATGTAAATTACGCTAAAAAAATATCTGAAAAATATGAAACTTGGCCAAGATGCAATTATGATGAAATGAATGCACTATGATTTTTTTTTGAATTTTTGGATGCAAGATAATTTTTTTATGAATTTTTAAATGCAAACAAAATGAATTTCAATATTTAATTATAATAAATATTAAACCTAATTATTTTCTAGGGATAAAATTATATAAGATCCATCACTAGGTGATGGATCTCAGAAAAATCCAAAACCTTGAAAATACCAGATTCAATACCTATTAAAAATTAAACATAGAAATATACAAAATGATTTTTACAGAATAAACTATGCATGCAAATGAAATTCTTTTTGGGCACAATGTTAAGCACAATTAATTCTACAATATATGATTTTTTGGGAATTTTTAGATCAACGGTTAATCAATGACAAATATAAGAGCACAAACTGAGAAAAATATGCAAATTTCCACAAAACAATTATTATTATTTAACCAATGATCACAAAAATATCCACGATATGCTAAGATGTAGAGAATTAAATTATGAACAAAATGCCAATTTTTGATAAATAAAATGATGCAATGTAGTTGTTCAAAATAAAGGGGAAAGACAGGGGTACATATGCAATAAAATAAATAAATAAAATAAGTACAAAATACAGGGGGGACCTAGATGAAATTACCAATATGGATGGGGGGTGCCTTGCAAAATTACCACCAGGTCACGCACGAAGCAAGTGACCTGGTCGGTGAGGTCCTTTGCATAAAATGGCGAGATGGCTAGGGCTCTTCTACAATTGTCACAAGGTCACATGCGAAACTCGTGACCAGGGGAATGTTTTGTGAATTGATGGACGCTTGAGGGCTTCTTTGTAAATTGCCCCCCGGTCACGTGCGGAACACGTGACCTGGGGTGCTGACGTCTGCTGAAGTTCCCCCCAGGACGCACATGCCTCGCACGTGCGCGGGGGGCCTCGGGTCTGGACCCCGGCCCGGCGGTGGTGAAGGGCGACGCGAAAGGGGCTTCTGGCTGGAATCTCGTCGGTGGTGGTCCTGGAGTGGCCGGTGGAGAGGAGCGTTGATGGCTCGGCCAAGGCGGAGGGGCGTACTCAGGTGGGACGCGTGGCGCGAGGGTACGCAGTCCGGCAGGGGGCCTCTGGCGTTGGCCGGTGCTGCGGAGGAGAGGACTGGGGCGGAGCATCGTCGGCCGTCCTCTGGCCGACACACGACCGAGACGGTTGCGGAGCTTGTCGGTGAAGACGTTGCTGGGGACGATGGGGATTGAAGTCGGAGAAGATGGTCAGTGTTGGAGACGAAGTCGGCGAGGGTGTCAGCGGAGGTCATCGTCGTCGTTGACGTGGTTGTCGAAGACGAATGGAGTGGTAGCTCTACGGTGGATCGTCGGAGGGTTGAACTCGGTGATAGGCTCTACGACAACAGGGCCGGAGCGAAGCAGGTGCGGCGGTGGAACGCCGTGGGCAACAACGACGTTGAGGGAGTACGCCGGACCTCACCGGTTAGAAGATGAAGGGGCGGCGCTGTCACCGCTGTCCCTTCTTCATTGATAGCGATCAACGTATATTTTTCAGAGGTGCGACAGTGGAGCTTTTATAGTCCGCGATGATTCAGCCGAAAAAGGCAGGATGGTGGATGGCGTGATTCGAGGGGATTTGATCGAGGATCAAGGATGATGGAGGATTTTTGATCGGAGTTAGGAGGCTACTCGATTCGATTGCGCGAGAAGGAAGGTGGAGAAATCGGAGGATCTCGGCCGAGGGATTTGCGGCGGTGGTTTCAGATTGGGAAAGGGGAAAGTGCTGCTGAGGAAGATGATGACCCTAGGCCGTCTGATCGGCCGATGATCGGATGGCCCAAATGGGCCACGTGGTGGCCTGGGGATAAAGGCATGGCTGCACGTGCTTGGCGCGTGCCTGGAAGGCACATGCCTTGCACGTACGAGGTCTTTTGAATTTTTTTATAAAAACTAATTAATAAAAATGCCAAAATCGGCTGACACATGGCGGCTCCAGGAGCTACCACGTGTCAGCACCACAAAAATCCGAAATTAAATACTTTTTAAAATTTATAATAAATAGCAAATAGCCTCGGATAAAGATGTTTCTTCACGAAAATTGTTCATCTCGATGAGATCTACAAGGTTCATGAAGAAAAAATCGATCAATTGCACAAAGTGATATTTTTGGGGTATCCCATGTACATAGGACACCTTGATTTTTGGTTTTTGTAATTTTTTGTCATTTTTAAACCAGATAAAAAATCCAAAAAATATGATAAAATCAGAAATAAATATTTACACATTAATCTAATTTTTTTGGATTTTTTATTAATTAATAAAAATAAGAAAAAAATAATGAAAAAAACCAATTTTGTACAGTCGGTTAGTGAAAACTCGGACCCAATTTGTTTCTTTGATTTCAAGCTCAGATTGGATTTGGATTTTTGCGCATTTTTATCAAAGAAGATAAATGAAAAGAAATGAACTAAAATAGGTTAAATATGTACATAAAATAATAGGTCAAAAACCGCTAAAATACAGAATGTACAAAAGAGCCCCAAAATCCAACTTTCACATATGAGCTCTAAATCACTTGAACTTGGTCTTGTTTTGAAGGTAATTGAATGTATAGTAGTTCAAAAGTAAGTAGGATCAAAACATACACTAGATGGGGAAGATATGAGGTTTTTAGTCCAGAAATCATGAAACTAGGGTTTGGGTTTTTGGTCCACTTATTTAGGTTAGTTATTTTTTTGTATTTTTCATTTATTCTTGTTAGTGATATGTAGAGGTGGTTTTGGGTCATTCGGAGTTAGCATGATTTAGTTAAAAATCAGGGAAGTTAGGCTATTTACAGGTCATTTTTGGCTGAGATTTTTGGCTTCTTATTTTGTGCATAAATAATGGATAAAATACAATTCTTATGAAAACATGCATGAATGCTAATTATGCAGAATAAATGAAGAAATGCTGATGATTTTGAGGGATTTGAGCTTAATTAATGAGATTTAGAGTGATGAATCCGAGATTCATCATCCCCCTATACTTAAACCATGCTCGTTCCCGAGCATCAAAAAGAAATGCCATGAGGTGAAATGAGATTGGGTTCCATACCAAGACCATGAGCTGAAGGTGAAAATGAAACTAGACTCGACCTTTGGATTATTAGTGTGGCGGAACTTCGGTGAGACTTAGAATTTCAAAATCAACAGTGAAAAGCGAGAGAACGAGAGCCGCTAAATAGCGGTCTGACAAGTCAGACTCACTGTCGCTGATGCGACTGCTCAAACTTCCTCGGTCTTCAACAATTAACCCACACAATCAATCAGAGAATGAACAACAAGGATTAAAATTTATTATACCCTACTAAAGATGTACAATGGAAAGCAAGTAGGGGTCGAACTCAAGAAGCAAAGGCGTAGAGCATAGATAAGAATCCAATCCTAAGTCTAATAAGCAACTTAGCTAATCTAGAATATTTGTGGGTTTTTAATTTTTATATTTTTTTGTTTAATTTTTAATTTTATATTTTTGTATTTTGATTTTTAATTTACTGATTTTTATTTTCTTTTTATATTTTATATTTTTCTATTTTCTTTTTCAATATTGGAAAATAAGGACAATGTAATAAAAAGGAGAAAGAGATATTTATAAAAATAGGGAAAAAGGTGCAAAAATTAGGAAATAAAGTCTTTTTGGTCTTTTTATACTTTTTTACTGTTTTTGTGATTTTTGGGTAATTTTTAGAATGTTTTTGGTATTTTTAATTAGCAAAATAAAGAAAACAGTGGCAAAAATGCAAGGCTGAAACTTAAAATGGAGAAATAAAATAGCAAACAGTAACAAAAATTCTCCAAATTAATTTTTTCTTAAAGATAATAAAACAAAGAAAATTCAAGAAAAGAAAACACTATTTTTGGATTTTTTATGAATTTTATAAATTTTTATGAAGGTTTTTAGAGTTTTGCAATTTTTAAGAGTTTGGTTTTGTATTTTTTAATGATTTTTGGTCTGGAGCTAAGACACACTAAAAGGGGCAAAATATATTTTTTTGGGATTTTTCTGGAGTGTTTTTATATTTTTTATAGATTTTCTAATGCAAACAGTGTTGAAAAGGCATGTTTTTGAATTTTTAAAAATAATAAAATGCAATGAAATTGGAAAATAAAAATATGCCGTGATAATATGATGCAACAGGAGCTTAACTCTATTTTTGGAGATTTTTTGGGGTTTTATAGATGCATGCAAAAAATACTAGAAGCGTAAGGAAAATGCATGTTCGCAGGGGCATTTATGGAAATACCAGAAAATTAAGGGGCCTTAGCGCAATATTCCCAGAAAATAGATAACTGAATTAAATTTTGCTGGTCTAAATTCAAATGCTCAAAACGCCAAGGCTATGCCTACAAAAACGCCAGAGGGCACGTGCTTTAGACACGTGACCTGGCGAGGATATAACTGCAATAATTAAAAAGCCCAAGGGCTTTAAAGCAAAATGTCTACTACTTTTATACTGCGGTCAACAGTTTAGGTACTAAATAGAAATACAAATGTCGCCTGGGGGTTTCCCGCAAAAACGCCAAGCAGCTCGTGCAAAGCACGCGCCTGGCGGGGATATAAATATAGATTATGCAAAAACTGAGGGGGCCTAATGCTAAATATACAAAAAGTTTTAATGCTGCAGATGAATGCTTGAGAGTATCTGGAAATTACACAAAATGTGGGGGCGCAGATGCAAAAGCCCCCACTAATCCACGTGGCAGCGCGGATGGCCAGGATGATGGAAGATCTACGGTGGTCCCTTCCTCCAACTGCGGGCGACTGTGATCAAAAGGGGAGGGGGAGAATGGACGGTGGCTGTAGCTCACCCCCCTCCCCCGCGTTATGTTCTTCCCCCAGGTGCGCGAGGGCGGTGCGCGAGCGTCAGTGCCGCCTCCTCCGGCGAGCCTCAAGATGCCCCGATGATGGTGACGCGTCGGCGCTGGGTTTCTGCAAAAAAAACGGGTGAAGAAGTTGGGGGCAAAGTGCCCCAACCTCGTGGAGCCTCTCACAAGGGGACGGATGTATGGATCGGTGAAGACGACCGGCGAGATTCGATGCCGGCCGCTGTTGATTCGGGTGCGAGGATGGTTGCTTGATGAAGATCTCGACAAAGGGAAAAGCCACTGGGGTTTTTTTATCATTCAAACCTTAGAGAAAAGAAGAGAAAAGGGGGGAGAAGAGACCTCACCCGCACTAGCACAAGGGGTTCTCCGGCGAGAACTCCGGCGAGGGGATCTACTCGATTCAACACCGCGTCGCCCCGTTTAAACGCCCACCAAGCTCCTGCTGTCACCACGAGTCTGGTCGAGGGTCTAGGTTAGGGTTTTGGAGGTGGAAGAGTGACCAAAGTCGAATGGAGTGGTTTGGGGTTATTTGAAAAGTTGGCCGAGAGGGCTCCTTGCACGAGGTGCACAAGGCGCGACAGAGGTCCAATCTCCAAAAAAATCAATGGGCGTGCAAGATCAATAGTAGGTCTACATTTCTCGTGAAGACATCGACCTCAAACGGTGAAAGATGAGGTCGGGAAAAATCCACGAAGATGGGACAAAACCCATTCTGACAGGCTTCAGACCTCGGTCAGAGAGTTGACCGAGGTCAACCAAGGGAGAGATCTGGTTGGTCCACGTGGACCAACCAGAAAAAACCTTGGAAAAAAGGTTTCTAAATTCAATTAAAAATAGGAAATGATTTTATTAATTTTTGATTATAAAATAAAAAATGTTTCTTATTTTATGAATTAATTTATGGTGATTTTTATTTATTTTTATGGAGTATATTTTTACAAGTTTGCATTTATACCCCTATAGGTATCTATATCTATGTATTGGAGTCTTTTATTTTTAATTGTATATATTTGATTTATTTATTTTTTATTATTATTTTATAAAATTATAAAATACTTTTATATACACAAATATATTTTTATTTTATTTTTATGAGGTGTTTTATATATTAAATAAAATATAAAGGTATAATGTATAGGTATGTGTATCAGTAATGTATCTATGTATTGAATATATGTTCATATTTATTTTTATTTTTCTTTGCATTTTTATTCTGATTTTAATGCACATAATCATTATAAGTAATATTTACAACATTATAAAAATATAAAAATATAAAAATAATGACTAACTAATAAATTGAATATTTTAATATGTACGAGTATACAATAGGGGTCCAAAAGTCAACTTTCAAACCGTAGCTCCGCCAAATGCGAAACTACCGCCATTAAGTAGCTTATTTTCTTCTATATACAATTAAAGGTGAGTACGCTGCATTTGGAGTTTTCGTTTGTGAGATACGGGTCTGGGAAGTTGGCATTCTGGATTTTTATTCAGACCATAACTTTTTATCTGTACATTATTTTTCAGTGAAATCAATTTTGTATTTTTCTTTATAAATTTATCTACAACTTTCATGTACAAAGTTTCTTTATTTGATGCACAAAAAGTGGAACCAAAAATAGGTCCCAAAATGAATAAAGAATGAATAGAATGTATAGGTATTTTATCTGTATTTTGGCCCTTATCTCCCCCTACTTGATTCCTTGTCGACCGAGTCATCGAGGTGCCTAGGTCTCGGGGTTTCGGGTCATAAAATATTTACAATATTTTATTCTTTTTCTTTTCTTTTCTTTATTCTATAATTTTGGCTTTAAAAACCGCAATTTATACAACATTTACACACATATACATGAATGCTAAAATGCATGAATTAATGCTATTTGCACGCATTTGCTAGGGTTTTTTAAGGCCAAAATGATAGAATAAAGATGATGAAACGTGGATTCATCAAACAGCCATCAAGTTCTACATGTCATTGCTACAGTTTCGGCTCAGAAATCATCTTAGATCAATCCTCTTCCCAAAGCATACCCTATGAACATTGAATAATCGACTCATGTGTGTGAAAGGTTTTAGCTCTTCCCATCCAGAATGCTGGACTACCATGCTCATATCCTCTCCAGTAACTCGTCCTCGGGGTGTCAGGTATTTCCTTATAAGGCCTGTCACGCTGTGTTCACAATCGAATTGGGGGAGAAGTTAGAAGAAGGAGAAAAGAACTGGAGGGTGGCCAGTGTAGTCACCTCTCCTTGTGAAGATGGCCAGTGTAGCCGAGTCTTCACCAAGATTTGCAGGTTTTCTTGAAGCTTGGACCTTTTTGGTCAGATATTTATTTGGTAGAATGCTTCTTTGTATTTGGAATTTTTAATGGTTCTGCTTAGATCTTATTGTGCCCCTACGGATATAGAATCTTTTTGTTTCCGTACATTTTTGGGGTCTTAGAAAAAATTGTGCCCAGCTGTCCAACCCTTTTCCGAAGCTTTATTTCAACCCATACTCCGGTCTTTAGATTTCCACGCTGCCAGAAAAGAAACTCACGCAATCTTCCAACATCCCATCTGAGTTGATCTAAGTGCATAGTGCGAGAGTACAAATTAATTCCCTATTCCGGAGTTGTACCCAGAATGAAGAGACCAGGTTAGACACTAAGAGTCAAACGCTGCACATTGTCATATGGAACTCAAAGAATTAAGTCAAAGACCTGAAGCTTCTAAAATCCTATTTCTCAGTGAAGTTCCTCTGAAAATTAGGTGGACTAAAGTTAAGTCCAGACCACTCTCGGTTTCGGCTCATAACTTGGCTCAGAACCCAAAGACTTTTCACAGATGCACATGAATGTGATGCTGGATGAAGTGCAGGTGTGTGAAATGCAGACACGCTTTTTTTGCAAGCTTTTTTTTGCAAAAAATGAATAAGAAGTCATTTTTTCAAAAAATTTGGGCACAATTATTATTAGTAGCAAAACTCTTTTTCTTATTATTTTCCTTTGTTGTCTTGTTGTTTTGTTTTCAATTTAATTACCCATCCTGTAAATACATATAAACTTACGTGGAAGTACGAGATATGGATAAAATATATACAAAGTATATATGCAGACCCCCTATACTTAGCGAGTGCTGTGTCCTCAGAGCACAGGAAGCGTAAAGAAGACATAGCTCGTGCTAAGCGTAAGAGAGTGAAAAAGAAAAAAGAAAAAGAACAAGATATACATGTCCGCCCCCCTATACTTAGACTGTGAACAGTCTAACTATAGAAGAAGAGCAGAAAAAATGAAGCGGTCAGGATATGTTGATGAAGAGAGTATATACAGCTGGGTGTCGTTTCCCCTATACTTAGACTCCGGTCAGCTTAAGTATAGGAGAGGGGTGGAATTGGAGCGATCGGGAGAAGTGTGATGGGAAAAATGGTATATACAGATGGCATCCGTCTCCCCCTATACGTAGGCCTTGGCCTAAGTAGAGGAAGAAGTTGTACAAGGAGACCGATGTGGTTGGGAGGGAGGGTGGTTAGCCGATGATTAAGGTGATTTTCAGTTGATCTTTTTGTGAGCATGCAGTGGGAGATCATAATGATGAGATGGAGATGAAGCATATGATTCCCAACTATTATCAATGTCATCCTCAGAAAAATCATGATGGATAGTGGATGAAGTGTTTGAGTCAGATGAAAGATATCCATCATCGGAATTATCCTCAGAGGAATAGTATTTGAAAGTGGACATACTCCAAATATTCTGGTCTCTTTGTTTCTTCAGTTGTTTCCTCAGAATTCGTTCCTTCTTGGGATCAAGCGGTTTGTCCTCGGATGAATATTCAGAAGCACCGGTCTCAGTCAGCTCATACAAAATAATTCTAGTGTACTTGATGAGGGCAGGAGCATCAGCTTTGGATGAATAGTAGTTAGGAACGGGAGTTGTCCAACGAGAATCAAATTTTGGATCCTTGCGAAGATATGGTTTAACCGCTGCCGAACAGACTTCACTCATGTAGATTACCTTTTTCGGACCTGATGAGGGATCATCAGCTGATTCCTCTTCCGAAAGGTCAATGGTGACTTTCTTTTTCTTGTTTTGTGAAGGCGTCGCTTCACTTGAGTATCCAGATGAATAGCCATTGGAATTCTTCTCCTTGGTCGGTGTTCGTCTTGCGTATTTGTTCTTAATCTTCTGAATGTTGGTGCACTCATGGTCTGGGATGATTTGGTCAAGGTATTCAGAGTAGTTTTCTCTAGGGTGCGACCTTGCAAAAGTCTCAGGATCATATAAGAATGATTTGTCTATTTTGAGATCCGCGGGAATTGAAAAACTAGGGAGAGTCTCTACATGTTCGTTCTCAATTGATTTGACATTGGAGCATTCCTGTGTCAAGTTGATGTAATCCATGTAGTCAGAATAGGTTGACCCAGGGTGTGCCCATGCATAAGTCTCCGGATCATATGATTCATATACTTGATTCTCCATGGTGAGTGCAACTGGGAATGGAGCATGGGGGAGATTCTATAAACCAATAGTCTCATCAACAACTGCTATCTCAGGTGTAGCAGTGGGGTAGGGCTCTTCTACCGCTTCATGGTTACGGTTGTCTGGGACTTTGTGGGTTGCCTCAGAAAATTATGGTTCCTCAAAGACTGGGTCAGATCGAAGTGCTTCTAATGCTGTAAACTTGATTTCCCGAGTCTCACAATCAATAATTGCCTTAGCTAATGCTAAGAGTGGTTTTCCGAGAATAATTGGAGACTGAGTGAATTCTCCTTGATGCTCAATATCGATGATCGTAAATTCTACTTTGAGCGGAGCACCTTGGAATTTCATGATGACAGAAATGGTTCCTCTCGGCCTCTTTATCGATCGGTCTAACAATTGAACAATCTCTCGTATTTTCCTAATCGGTCTGAGTTTGAGTTCGTGAAATACAGAGGTTGGGAGGATATTGATCGGTGAATCGTCATCAATCTGAGCATGGGTGAAAATTGTGTCTTTGATTTCACAGACAAATCTGGGTAACCGCTTCACTATGCGGCTCTTGGTTTTTCTCCTCAACACCAAGGAGGAGACCATTGACAAGATATGTCTTTCAGTCTTTGTTCTAATCCTGCCCGACTTTTTCGTCATTAATTTTTCCATTACAAATCCTTTAAGGTCAGGGAAGTGTTCAATGGCATGTATAAAGGGAAGTTCAAACATTAATATTTTTTCCAGTGCTTCCTGTAAAGCAGGATCCAAATTCTTCAGATCTTCTTCAGTCTCAATTTTTATGTAATTTTCTAGATTTTCGATTTTTTGGGTGTTTTCGAATATTCTATTTTTTGGTATTTTCTGTGTGGTGTGGTGGTGTGGTGTCTTCCGTAGATGAGTAGGTCTTTGATGTTCCGAGAAGGAGTCAGATGCATAAGCATTCCTAGGGGAGTAATATGCAGAGGTGTTGCTGTCAGAATCGTCCCTAGGTTTCTGAATATCCTCAAAATTTTCAACATGAGATCCAATCATTTCCTCATCTATTTTTATGTCCGAGCTCCCATAGAGTGAAATTAATCGGTCGGTATATTTTTGAAATCTATCCTCTATTAAATTGAATCTCTTATTTATCCTTGAAATATCATCCTCAAAATTCTATTCATGATCAATCATGGGAGCAGTCGGTGTGTGTTCAATAATTTCATCTTCCATTTTCTCGTTTGTGCTGAGAGGAGAGTTTCTTGGAATATCCGATATGTGTTCATTATTTTCTGAAAATTTCTCATTAAAAATTATGGAAGGAGTCTGCTTAGTGGAAGGATTTTACGGGAATGTGTAGGTCTCATACTCAACATGCCGTGACTCGGGCATGTTATCCTGGTTTGAGTGGAGTCTACTTCCATGGTCATGATTGATCGTATCATCAAAAAATGGGGTCATACAGGGTGCATACGTGTCGATATCATCCATGTATAGGCTGATCAAATGAGTGATATTTGAGTTTGTCAATAGGGTTTGATCATTGCGGTCAATCCAACGCTGATGATCATTAAGTGCGGGTCTTTCCATCTAGGTTTGGTTTCTCGGCCAGTCATGAGACTAAAAGGTATTTTGATCTTGAAATGGTTCATTACCGAGAAACCAAGAATAACACGGTTCAGTCCAAGATGGTAGGTGGTTATGTGTAGTCGGATGATTCGAGTAGGAATTCAATGAGGGGGACAAATTCATCCGCGGGTGAAAGTCTCCCGCAAATGTTGGAGGATTATTGAAAGAACATGATTTAGTTGATTTGGGCCTAACCGAGACAAATTCATTTTCGTCCCGCTTTGTAGAAAGAAGAGCTGAAGCCTAGGGCGCTTTGGCTCCCCTTTGTCGAAGCGCTGAAAAAGGCTAGAAGCCACCAACCTGGGGTGAAGTACGCTCCCCACCCCGCCGGTCTTGCCCACTCATAGTATAGCTCTGATGGATTTTCAGATAAATGTTTGGTCATTTTTGAAAGAGTTAAAAAGAATGATGGTTTCGGTTTGCAATGATTTTCATGATCTGGATGCAGAGAGTTTTTGGACAAAAGTTACATGATGAGGTTTAAATTAAGAAAGGAGAGAGATGATTACACGAGATAGTCAAAAGAAATATTATCAAATGTGCGGCTTTTGATCTTCGAAATCGGTTCACGTACACCAATGCAAATATAAATCAAACCCTGGGTTCACCAACTCACAAATGAAGCCGTAAGAGTTCGGCTATTATCTTTTCAGTTTTAGTTGGTGATAAGACAACTTGAAAAGAATTTAGCGAGCTATTAGGTGCCGAAATTTTTGTTATGACTGGCCCAAAATCTTACGACTAGTTGCACCTACTTTCAGCCAGTATGGGAGTAAGTACGGACCGTAGAACGGCTACCCGTTACTTGAGGACGGAGCCTTACGCAGTATCCTCTAAACCACCCACTCTGCTAAGGAAATCTGGACCGTTTACCTGCTACCCGTAGATCCTCACTGAGAAGTAGCTAATCATTTTTGGTAGAATCAGTAGTCATCTGACGAGATCGGAATCGCGCTTTGTTAAATGATGCGTAAATGAGTATTTGATCGTGCGTAAAAATTAATGTGTCGTTTCTCGCTCACTCAGAAAAATAAAAACATCCAAGGTCGAGGTTGCTCTCCCGCAAAAATTCTTGATTTTATGAGTTATTTAGAATCGGTTATATTTAGCAGTCCCAATTTTAATTTGGTGATCACTGAAGAATTAAGTGAGCAGAAATACACGTCTACCGTCTAGTCCCAATTTCCTTTAAGATTATGTGACAAAATAGGAGGGAGAAATTCGGGAAAAGCCGATGCACGTGAAAACAATGATGCATGCTCAGTTAGAAGACTTACAGTGAATCCTCGCAATCTCCATGTGGGTTGCAATACAAGAATTGAAATTTAGTCTATATGGATGCTAGCTGATGAAAAACCGCACCTAGCAGAAAGTTCTATTAGCGGGAAAGAATTGAGTTGAATTTGGCTAAATTGAACGATCTAATGTGCGTCTCAATTAATAGTGAAGTATGGCCTAATTCCTACGAGTACAATCAAAAAAATTAAAATGCTCTGAGAGCCGTATGTGCAAGTCTATCCTAATCGCCACTCAAGTCGAGCCCCACCCTCACTAGAGAGTGAAACAGGCCACGACACACCACCGAAAAAGTTCAAGGTCTTTTTACACACGTGAGAGTCCAAATGGACACCGCTATAAATGAACAATTAATTACAGAAATTAAAATTGCAGAAAATAAAATCTTAAACTCTACGCTCTCTCACGACTCGACTCGATCATAAATTAATTGCGGCTTTTTCGGAAGTTGGTGAAGATGCATCGGTTCCTGAAAAATCGCTCCACGTACGTCAGGTACCTCACAAGAAAAATAAGAGAGAAAATATAAGAGAGTGACTCAAAAATAAATAAAAAATCCTGAAAATAAATACAGGATAAAATGGAATTTACAATGAGAAATTCGGGGGTCAGACTACCCAAATGCGGAAAACCGAACGAAAATTTTAAAAACACAAAACTGATCCGTTTGCCTCCCTGGCAACGGCACCATCTGACGAGTCCAGGATTGAGCTTATTAAATAAATGTAAATGTGTTTGATCGTGCGTAAAAATAATGATTTGTCATTTCGTTGTAGGCGGCAATCGGAATCAATCAAGATAATAACCACAAATATTTATTCAATTTTTATTCACGTAGTTTTATGTTTATTTTACTTGGGCAAGTCCCAAAGTCGAACACAAGGAGGCAAAGGAGCAACTTAGAATTATGTCTATCAAAGTTCGTGCGTGATTTTCGAGGTGGTCTTTTTTTTTGAATTTTTAAAGCAATAAATGATACAAAATGCAAATTCGGCCTATTTTAAAGAACTAAAATGTAAATTACACTCAAATAATATCCGAAAAATATGAAACATGGCCAAGATGCAAATTATGATGAAATGAATGCACTATGATATTTTTGGAATTTTTGAATGCAAGATGATTTTTTTATGAATTTTTAAATGCAAACAAAATGAATTTCAATATTTAATTATAATAAATATTAAAACAAATTATTTTCAAGGGATAAGATTATCTAAGATCTATCACTAGGTGATGGATCACAGAAAAATCCTAAACCTCGAAATACCTGATTCAATACCTATTAAAAATTAAATACTGAAATATGAAAAATGATTTTTATCGGGCAAACTATACATGCAAATGCAATTCTTTTTGGGCATAATGTTAACCATAATTAATTCTACAATATGTGATTTTTGGGAAATTTTAGAGCAACGGTTAGTCAATGACAAATTTAAGAGCACAAACTGGGTAAAATATGCAAATTTCCACAAAATAATTAATTATTAATAAACCAATGATCACAAAAATATCCATGATATGTCAAGGTATAGAGAATTAAATGATGAACAAAATGCCAATTTTTGATAAATAAAATGATGCAATGTAGTTGTTAAAAAAGAGAAAAGACAGGGGTACAAATGCAATAAAATAAATAAATAAAATAAGTATAAAATGCAGGGGGACCTTGATGAAATTACCAATATAGATGGGGGGTGCCTTGCAAAATTACCACCAGGACACGTGCAAAGCATGTGACCTGGTCGGTGGGGTCCTTTGCGTAAAATGGCGAGATGGCTGGGGCTCTTCTGCAATTGTCACCAGGCCACGTGCGAAACACGTGACTAGGGGACTATTCTGTGAAATTATGGACACCTGAGGGCTTCTTTGTAAATTGCCCCCCTCGGTCATGTGCGGAGCACGTGGCGTGGGATGCTAACGTCTGCTGACGTTCCCCCCGGGACGCACGTGCCTCGCACGTGCGCGGGGGGCCTCGGGTCTGGACCCCGGCCCGACGGTGGTGAAAGGCGACGCAGAGGGGATTCTGGCTGGAATCTCGCCGGTGGTGGTCCTGGAGCGGCCGGTGGTGAGGAGCATCGATGGATCGACCAAGGCGAAGGGGCATGCTCAGGTGGGATGCGTGGCGAGAGGGTACACAGTCCGGCAGGGGGCCTCTGGCATTGGCCGGTGCTGCAGAGGAGAGGACCGGGGCGGAGCGGCGTCGGTCGTCCTCTGGCCGACACATGACCGAGACGGTTGCGGAGCTTGTCGGTGAAGACGTTGCTAGGGGCGATGGGGATTGATGTCCGAGAAGATGGTCGGTGTTTGAGACGAAGTCGGCGAGGGTGTCAGCGGAGGTCATCATCGTCGTTGACGTGGTTGTCGAAGACGAACGGAGTGGTAACTCTACGGTGGATCGTCGGAGGGTTGAACTCGGTGATAGGCTGTACGACAACAGGGTCGGAGCGAAGCAGGTGCGGCAGAGGAACGCCGTGGACAGCAACGACGTTGAGGGAGTACGTCGGACCTCGCCGGTTAGAAGATGAAGGGACGGCGCTGTCACTGCCGTCCCTTCTTCGTTGATAGCGATCGACGGATATTTTTCAGAGGTTCGGCGATGGAGCTTTTATAGGCCACGACGATTCGGCCGAAAAAGGCAGAATGGTTGATGGCGTAATTTGAGGGGATTTGATCGAGGATCAGGGACGATGGAGGATCTGTGATCGGAGTTAGGCGGCTACTCGATTCGATTGCGCGAGAAGGATGGCAGAGAAATCGGATGATCTCGGCCGAGGGATCGCGGCGGAGGTTTCAGATTGGGAAAGGGGAAAGTGCGGCTGGGGAAGACGACCACCCCTGGGCCGTCCGATCGACCGATGATCGGATGGCCCAAATGGGGCCATGTGGCGGCCTGGGGATAAAGGCACGGCTGCACGTGCTTGGCGCGTGCCTGGAAGGCACAGGCCTTGCACACGCGAGGTCTTTTATTTAATTTTTATAAAAACTAATTAATAAAAATGCCAAAAATGGCTGACACATGATTGTTCCAGGAGCTGCCACATGTCAGCACCATAAAAATCCGAAATTAAATACTTTGTAAAATCCAAAAAATAGCAAATAGCCACAGATCAAAAAAGATTCTTCACAAAAATTGTTCGTCTCGATGAGATCTACAACTTTCATGAAGACATCAAAACCAAATTCGATCAATTGCACAAAGTAATATTTTTGGGGTATCCCATGTACATAGGACACCATGATTTTTGGTTTTTGAAATTTTTTCTCATTTTTAAACCAGATAAAAATCTGGAAATAATATAATAAAATCAGAAATAAATATTTACACATTAATATATTTTTTTAGATTTTTATTAATTGATAAAAAGAAGAAATAAAATAAAATATGAAAAAGACCAATTTTGTACAGTCGGTTAGTGAAGACTCAGACCCAATTTGTTTCTTTGATTTCAAGCTCAGTTTGGATTTGGATTTTTGTGCATTTTAATAAAACTTTTACCAAATAAGATAAATGAAAAAGAAATGAACTAAAATAGGTTAAATATGTACATAAAATAATAGGTCAAAAACCGCTAAAATACAAAATGTACAAAAGAGGCCCAAAACCCAACTTTCACATATGAGCTCCGAATCACTTGAACTTGGTCTTGTTTTGAAGGTAATTGAATGTATATTAGTTTAAAAGTGAGTACGATCAAAACAGACACTAGATGGGGATGATATGAGGTTTTTAGTTCGGAAATCATGAAACTAGAGTTTGGATTTTTGGTCCACTTATTTGGGTTAGTTATTTTTTTTTCTATTTTTCATTTATTCTTGTTAGTGATATGTACACAGTGGATGTAGTTTTGGGTCATTCGGAGTTAGCATGAATTAGTTAAAAATTAGGGAAGTTAGGCTATTTACAGGTCAATTTTGACTGAGATTTTTGGCTTCTTATTTTGTGCATAAATAATGGATAAAATACAATTCTTATGAAAACATGCATGAATGCTAATTAAGCAGAATACGTGAAGAAATGATGATGATTTTGAGGGATTTGAGCTTAATTGATGATATCTAGAGTGATGAATCCGAGATTCATCATGGATGCCGGCCGGTGAAGCAGGGCTTTTGTTCCATACGGGAAGGCGGAGAATGGCCTACTCGAGGGGCGTTTGTGGCCTTTTTCGCTGCGAGCAGCAGTGGAGGAGACAAGAGGAGACGGGCCACCATGTCTGGGATGCGGATGTGGATTCATAATTAGGTCTTCGCAATCTTGGCTTTGCATTGGATGGCCAAGTTGGGTTGCCTCCGTGGTCGTGACAGGGTCGGCCATCACATGGCCGGCCATCACCTGGTCGATAGTAATTTCAGAGGGAGTATCCACTCTGGGTGAGGGGTTCCCAAACCCCAGCGGTATGGGAAAAGGGCATAAGGAAGATGTTTGGTCGAAAGAGACACATGACTCACATTTTGGGGGCCACCATTCGAGATCCACCCCCAACCATCAGGCGAGCACCCGAGAAGAAGACTAGGGGGACCACAGCAGGTATTTGCTTCGAGGCATGAATTGAGATGCAGCATCGGGCATATCCGTCACGTTGACCGGAGGCCGTGCCGCATCCATGAAGAGAGGGGGGCCGAGTAGGCTAGCAATATTGTTTAGGACCAATGGAGTGCAATGGCTGAGGCTCAAGCCGTGGAATCGAACCCATAGGGGGATTTCTGAGAGGAGGTCACGCTCCATACAAATGTTCACCTCCCAACGGCGGACGACCATAAAGCATCCCTGGAATATCGAGGGACCTCCTCCCAGGATACGCAGGCATTCCTCGTCGGAGTTGAGTTGGAGGTAGTAGAAGCCGTTCGTGCGAGGGTAGAGCTTGTATCCACTCGAAGGCTTCCAGACACGCTCCACGAAACTGTAGAGGAGCTTCCTGAATGGCTTCTTGCCGAGGACGTAGAAGACCAGGGTATTAGCCCAGGATCTCTCCAGAGAGGCAGCATCATATTCCGAAATAAAAGCAACCTCCTCTCCGTCCATGACGAAGGGAAGCTGGAAGGACATCCTCCTAGTCGATGGGAGGGAGGGGGCCGAGCCGCAAACCTCATTCCAGGGACGGGAGGGAGGGAGCGGGAGGGGTCGAGGTAGGGGGAGGTGGTCGTCGAGTGGTTGCCGCCGATGGAGGAGAAGTTGGTATCAGTGGCGGTGGCATCGCTGGGGCCTTGCACAGAAGGCGAAGGCGGTGGTGTAGAATGGGCGGCGGGTTTAGGTTAGGGTTGGGGGGTGGGGGGGATCGGGAGGCATCGATAGTGTTGTAGTGTTGGGTGTGCAAACATGGTTTTATATTAAGATGTATACTAATATCTTTAATGCTACAAATCGAGAAAAAGAGATTTATATTAATATCTTTTTCTTGATTTGTAGCATTATTTTATCTCCACTCTGTACACAAACTGTAAGCTCTCAACAACTGTTTGCTTTCGTACTATCCAACTGTTTGGTTGCCTTTCTTTTTTGGTGTCCTTTATAATGCTGGCAGCGAAGAGATCATTTTGAGTGGATTGAATAGAAAATCGTACTTATCTTTTTTTTTTAAAAAAGTATGGATCCGCTACTTCTTTTTTAAAATGACTGACAACAATTTTATCTATCGACTTTTTTTCAAAAAAACTGTTGCCATTCAACTTATCTATTATATATTAACTATAACTTATCTAATATCTGTTAAAAGAACAATCAAACAATGTGTAAATGTAAGCTAAAAAAGGATTCTCATATTTATATGCTTCATTTTTTAAATGTAATAAAGAGGGATTCGATCTTTTTTTGTCTCAAATGCATGCTTTATTTGATATGGGAATTTGTGTGTCTCGATCTAGAAAGGTCACCTAAGGCCTAAACATAAATTAGGATCTCTGATATCCTTGTCCCAATATTTTATATTAAAACAATCGAATCCTCTTTCAACCACCCATCTCCCTATATCATCGAGGTACATGATGACAACACATACTAAAGTGTTTATGATGATCTAACTCGCATAAGGGTTCGAGTCATTCATCAAACGCATCGTATGCCCATCCTAAGAATGTGGTTGACGACTTGAGAGATTGACTCTTGCATGTAGATAAGACAATCCTACCAAAGATTAAAAAGACCTAGGGATCCATTAAACCGAGTTGCTTAGCCCCTTCAAGAAACATGCTCCCTTTAAAATCGAGCTATTAATGAACCTTAAGGGGACGTTTGGTTCAGTAACAAGCATGAATAAGGGTGATTAATAATCTGGAATAAGGTACTATTCTTGTTCGGCTGGAAAGATAGGAAAAGAATAATGTAGAATAAAGATAGGTAATGTGGAATAAAGATATAAATAAATGTGAAATAATGTGAAGGAGAGGAGAATAACCGAACCATATTGGAGAGGGGAAGGGTGAGGAATAGACTCCTTATAGAGGAGAATAGCCGAACCATATTGGAGAGGGGAAGGGTGAGGAATAGACCCCTTATTCTGGGGCTATTCCCCAACTAAACAACCCTTAAGGGATTGTCATTTACATCCATTCCACTGAATTTCCCAACCCTCCAATACATTTTCTTCTTATAATCTTAGAATGTTTAATACTATAAACAAATACATTACTTGTGACAATTGAGGGTCATCCCTTTCGGTGAACCTACTATCCCTTATAGGTAAATGGGATGGTGGTGTGATTCATCCACCCAACTGCATCCTATTGGTTAAAGATGATAACTATTATGACCATCCCTTCTGATGAGTTAGAGGGAACGAGCTTTGACCATCCCATCTATATACATCAACCGGGACATGGTATTTAACCTTTCTTCTGAGCACATGATGGAAAACTCATGACTATCTTAACCAAAGGACATACCCCTCCCTTTTACTATTTAGGTAGGACAATTACAACCATCATCTTTGATATTGTGAGCATAGGGATGATCTCCTTTTGGTTGTAATAAAGAAAAGATTTATTTATATTTTAAGCTTACGCTATTATATCGATAAAGCATTTTCCCCCAAGTCTTAAGAACAAGTCCGTAACGAATATGTAGTATAAGGAAGAGACTTAATCAAAACTGAATGAAGAAGGCAGAAATTTATTTTACTCGGGTAAGACCCAATATCAAACTCAATGGGCATACTTGTGAAGATCTATGTCATTGTGTTAGACTAAAGATATACACTATAAGTGAAGTGAAATTGTGTTCATATATTGAGGTTTTTTTAGGTTTTTAAGGTATTTTTTTATTTTTAAAGGTAAATTAATGCCTTGAATATTTTTATTTTTTTTGATTTTTTTACTTTACATTATAAATTTAATTTATGCTTTTATATTATTTTTATATTTTGTGTTTTCAGCTGTTTTTTTGAAATTGTTTTTAGTTTTTATAAAATCCTTTTTATTATTATAGTTTTGTGGATTTTGAGATATTTTCTAAGGCTATAAAATAGGTAAAAATAGGTAAAAAAGATTTTTGTGTTTTTAATTTTGAAATTTATTTTTGATGTAGTTTTTGTTATTTTTTATATTTTTAAGAGGTTTTGTAAAAATAGAAACAAAGGGAAAGTAAATAAAAAGAGTGGAAAAAATAGGCTAAAATAGGGATTGGACTTGAAAAATTTTAAGATCATTTTTAAACAATATCTAAGGTCTAAATGAACAAAATGGAGTTGTTTTTTGTGATTTGGAATAGATTTTTATATGATTTTTCAAAGATTTTCAATGTTTTTAATTTTTAGGAAAATATAAGAAATTTCAAAACTCTTTTAAAAGGGACTATACTCATATAGTAAAGGCATACTCCCTGACTTTTTTAAAGTTGCTGGAAATAAAGTAGAATATAATGGATTATTGAGAGTGATTTTTTAGTTTTTTTTATTTTTAGAATGTACCTTTGCTAGTTAAATTTGAGGTGATACTCTATAAGCAGTGGAATAAGTGGCTAAAATGAATTTTTAAATTATTACATAGGACATTTAAAATGAATTTTACAAGAAAAGGTGAAGAAGTATTGTATGTGTGTGCAAGATGGAGTTTGTTGGAGAGGAGCGTATATCTTCGATGTGAAAATTGAATGGGGGCAAAACATGGTCCTGGTGCTTTGATAAGGAGTGGAATGAGTAGAGGCCAATGTGTGGATCCTCGCTGAGAGGTCTAGGATGGATGATGATAGCCAAGCAAAGAATACTTGTTTAGATTAAAGGAAGGAGATAAATATGATGGATTTGTGTGTAAACAAAAATTATATCATGGGGAAACAAGAAGGATGCAGTTGAACTATAGGTATATACAACACATGAATTAACCTAAAATAATTGATGAAGAAAGGTTGTGGAGGTCACTGATGAATCTGTGATTCATCGTCTTTATTCTTTCATTTTTGCTAAAATCCTTAGTAAATATCTACTAATTCCAACTAATTATCATTCTAACTAAAATTGTTGATATTATAGATTTAGCACTTATTTTATCCAAAATAAAAGAATAAAAATAAAAAGAAAAATAAAAGAAAAAGAAGGCTGTAAATATGAAGTATATACAGACTGATCCTAACCCCGAGACCAGGTCGATATTGACCGGGTCGACAAAAGAAATAAGTAGGGGGAGATAAGGATCTTAGCCTATAAAAATTTCCAGAAAATCAAGACAAAAAAAAATAATTTACTCATTTTTTCACATTTTAAATATTTCACCAATTTTATTTATCACCAAGACAATTCCAGATCAAATCACTCCTTGTAAAAGTTGTTCACAAAATTATATATTATTTTATAAAAATATCAGAAAAATATTTCATCATAAAGATAATTAACTATAATGGACCGTAAAAGCTGTAAAAGCCGACTTCCATGGTTCATAACTATTTATAGAAAACTCCAAATGGACCAGACTCACTTTTAAAATTAGTTTTATACTTATTACTATTTATCAAAATTATAAAAAAAATATTCGAACAAAACCGACGAGTTTTGGCGTTTGGGACCCGTTGTATATATGTACTACATATAGAAACTTCTCAGGTTTTATATTAAATAACCATAAACCCGATTAACTTAATTCTTTTTCCTAAAATATTCTAAAAATATATATACAAATATAAAAATATAAAAATATAACTAAGTCAAAATACCAATAAAATCCGAAGCCTCGAAGCTGCTACCTAAATTTTCCGGACCTCGTAACTCAGCCGTACGAACTCTGAATTGAGCAAACTCAGTTTTAAAATTCTTATTATTAAATTATCTACAAAATGGCACTAGTTTCGTTAAATCAAAGTTAATGCGAAAAACACGGTTTTCAGGTCTGTATTGGTATATTGTACAATGTACCGTAATATATTATTATTTTATATAAGTTAATTTATATACTTTATTTATATTTAAATTAAATAAAACTCTAATTTAATAAATTATTTATATATCTTTTAATTATTTAATTATTGATTAATTTATTTAATTATATACTAATTTATTTATTTAATTAATACTTAATTACTTAATTATATACTTAATTATTTAATTCATTACTTAAATAATTTATTTATCGTATTTAATTATTAATTATTTATTTAATTAAGAAATTAATATAATTATTAATTAACTAATTACTTAATTAAGTATTTTATTTTAATTTTATTACTCTTGTTCTCTCTCTCCTCTACATTTCTCTTTGCTCCGCCAACGGCCTAACGGTCGAACCTTGGCCATTACACCGTTTACACAACCGCCCCTTCCCCTCTCCTCCTATATTTATACCCTTCACCCCCTCCGATTTCACCATCCGCCATTTTGCGACTTCCATCTTCAGTCGAGAGTAGTAGAGAGAGGGCGTGTGAGGAGGGTGAAAACCTCCACATCGCCATATCTGGTCGCTCTTGGAGCGAGGTCGGTGAGATCACGCCGGCGTAGAGGCTTTGCTCCACCATGCGAGGAGCCTCCGAAGGTGCCACCGTCTCCGTCGAGGCAACTATTCGAGACCCCAGGCGTATCGTTTCTCCATTCCATCATGGTTAGAGCTTCTCCCTTCCTTCTTCTCTTCTCTCCTCATCTCTCTCTTCTTCTCTCACCTCCTCTCAGTCTTCCGATTTCGTCCCACCACCGACTACCTCATCCACATACGTATGTTTCTCTGCATCCTCTCTTCATTCCTTGCCCATCTCAAATCAGATATGAGCATTTCGATCTAATCCCCTACTCATCCGTTGATCGATCACCCATCACCATTCCGTTTCTCTGTTTGATTTGGACCGAGGATTTGTCCTCGAGTCATTTTCGTTATTCGCAAGTTGTTCAACATCTGGAGCTTCAACATTAGCATTGAGGCTGTGCAGACAAAGACTTATCAGTTCAATGCCTGCACCTTCTTAGACTGGATTTGCAGCATCAGGAGCCGCACCTAGAATCGAGTCTCATCAGAAATTCCCATCACCGATCGCCTAACGATTGAGATCCACAGTGAACCACTGACCAGAGTTGCAGCTAGAGGCGAGATCAGAACCACAAAGCCATCTAATAGACCTAAGAATTAAACATAAGCATCTATTACATCCAAGTCGCACGAACAACTACCAGGACCTGGAGTTATACGAACAAAGAGCATCACCTACATGTCATCATTGATTGAAGCGGCATCATCGTAATTGCATCGGAGCAGCACACTTCATTGAGCATCAACGAAGTACCTCTTTGCTCGAGTTTTCACCGCACGTCGACGATCAGAGCACCTGAGAGCTTTCGTCGAAGATCAAATCACCACTTTGAGCAACAGTCACATGAAGAACAATTAAGAAAGAAGCTCCATTTTGGGGGTTCTGTCCGTAGCCCTTGGATCAATCATCAGATCAAACGACTGTAAATGCGCCACACGTTGGCTCCAAAACCCGCTGACCCTGCCGCTTATTGCTTCACGTGTATGGCATGTGAGGACCAGATTTACTTTGGGTATTTTACAGGGACACACACAGAACATTAAACAAATACAAACTTGTCCCTGGCTGAGCAAGCATGTGTAAGCGCATGTGTAGTCTTAGATTTTTGCGTGCAAACGCCCAAACATTTCTACAAATTTACATGAACGCCCTTAGATTTCCATTCCATTACACTTATACCCCTCTACTATGCATTTACCCTATACATATACAAAAAATACAAAATATAAAAATACAAGAAAAATACATGTAAATACCATCTTTTATACTATATATAGTATAAATTTATTTCTTGAAAATAAAAAAATCTTTTTAGCATTTAATAAACTCTTTAAAAACTTAAAAATATAACAAGCTTTAAAAATCATTAAAAAAATATAAAAATCCTTTTAAAAATCTAATAAAAATTTCCAAAAGTATCTTTTATAATATTTTTCATAATAAACCAAAAACAAAAAAAATAGAATATTAAAACCAATAAAAAATATAAAAGGCATTAAAACTTGTAGAAATCATAACTAAATAAATAAAAATCCCCTAAAAACACAATATATCGTTTCGAAGGAAATTGCACCGACTTTCCATTAAAAGTAAAATAAAAATATTTTCATTACTTTAAATATTAAAAATCATAAATACTTCATAGTTTTCAATAAAAACCCTATTTTCAACCTTAAAAAAATAAATCAAAATTTATAAAAATCTTAAAACTTCTAAAAAATCCATAAAATTAGAAAAAAGATTAAAACCATAAAAATAACAAATTAAAAACAAATAAAAATTAAAAACAATATATTTTCTAGAATAAAAAAATCATAAAATATTAATAATTCATAAAAAATAATATAAAAATCATTGTAATTAAATAGAAATCCAGAAAAATTCTTAAAAAATAAAAATTAGGAAACCGTTTTGGATAGATTCAAAGATTTAATGGAGAAGTGCCCCCATCATGATATTCCAAAAACAAGCATTGTGCAAAACCTATTTAGGATATTGAGTCACGAGACCAGAATCTGGTAGATGCCCCTTGTGGGGGGTCATTTAATATGGACAAGGATGTCTTATATCATATTTTGGAGGAGATGTTAGAGAGCTATGCAGCTCTTTCGTATTCATGTGCATTATAGAAGCATCTCGTACCTTCTTCATCATAAACGCAGAGAAAATCCTAAACCTAGGTCTACGGCTACCCCAGCGCTGCCTCCAAGCAACGGTGCCATCTGAAGAACACCACCTGATCAGCTTCTTCAGAACTTGTAAAAGAGACAGAAATAATCGATTTTACGGTCGTTGTATCGACCAGGTGAGTTCTACCAGAAAAGATTAATGTTTAATTAATCATCTTACTTTTTTATTTATACTCCTAAATAAGATGTATAGTGTCGAGTACGGGAGTGTCGAACTCAGGGAGGCAAACTGTTTAAGACTAGGGTTAAACTATAGAATATCTAACTAGGACCAAACCCAAAAATAAAAAAAATACGTTAGACGTTCTATGAAAATATCCAAAAAAGTGATAACCAGAAATTAAAATAGGGACTGTTAATTTCTATCTGATCCTATAACAAAACGTAAGGACTCCACTTGTCTTGGTGAGAGCAACCCCCACAATTGCATCATAGGTACACTCTCCAGATTCGGTGAGTGAGAGACGACCCATAAGGTAGATCTAGAGTCTGGGTTTCATTTGAAATACTACTTAGTTCACGCTTTTAATCACCTTATCTTTAGTGGGTACTCTCGGTAGCCAGAAACGGTATGGGTGTACTTAGAAGAGTGGGAGGTTTAGAAGACCCTACGTAAGGCTTCATCCTCAAGTAACACGGGTAGCCCGAAATGGTCCGTACTGACTCCCATACTGGCTGAGACTAATTGATTTCTGGTGAGAACTCGGGACAGTACGACGTAGAAGTTTCGGGCACCTATCTGATATCGCTAATCTAAAAGAAGATTGTTTGCCAAACAAGCTTAAAAATTTAAAAGATAAGCAATCGAACTCTTACGAGCATCACCAGAGTTGCGTTGTGAACTTGGGGTTTGCTTTTGTGTTTGATTGCGGTGTGAGTCCAATCTTTCCAGATCTTGATCAATAAAATCTATCAAGATGATGGGAAGGCGATCGCTCCGATCGACTCTGACCAATCCTCTCTCTCGCAAACCTATGCATTCATCCAGATCGGTTCAGGATGTCTCTCGTCCCAAACCGAAATCCACTCGAGTTGCTACTTCCAACGTGACTCTAAACCTGTAAGCTCGTCATCGATTTCTTCTCCTACGCATTCTCTATCATCACCTCCAATTACAGAAGACCATCGGCAGTTACATATTGATCTGGCAAAGCTTGACTTAGATTCTTTCTCCTTTCCAGAAGACATGGCTGGCAAAGGACCGCAAACCACCACTGTAGTCATTGATCAGGTTGTAATCAACAATGGTCTACTTGCTTCCCTTAAGACCATGGAAGGACATATCGATGTCGGTATCGATATCGTATCATGTCGATACCGATATATCGCCGATATATCGGCGATATATCGACACCATATCATCGACATCAGACCGAATCTCGCCTTTTTTGTCTGTCGATACCCGATATCGGACATATCAGCGATATATGGATGACCTGTCGATACCGATATATTGCCGATTTATCGCGATACGGCCTTCCATGCTTGAGACAATGCAGAACCAGATTAGGGAGCAAGGTAGACTAATGAATGATGTCAGAGCTGAGTTGACTCGGTTGCAAGCCCAATGCAACAATCCTGACACTGAGAACCCCAGAACTAATCAACCAGGAACTGAGGATCGGTAGCAACTAGATGGAGCAGAGAGACCTCCACTAGCGTCCGAACCGCACAATGCAACAACTCTATAACCCTGGAGCTACTACGACTCATCGGTGGATCCGTCTCCCTGTCATTCACAAGAACTTCGAGTTCCGTCCTCAGACTATTCAGCTGTTTCCCAAGTTTCACGAGCTTTCTACTGAAAAGCTGCATCTGCACCTTTAAGAGTTCAAGTTGATTTGCAGTACAATGCATGATGCACATGTGAACGAGGATACAATCAAATTGATCGCTTTCCTTTCTCCCTCATTGATCGAGCAGCCTACTAGCTGAAACACTTAGGGAAATATGTTTCGACGTGAGAGGAGCTGAGAATCGCATATCTGAACAAATATTACCCTCTCGGTCGAATGAATGCTGCTAGAGCTGTGATTAGTAATTTTACCATGATCGAGAATGAGCAGTTCTATGAGGCATGGGACCGATTTAGAGAGCTCATTGAAAGGTGTCCCCATCACGAACTTTCCAAGACAGCTCTAGTACAGAGTTTCTTCAGTGGGCTGACACCAGAGTTACAGGGACTGGGTGAACGTAGCTTGTGGTGGATCTTTTTTTTCAATGCACGAAGATCGAGTCTGGGACATTTATGAGAAAATGGTAGAGAACTATACAACAATGTCCTAGACTCGGGTTTACAATTAGACAAAGCCACCTACGTATCGCCAGCATTCTCGAGTGGCACAGATTGAAGGAAATCCATCTTATGTTGTTTCGATTCCTCTCGAATCTTCATCAGCTGATATGGGGATCATTTGTCAGAAGCTCGATCAGATAGAAATAATCGAAAAGAAGTGTCAGAATCTAGACAAGCTCGATAAGATTGACGAGCTTGAGAGATGCATGAGTGATCTGAAGACACAGATTGTGTGCCTTCAAGAGATACAGGCAGACTTCAATCGGTCTTCGAGATCACATGTTGATTCAGGAAGCCGAGACAGAGGTATACTTCCTAGGACTCCAGTACAACACATTTACCATGTGCATTCTCAGCCAACTCATCAACTCTCGGCGTACCCGTAACTCCAGCAGGTACCATCATCTGACACTCAGATGGTGGTGTATCATAGCAATCAGCCTTTGGCACCAATGCCCCCAGCATACTCCGAAATGCCTGAGCCATTGACTGTGGTCAATGGGATTTGGTACAACTAGTCGTAGCAACTAGGGATCCGTCACGATCACCCTGGTTTCCGTTGGTCGACAGGAGGTGCCTCTTCCCAATAGCCACCACATGCACCGATGGGGCAGAGCAGAGAGCAGCAACACTCCGGTCATCGTCATTATCAATAACCTCAATGGAGGTAGAGCACATACCATACACAATATCAGCAACAATACCCTTCACAGTAGTAGCCAACTCAGAAGCAGCCTCGGTATCATCGAGGCGACTCATCCGAGTATCATGGGCCTTTCCATGACAACCCAGCCTTAGAGTATCTCGCCAACCTGATCACCGACTAGCTGATGAATCTCCATTTCATCACCTTTATTCTATCATTTTGGCCTCAAAAACCCCAACAAATGCATATCAATAGCATCAAATTGTACGTAATAGCATTCATTATTTATTGTATTAATTGTACACAAAATAAGTTTTTTAAGCCAAAATTATAGAATAAAGAAAAGAAAAGAAAAAGGAATAAAATATTGAAAATATTTTATGACCCTAACCCCGAGACCAAGGCCAGCATGGAATTGGTCGACAAGGAATAAAGTAGGGGGAGATAAGGGCCAAGAGTACAATAAGTACCTCATTTATTAATTCATTTATTTATGCATTTTTGACACCTATTTTTGTATATAATTATTTATGCATCAGGTCCCATCACAATGGCGACCCAAGCAGTGAATGAAACTGCAGTCCTAGAAATTGTCGCATTCTCCCGCAGATAGTCCTCGGGGAGGAATGCGAGCTAGATCAATGTAGGTCATGGGAATGCTGGCAGGTCATCTCAGGTCCTCAAAAGCAGTCAATCATTCAATCATTTGGAGGGCATAAGATCATGCAAGGGAGCAAATAATCATGTCATTCACCAAATATCCCTTGTGTCAATCCAGTCGGCTGAGATGGCACGAAAGAAATAGTCAGGAATCCTTTAAGTGCCAGGATGGATCAAAGAGTCAGGAGATCAAGGATGGGTCAATCGGGAAGATGAGAGATCATGTCGGGTCCGCACACCTCTATCAAGAAACCCAGAGTAGAATAATCCGTCAAACCTCAAAAATCAAGGTGGGTGGAACCTCAAGATAGATAAATCAATCAATACTCATGAAATCATCACCAATTTATCGTATCACATCCTCAATCCGGTGTGCGAGAACTAAAATTCCTCAATAATGCATCACACCCATGCTCTATGCATCATCAAAAATCCTCAATAAGCTCGTATGCCTGTATCAAAGACAAATCCATCACATCAATCTCAGCAACCTCAACATCATAGGCCCGACTTACACAAATAATCTGTATAAATACTCCTCGATGCGGGCCTCATCATTATGCACAACAATCCCGGGTAAAGGGAGAGATGATACATGGTACACGAGGAAGATGGGTAAGAAGGGTACATAATGGGGTGGAGAAGCTGATTGAGCGGGCGTGCCAATATCGTGGTGGTAGAAGAGTGATACAGAGGGTACGAGGAGGGCGGGCGAGAAAGATCGAGACATAGACAAAATTGGGTGTTCCACACAAGGCGGGAACACCGTCAAAATTGCGGTCCGAAGAGCGGTCTCTCCTCGAACCAGAGAAGATGGTACGATGGATACATAGAAGATGGTGAAGAAGCGGGAAACAAAGGACTTGGCGAAGAATGATTGAGCTCAAGCGCCAATATCACGACTCGATGCAATATGAAGAGCTGTATGTATAAGAGAGGTAGAGAGACTCAAAAATAAAAAATGCATGACTCACACGGTGGGACCGACTACTCTAGGGATGAAAGAAAAACACAATGAACTCCAAGTCATAATCAAGACACAAGGCAAACCCCCAATTCACCTACTCAACACAGTGAAGACCATCAGGTGACGGTCATTTATCTTTTCGATTTAAGAGTTAGGTGAGATCACAAAAATTGTACAATCACTTAGGAGGCTTGATAGGATTTGGGCTCTACTCCTTAGTGTGTACGTGAGCACTTAAAACGCATCCAATGAGGGGGTTGCTCTCCCCAAGACAAGGAATCCATTACGTTTTATTTTTAAGTCCAATAGAGTTAGCAGTCCCGATTTTATTTAAGTTATCAATTTTTTGGGTATTTTCAATGCACGTGCCTATCGAGGTTCCAATTTCCATTAAGCATCCTAGGTTGGCAAAATCAGAGGGAGAAGATCGGAAAAGCCATGCAAGTCAGAAATCGATGATGCATGCTAAGTAAGAAGACTTACAGTGCCTCCCAGCTCTCTCCATGCGGGATACAAAACAGAATTTGAAAGCTATGCTATATGCAAAATGCAAACCGAAGAAATCACCCTAGGTTCAGAAATTGCTATTATCGTGAAGCACCACAAGTCGCTCATTCATCTCTAGCCTCAAAAAGTCCGGTCTTGGCTCACCCCTCCTCTGTGCTCAACACACTTGAGCTTAAGAGAAAGCGCTTTGCGGGGCTCGCTGTGGCACAAAGGCTAAGAGATAAATGAACGGCTGTTTAGAGTTTGATCTAGGTCCAAGGCGAACTATAGGTACATGAACATTATTAGGGTGTTTGGACCTAACTCTACGAGCAAGCAACTCCTAAGCTAAGGCTCATTCACACAAAATAATAAAAATAAAATTAAAAGAAAAGCGTCAGAAATCATCGAGGCCCCCAAGGGAACAATCCCTCGGGCACTGGACCTCGGGAGTCGAAGTGTACCTGTGAGAGTCCTGTATTATTACAAACCAAGTGTCACTCTCTCACATGAATATACAAAATAAAATAAAATGCATAAAATAAAGACTATCTTCAAAAATTCTCCTTCTTCTGTCATGGATGCTCTCTCCTGTTGGCTTGGCAGAGAAGAGCCAACTCCACCTTGCTCGGGTGCATAGGTCCTCCTAGGTGGTCCTCCTTTGCTTGGCGGTCCCTCGCACCAACGACAAAGGAAAATATAAGGTAAGAACAATCAATCAAATGATCTTAAATAAAAATAAAAATCACACAAATAAATAAATGAAGGACGTGAGCAATGAATTAAATAAATGAACAACTACGCTCACAAAATCATACAAAATCCGTTGCCTCCCCGGCAACGACACCATTTGATGACAACATGCAATTAACCCACAATCCAAAGAATACAATAATCAAGCTCAAAAATAAATGTGAATTAATCTTTATTTACTCTACCATAAAATGTATAGGGAACAAGCATGTAGAGGTCGAACCACAAAGAGCAAACCAAAATGCAATAGCCTACATGTAACTCAGAGTCATCCTTGTGTGGGTCTTTGATTTTTAGAAAATATTTTATTTATTTATTATTATATTTTTTATTTATTTATTATGTATTTTTTTATATATCTTTTTATTTATTTATTTATTTATTATGTATTATGTATTTATTATTATATTTTTTTATTTATTATTATATCATCAAATGGCGCCGTTGCCGGGGAGCAGGGTGGCTGCTGGAGCGCCACCGCGACAAAATTTCCCTCCTCCATGGACCGAATCGAGCTGTTGGGAAGTGCCTCCTATCACAAGGGCTCCACCAGGAGCTGATTCAAGCTCAAAGAAGGGGATGAAATTGGACAAATTCGACTGAGGAGGAGGAAGACTTTATTTATACACATTCCAAGGGACCCCCAAGGACCGGCGATTATTGAAGAATCGGGGCTATGTACAAGGGTTCCAAGGTCACGGCGGGAATCGGGGATGATCAGAGAATAATTTGTCAGAAGGATTCGAGAGTGATGGAGCGATAGATCGAGCGGAAAAAAGGCAAGAAATTGGGGGAAAAGATGGTTCACGTCAAGTCAGGCGGCTGGAGGTCAAGTTGACTGGGGTCAACTCACGGAGGGACCTGATTGGTCCACCTCAGCCCACTACAAGACAGAACAGTAGTTTTATTAAAGAAACATCTATTTAAAATAGTAAATGATTTTATTTATTTTCGAGTATAAAATAAAAAATGTTTATTATTTTATGTAGTATTTTAATACGATTTTTATTTATTTTTTTGAAGTATTTTATTACGGTTTTATCAAAATAATGTATTTATAAGTATATTTATATATATATATATTTGTTTTTATTTTGTTTATTTTTATTTAATTATTTTATTGTCTTATTTTATAAATTTATAACTTATTTTTATGAGTCTAAATATATTTTTATTTAATTTTTATAAGTTTATTTACATTTTTAAATAAATGTGTTTATGTACATGTAGGTATACTTATAGGTATTTTACCTATATATTATATACATTTTATTTATTTAATGAATTTTATTTATTTTTATTTTGGATTTGTATTTTTGATAAGTTATATATAATATATACATTATTATAAAAATATAGATGAATAAAGAATAAAAGAATAAAAATCCCTTTTATTTATATACATGTAAGTATCATAGGTCTTTTGTCTATGATTTTACATAGGTTTATTTTATTTTACAAGTTCTTTTTGGTTTTATTCTAATGTCAATATGTATATGAATTATATACATTATCTACAAAATTCTAAAATATAATTTGGTAAGAATAATAAATATTGAATAAAATGAATATTTTAATCAGGCATTATATACAAGAAGGGCCAAAAACCTAACTTCCACAGATGGACTCCAAAAATTATGAAACCAATTTTATAAAATAGTTCTTGGAATACTATATACAATTAAAGGTGAGTTTGGATGATTTGGAGTTTTTATTTGCAAGATATGGGTCTGTGAAGTTGAGATTTTGGCTTTTTATCTTGTGTATAAAATGTACACTGTGTATTATTTTTATACAAACTCAATTTTGTATTTTTATTTACATTATTATCTACAACTTTCATGTACAAACTTTCCGAGTCAGATAATATGTTTGATTGGCCTCCCCCTGTGATTGTGTACCTGACCTGTTGGTACACGAGGCCAATGTACTAGACTCATCTGAGTCCGCTCTCCTTGACGGTCCTCGCAAGGCAGAGCTCCACTTTTCTGATTATTCCATGCCTAGTTCATAGCTCTCCGAGGGTTATCTGCGAGAGTCTATGACACAGTATAGCTCTCTTGGTCTCTTCTGTTGGTAGATGATCTGTCGTCTATCGAGACCGCATTTTATGTGGATCTGTCTGATGGATCCGGCTCCTTTGAGCCCTCTTCTCTCCTTGACGACCCTCGCAAGGTAGAGACACATTCTAAATATTCACTGCTTAGTTTGCATTGCTCCCCGAGGACTATCTGCGGGAGCATGCGACACTCTCTTTACGCTCGGTTCCACTGCTGACTGTGTCTCCGATCTGCGGAGCACGGAATCGAGTCGTCTGATATATATGATTTTTGATCCCATCTTGAGTTGCCTATCCGATCTGCGGATCATGGGACCCATCTGATAAGACTCCTTTGAGTCTGCTCTCCTTGATGGTCCTCGCAAGGTTGAGCTTCTAATATCTGCTATTTTCATGCCTAGTGATAACGCTCCCGCACCCTTAGTTAATTCGGTCAAATTAATGTCCAAATTAATATTAATCGTTCGTTGCAGTCGGATACGAGTGATTAATCAAAAACCACTTAAATCAGATTTTAATCAATTTTAAGCGGTGATATATTTTTTACTTGGTGGAGTCCAAGGTCGATCTCAGGGAGGCAACTGTCTCCTTAGGTAAATTACAGCAATTCTTCAAGTGTTGATGGTCGAGAATCAATTTTTTTTTGGTCTTTTTAATTTTTATGCAGACATATGCAAACAAGGTGAGCCAATTTAGCGTTTAATTTGATTGATGTATCACATGAAGTCCAAAAATAATGAAAATTGGCCAGATGATTATTTATGATGAAAATGACCTACACTAATTTTTTTGGAATTTTTCGACTCAAAATAAATTTTCTGTGAATTAAATGAACAAACAGAGTGATTTTCAGTATTTAATTCTTAATAAATACCAAATCACAATTTTTCCAACAACTAAAATTATCCTAGGTGGGTCTAGTGATAAGGGACCTAGGAAAATTAACAGGACTTAAATTCACTGTGAAATGAATTAATTAAAATTAATTAAAGAAAATCACTAAACCATTTATTTAGGCCTCGATATGCGTGCAAAAGCTATGAAATTTTTATGGTGTGTTAGAAATGAAGTCCTTAAGCTACTGTGAATTTTTGGTGATTTTTGAAGGCACAGATAATTAATTAAAAATCAAAAGGCATCACTGGGCAAAATATGTCAACAATGAACCAATTAATTCATTAATAATTCAAATAAGCCTACAAAAATCAGACACGTGTACTAACAGATAGAGGACAAAATTTCCAACAACATGCAATTTTTAGAATCTCAAAATGATGAAGAATGCACTCTAGGGACACGTGCAAACACAAGGGTGTAAATGCAATACTGGAAATTAAAATTTCAACAATTAAATATGCTGACAGGGACTAAAATGCAATTACCGATAACATGCAGGACTTGTATGCAATTTCTCCACGAGACACGTGCTCCTCACGTGGGGTCTGCTTCACAGGGACCTTCTTGTAATTTCCAAAAGCTTCGGGGGCGTCTGTGCAAATAACCCAGGTCGCACGTGCTCCTCACGTGGCCGACCTAGGTTCGGCGGGCGTTGGAGGCTTGGAGCGAGGGTCGGGTCCTCTGGAGGTTCGGACTAGCCTCGGTGCAGCTTCGGGTCACCCGAGCCTAGGCTTGGAGGCCGAGGGTCGGATAAGGAGACGTGGCGGCCTGAAGGCCCTTGGATCAAGATGGATCCAAGGGATGTCGATGAAGATACGTGGCGACTGGCGAGGCGTCGATCAGAAGCGCGATGAACGGTTGAGGACTGTCGCGGTGGTGGAGTACGTGGCGGGACGAGGACCGTTTGATCGGATGATCGAACGGCCGCTGCTTCTTCGTCTCTAACGGTCCTCCGCCGCCTGCGGAGGAGAAGGCGGTGCTCCGGTGAAGGTCGCCTAGCTCCGCCTCGGTTCCAAGCGCCGATGAAAAGCTTCGTCAGCTCCCACGTAGCTCGGAAGAAGCGGAAGTACACGGCGAAGCCTCCGGTGGCCTCTGGATCCTGGGAGCGGTGCTGGAGCTCTGTGTCGATGAAGCTCGAAGGGAGCTCCGGCGAGGCTCCGGCCAATGACGAATTTAGGACCTGCAAAGGGTTAGACGTATAGCCGAGGCGTGCAGGTGTTCGTGGAGGAGAATGGAGTGATCGGCGAGGCCTGAGGCGAAGGGAGGTGGTCGGGTGACGGAGCTCCGGCCAGGTGGCGGAGCTGAAGGTCGATGGATGGTGGAGTAGAGTGTCTGAAGGTGTAGAGAGGCCAGCGAGGATCAGAGCTTCAACACGAAGCTCGTCGGAGTGATTGGGAGGCGCGAAGATGGCTGTTGACGGCGAATAAAAGCGGAGAAAACCAAGAAAAAGAAGAAGAAGATTGGAGGACGGATGAAGGGAGTTACCTGGGGAATGGGGCTCAGCTTTGAGCTCCAGGTCGTCGCTCAAGGGATCGGTAGGGTCCCGAGCTCTAGCAGCTGCTCGAGGGAGGCTGCGGCACGGCGGTGGCGGCCGTGGATCTCGCCGGAGTTGGATCTCTGTCGTCGCTCGACAAATCGACCAATTGCTGTCACCAATAGGAAGCTTGGAGCTCGAGGGACCTCCCTGGAGTGGCGGATGGGGGTGAACGGTGCCGGTGGCTGGGTATTTATAGGAAGAAGGAGGTGGTCTGGCTGGGTGAGTGGCGAAGTTGGTGGCCGTCGTGGGGCGAGTGTGGTGGAGATGGTGGTGCTCGAGGGAGCTGGCGAGGGAGAGGGACGAGTGGGGGATGTCGTGGGGAGGTCAGCGGCCGGAGGAGATGGCCGACGTGTGTCCAGAAAAGGAAAGGGGGCGCCCCTCCCGCAAGGCAAGGGACGTGGGGGAGAGGGGCGCCTGGAGGTAGGAGACGAGGTCTCCACCGTTGGATCTTGTGATCCAACGGTGGAGATCAGAGCGTGGAGTGACGGTGGTGATCCGATCAGGGAAGGAGCGATCAGAGGCGGATGGAAGCGCCACGTGGCGCGCTGTGGCTTCGGCGGTTACGAACGGCTATGATGGATAGTGGGGGTCGATCGAGTGGATGAGGATCACGGGGGAAGCATCGGCTGAGATGGAAGATCAGACGCGCTATCCAACGGTGGATGGATGCACCACGTGTCTGGCTGAGGAAGAGGCGCAAATGGAGGGATCAGATGGAGCGCGGGGGAGATCTGACGGCCAGGAGAAAGGAGGCGCGTGGAAAGAACTGGACCGTTGGATCAGAAGCGCGATCCAACGGCGGGAGGCGCGGGCGGATGAGGCGATGGGCAGCGGGCCGCGTGGCGCAATCAGAGGGCGCCACATGGCCTGCTGTGAATGGCTGGATGAAGAAACACGTGTAGAGAGAAGAGAAAGCCGAATTTGGAAAAAACTCAAAACATGAAAGTTGTAGATCTTGATGAGATCTACAAGTTTCATGTTGACCAAAGACGGGGATGAGGTCAAATATGATACATAAATACAAAGATACATAAATATACATATGTAGTATACAAAATGACCCAAAAACCCAAGTTTCTCATACAAGTTCCAATTTCAATGAAATTAGTCTCATTTTGAAGGTCTTTTAATATGTAGTCTTCTAAGAGTGAGTAGACCTAATTAGGAGTTTGTATGAGGGCTTTATTTGTGTTTTAATGTACAAGGGTTCTCCGGCTATTGTGGCTATTCTACAAGGGTGATTTTTAGCAATCTTCCCTATATTATTAAGGAATATATACATATATTATAGAGAAGAAGTTATTTTGATGAAGAGGTATTTTACAGGAGATTTTTGGCTTCTTATTTAAATGCAGATGAGCTGCTAAAATGCATGAATTATGGATGCATGCATGAGTGTTATTTATGCAAGATAAAAGGAAATATGCCTCTATTTTCTCAGGAACAAGGCTCTATTTTTGACTTTTGATGTGATGAATCACAGATTCATCACCTAGCTGGCAGCGCATTCCCCGAGGGTTATCTGCGGGACGCTGCCACACTTTCTTGATTTGACAGTCTCTTCTGCTGGTAGCCGATCTGTCACCTAGCGAGATCGTCTCTATGATCCGTCTGATGGATCAGGCTCCTTTCAACCTGCTCTCCTTGACGACTCTCGCAAGGGTGAGCTTCTGTTCTGATTATTCATTGACTAGTATGTACCATTCCCCGAGGGTTATCTGCGGGAGCGTACATCACCTTGTAGGTACTCGGCTTCATTTCTGGTGTCTCCTATCTGTGGGAGCACGAAGCCGAGTCTTCTGAGCTTTTTACCCGGTCTCCTCCCTGGTTGTGTCTCCTATCTGATGGAGCACGGAGTCGAGTCTTCTGATTATTCTCTGATTCTGCTTACCTTGAGGACCCTCGCAAGAGTGAGCCATATATTGTGTTGTTCGGTGTCTACTTGTGACTTTCAGATTATATCACCACCGTACATCACACAGTCTCATATGCCTTATTTCCGATCTATCTGAGACCATGATTGACTAGGAGGAGTCTGTACTGCTCTTTCTTCCTCCCGGTCTTCCGGTATCGGCTCTGTTTCCTCATGTTGACCATATGAGCCGATTGACTGCTTCATGCTACTGGACCTGATATCTAACTTTTCGACCTGTTGTCCCCGGTAGCTGACACCCACTTGATTGCAGATTCGAGTGTCTTTTCGCCTTCTGACTGCATCCTCGTTCTCACAGGGAGACAACGACGAGAGCACGGTAGTCGCTTACCAGATACCGTCCTGTACTTCACTAGTTTTTTCACCGCTTGTATATATGTGTGCCTTTTTCATTCTTTCTCCCGTATGTTTTAGTGTACCCCAGATCTATCGCCATATCTTTGTGTCTACACTTAGGACGTACTTGATCCTAAGTATAGGGGGGGTTACACACCGCGTTGTTCTTTCGTCGTTCAGTTTTGTCACTCCTGTTGTTGCCTATACTTAGGGATATCTCACCCTAAGTATAGGGGGAGTGATGCGTATATTCTCCACGATCTTTTCATCTATCTGTATATATCTATCTTTTCTTCTTTTCTTCTTTTCTTCTTTTCCTTTTCTATCTTCTGTATCTAAATAAAAGGTGTCCCCCCTTTGTGTCAGTTTTCTGTACTTAGGACGTACTTTGTCCTAAGTATGGGGGGGTGCACCCCAGATTTCTTCATCTATTTATTACAACCCTTGACCCTCCCTACTTTGTGTATAGTCTGCTATACTTAGGATTACTTGATCCTAAGTATAGGGGGGACGGTCAACTTCTATTTCCTTTGATTCTTATTCTTATTCTCTAGACTTGTCTATACTCAGTACGAGTTATGTCTTCTCTTTTCTTTTCGATCTATGAGGACATAGCTCAAGCTAAGTATAGGGGGTCGTATATACTATGTATATACTTTAGCCATAACTCGTACTTTCGTATTCTCTTAATAATATGGCTAAATAATTCTTTAAAAACCCTTAATAAAAAAAGAGATGTCATTATTCCTCGAATTCTTTTTGTATATACTGATTAATAAATCAGGTGAAAATGTTTTTTGCAAAATGTTTGAAAAATAGTTTGAAAGTCATTGTGAACATTTATTGAAAACTATTTTGAAAATATTTTGTTACATGTTTTCAACCTGTGTAAAAATGTGTGGTTTGTAAAATTTATTTTCTTTGTGTAAAATAAAATGTTTGAAAAATGATTTGCAAATGGTTTGAAAAATGGTTGCAAAAATATTTTGAAAATCTATATATACTGTTTTGAAAAACCTTTGCAAAATGATTTTTCAAATGTGTGTACATGTTTGTTAAAATGTTTGTAAAATTTATTTTGGACTATAGTTTTCAAAGATTGTTTGAAAAATTTGTGTCAAATAAGTTTGAGGAATAGATACATCTAATAGATAAAAAAATAATAAATAATAAAAAATTATTACAAAAAATAAAATAAACAAAATTCTTTAATAAATGTACATATATACCTATAAATAAAAACTAAATTGTAAATTCTTAATTCTTGTAAAATAAAGCGGCACGCCCGTGTAAATAGTTGTACATATTTTATACTTCGAGTGCCAAAATTATTTTATTTGCAAAAAAAAATCTTTGTGTAAAAATTCTTCTCTTTGTTTTCAAATTCTTTGAAAAATTGCATTATTCTTTGCATATTTGTAAATAGCATTTGCATTGCATTCATATTCTTTCATTGAGCTTGATAATTGAACTAGTCCAATAAGGTCGAAGATTGGAGCTTGGTTGGACCTTACTGCACCTAACTGCACTGGAACCTTACGGGAACTAGGTTTAAGGTACTTCAGGTCTATTCAGACTTAATTCTTTGAGAAATCAGGGCTGGGTTCAAGTCACCTCAGTGGACTAACTAGAACTTTTCGAAACACACGTATGACTCTTGCCAACCGTGACCTAACTTGGACACTTGCACCTTTCACTTGGCTCAACTCAGTTGGAGTGGTAAGGGGGTTGGATTTGCCAGTCTGAGACGCACACGGGTGGAAACATTCGTCCTCGTATAGGGAGGGAAGTGCACCCCAACCTGGTCCAATAGCCATGAGGTCTAAAGACAGGAGATTGTGGGTTGCGATAAAGCTTCAAAAGAGGGATAGTCTTCTGGCTCAAGAGGAAAAATTCCTTATGTAAATGTTGCTGTAAATAGTATGTTTGAAAAAAAAATGGTCAGGCCTGTAGAAAAATAAAATGCCTGCAAAGTATGAAATAAGCAAGCTTGAGTATCAAAGTTATATCATGTGAGCCTGCAGCTGGATGACTTGACTACACTGGTCTTGCATCCCAGGATAGGTAGTTACACTGGCTACCGTCCATTCTTTTCTCTACCTCCTCCTCTTGAGTTGGATGCTACTTGAACTTAGAAGGGAATACCCTACTCCTCGAGGAAAGAGCTGTTGGGTTAGGGAATCATTGGGTTGTCATTCTGGAGAAGCTAGTCTCTTTGTCATTTCAGTTGGGAAGAGCCACTATCACTTACACTATACAAGTCAGCTTCATAGTCATAAGGGTTTGCGTATGATGTAGGCTAGTTCTGACCTGGCTATTGAGGTGATTTGAACCAAGTTCTGTGACTCTCGAAGGCTGTTGCGTTTTAAATTTGGTTCCCAACCAGGTTCCACACACATTCTCACACCAAGGTCTAACCTGAGCTCCAAACTTTGATTTTGTACAGATAAGTTTAATAATCATGATCAATTCAATTTATTCTTTAAATTCTTTATTTGTGCTTTTTCTTTTCTTCTTATTCTTTGTTCTTTTTGTACTTATTGCATAAGTGTTTGCTAGGGACTAGCAAAGGCAAGTATAGGGGGGTGATGAAACTCCATTTCATCACCTTTATTCTATCATTTTGGCCTAAAAAACCCCAGCAAATGCATATCAATAGCATCAAATTGTACATAATAGCATTCATTATTTATTGGATTAATTGTACATAAAATAAGGTTTTTAAGGCAAAATTATAGAATAAAGAAAAGAAAAGAAAAAGGAATAAAATATTTAAAATATTTTATGACCCTAACCCCGAGACCAAGGCCAGCATGGAATTGGTCGACAAGGAATAAAGTAGGGGGAGATAAGGGCCAAGAGTACAATAAATACCTCATTTATTAATTCATTTATTTATGCATTTTTGACACCTATTTTTATATATAATTATTTATTCATCAAATAGAGAAAGTTTGTACATGAAAGTTGTAGATAATAATGTAAATAAAAATACAAAATTGAGTTTGTATAAAAATAATACACAGTGTACATTTTATACACAAGATAAAAAGCCAAAATCTCAACTTCACAGACCCATATCTTGCAAATAAAAACTCCAAATCACCCAAACTCACCTTTAATTGTATATAGTATTCCAAGAACTATTTTATAAAATTGGTTTCATAATTTTTGGAGTCCATCTGTGGAAGTTAGGTTTTTGGCCCTTCTTGTACATAATACCTGATTAAAATATTCATTTTATTCAATATTTATTATTCTTACCAAATTATATTTTAGAATTTTGTAGATAATGTATATAATTCATATACATATTGACATTAGAATAAAACCAAAAAGAACTTGTAAAATAAAATAAACCTATGTAAAATCATAGACAAAAGACCTATGCTACTTACATGTATATAAATAAAAGGGATTTTTATTCTTTTATTCTTTATTCATCTATATTTTTATAATAATGTATATATTATATATAACTTATCAAAAATACAAATCCAAAATAAAAATAAATAAAATTCATTAAATAAATAAAATGTATATAATATATAGGCAAAATACCTATAAGTATACCTACATGTACATAAACACATTTATTTAAAAATGTAAATAAACTTATAAAAATTAAATAAAAATATATTTAGACTCATAAAAATAAGTTATAAATTTATAAAATAAGACAATAAAATAATTAAATAAAAATAAACAAAATAAAAACAAATATATATAAATATACTTATAAATACATTATTTTAATAAAACCGTAATAAAATACTTCAAAAAAATAAATAAAAATCGTATTAAAATACTACATAAAATAATAAACATTTTTTATTTTATACTCAAAAATAAATAAAATCATTTACTATTTTAAATAGATTTTTCTTTAATAAAACTACTGTTCTGTCTTGTAGCGGGCTGAGGTGGACCAATCAGGTCCCTCCGCGAGTTGACCCCAGTCAACTTGACCTCCAGCCGCCTGACTTGACGTGAACCATCTTTTCCCCTGATTTCTTGCCTTTTTTCCGCTCGATCTATCGCTCCATCACTCTCGAATCCTTCTGACAAATTATTCTCTGATCATCCCTGATTCCCGCCGTGACCTTGGAACCCTTGTACATAGCCCCGATTCTTCAATAATCGCTGGTCCTTGGGGGTCCCTTGGAATGTGTATAAATAAAGTCTTCCTCTTCCTCAGCCGAATTTGGCCAATTTCATCCCCTTCTTTGAGCTTGAATCAGTTCCTGGTGGAGCCCTCGTGACAGGAGGCGCTTCCCAGCACCTCGATTCGGTCCATGGAGGAGGGAAATTTTGTTGCGGTGGCGCTCCGGCGGCCACCCTGCTCCCTGGCGGCCCCCAGGTATAAGAGCTGCACGTTTTATCTTTCTAGGTAGTTTTTACTTCCAGCATTTCATTTCTGCAATTAGTTTTATGTTTCGCTTATTAGTTTAGCGTAGTTTAATGTTCGTAGTTCGCCGGAGCTCTGCTCCGGCGAGCTTTTCACCGTGTTCCTGACTATTCCCCGACTCGCTTCCACCTCCATTTCGTTCCCTTTCTCCTTCTCCACCTTCCAGCCACCTCCTATCAACCGGAGCCTCCTTGGCTCCGCGAATCGAAGCTCCTCCATCACCCTTCGCCGGAGCTTCTTCGCCCACCATCATCCATGTGCTTTCAGCTTCAAACCCCGGGTCGAGGAGCACCGCCTCAAGCCCCTCTATCTTTCTGTGCAGGTTAGGTGATCCAAAGAGCACCAGGAGACGATTCCCAACGCGGCTGAGGTACCTGGAGCTCCGTTTCTTCTCCGAGCTCGTGGCAGCGTTCCAGGGCACCTCCGGCCGATCTATCACCTCCAGCAGATAGAGGACCCTGCCAGGAAGCTATTTGGACCCTCAAAGTGCAGAGATGATCGGTCGGAGAGCGAAATCGAGGAGGAAGAAGCTCGCCAAGGCGAGCGTTCTTCCCTGTTCTTGCACCTGAGTTCTCCACCGTTGGATGAAGGAGGTTCCTCCAGATTGAAGACCAGCCGTTCGATGGAGCCATGTCCAGACCGTCAGATCTCCCACGAGATCTAATCCGCACCGCTCATCGACGAAGCGTCATCGGCTCACGTGGAGGCGCCACGTGGATTAGTGAGAGAAGATCAGCCGTTGGATGAGCGCCTTTTGGGGGTAATTTTCACATATAACCCCCGCCTTTTTTGTATTTAGTATTTAATTTTGTAAATAAATTATAACGTTGTAAATAAATTGTGAATTTTGCTAAAGGACCCCTGTACTTCCTTAAATTGCATTTTGGTCCTTCCGCGCCTCACGTGCAATCCCACGTGAGGCGCGTGAAAATTGCATGTAACCCCTGGCGGTTTTTGTTTATTGTAAAATAGTTCTAAAAATTAAAATAAATGTTTATTTCAGTAGGGATTTTTGCACCTGTGCCCTTGTCATTTATTTTATTTGCAAAAATGCCCCTGCCAGGCAGTTTTATTTTTGTACCTTTATGTATTTATTATAAATACCAGGTGGCTTCTAAAAATTCACAAAAATTAGGATAGGTGCTCCATGCCATGCTTGTTCACGCCCATATTTTATTTCAGTTTTTTTGCATTTTTCCTAATTACAAAAATGAAATAAAAGCCGTTTTTGCACTGTCTAAATTAGAAAATACAAAAAATTAGAAAATGTTTTTGAAAAATTCCAAAAAATTATATATGGTATAATTATATATATATTAAGTCCATAAATTGAAAAACCCTAAAAATATGAAAAAGAAAATTAAAAAAATTAGAAAGCTCCAAAATCCAACAAAAAAATAGAAAAATCCTTAAAAACCCCAAAAATATATTTTTCTCTTTTGTAAGTATCTAAATATTATTGTTAATGTATAAAAATTAATTTGGGAATTTTTGGAGTTTATTTTATATTTTTAAAACCCAAATTATATTCAGCTAATTATTTAGTCCTATCTTGTGGACATTTTTGAAATTAAAAATACATAAAAATTAGAAATATTCCAGAAAAAATAACAAAAAAATTAGAAAAATATAAAAAAGCTAAAACAATTATAACTATATATATTTTAAGTATTATATATATATATTATATTATTCCTCTCTCTCTGTTCTTATATATACATCTCTTTATATATATATCTTATATATTTATATATTTATATTTATATAACTAAAAAATAATTAAAAAAAAGATATATAAAATATAAAAACAAAATAAAAATTATAAAAACAAAAATATAAAAAAATTACAAAACCCAAAACCCACTAAAACAATAAAAGGACATGAATAGTTGATTGAATAATTAAATGATACATCACACACAACCATTCGCCTCCCAGTGTTCGACCTCTACCTGTACTTACACCTATACACATTTGCATGTAGAGTTATAATAAATTTTAACTCCACATTTTTGGATATTCATTACATATATTATTGTGGGTTAATTGTTGATTGATATGAGGTCTTCTGTCGGTCGCCTCAGCGACCGCGTTCCCGTTTGTGTGGAATGCGAGACCGATGGAAAATCTCTCTCATCACTAGCGAACATCTTTTAGGAGAGAAATGGATGAGTTTAAACCCATGTCATAGATCTAGTCTAAGGGAAGTCCGCCTTGCCTGCTCAGATAGAGCCGAATCTGAATAATCGAAGCGAAAGTCAGAGCAAGCAGACTTGACCGAGCCCACCCTCCAGTAACAGGTATTTCCTGATGATTATCTTTTCTGTGATGACACTGATTTCATTTCTCTTAGGAGCGGTAGGATGCCAATAGGTGGATAGTCTACTAGGCTCTATGAGGATACTCTAGATAACACAAGCGAGCCTATAGAAGACATTGATGGCGATACTGAAGTCGCACCCTTTAACGATGGAGATGGTGGTGCTAAAGCCACCAAGTCTGAAGAGAAGCCAGAGCCGAATGCCGGCGTAGCTGCTTTACCTTACTTTGTATTTAGTGATGATGAGAGAAAACTCCAAAAAATGTACAAAAGCGAAGAACTCGAAAAAGAAATTAAACGATGGTTAATCAATATCTTTCTCTTTCTGATGACTTGAAGAAAGAAAGTCCCAGTTTTGTAAAAACATTTCCTTCCTCTTCTTTTGATCCTCCAATTGTACAGACTAACCGGGAGGATGTACAGATTCATTTTCCCAAAGCACTCTGCTTAGGATAAGGCGATAAAAAAGGAAACAACAAAAATATCCAAATGAATGATCTGACGAAAGAGATGCTCGACAAGTTCATGAATTAACTCACTCTTTCGGAAGCCTTGGCACACATTCCTCTTTTGCAGAAAGGCCTTAAAGAACGAACCACAGTTCACAAGAAGAAGAGGCAGCACAATCATTATTCTGAGATCCATGTGTTGACCAAGGAAACATGTCATGCTATTCAGAACCGTCTCCCAGCCAAGAGATCAGATTCAGGAGCACCGTATGTCAGATGCGAGATCCTCGATCAGACTTTTGATCGGACTCTATAAAATAGCGGATCTTCGATTAATCTCCTTCCTTCTTCCTTACTCGATAAGTTCGAGTTCATGACTCTTCGATCAAGCCGAACAATTTTGCAGTTTGCTGATAGATCGGTCAAGAGGCATAAGGGTTTAATCGAAGATGTTATTGTCACCATTTATGGTTTGCAATTCCCCGTGAACTTTGTCGTGTTGGACATGGCGGTCCCTGAATGCGTGACCGATACCCCAATCATACTAGGACGACCTTTTCTGGTGACAACGAAGGCCGTTTCTGACTATGGTATCGGGAAGGTGTACTTTCACATCCAGGGCAAAAGTATACATATAGAGATGATCCAAAACTAGAATTCTAGAGCGGTTGAATCAGAGTGAGCATCTGATGATGAACCCGATAATCATCAGGATTGTTACTTTATACAAACTGATGATGAGGCCATCTGGGCCGAACCTATTACCCAATCTTTCATCACACCTTCAGTGGAAGCAGATATTCAGATATCCGAGGACAGAGATTGGAGAGCACAATCCTAGAGCCTAATAGCGAGAATCTTGATGGAGACGAGTCTAATACATTTTCAGATCATTCAATATATTCTTTATCCCTCCGAGTCAGAGGTGAATAATCAGAAGTGTCAATTACCTTCAGAGCATTCAGATACCGAAGATGCTGAGTGGTAGTGCTTTGCCTAATTCCTATCACTTCAGACTCCTTCAACAGAGCCTACAACAAGCCTGGAGACCGAATCTAATCAGAATATCCAGCACTTTGTAGATCTTTCTGAGTCAGAGCAGGCAGATCTTACGCATATCGATCTAGTAGCCTACACTCAGGCCCTAATCAAACCCACTCTCCCTATTACTTCTCCCCCTGAGCTTAAATCGTTGCCTCAAAGCATGAAATACCGATTCCTTGTAGGTGAATCTAAAATGTTTCCGGTCATCATCTCTTCCAATCTGACCGAAGATCAGGAATCCCGTCTGATGGCGATTCTTGAAAAGAATCGCAAGGCAATCGGGTGGTCAGTAGCTGATTGATGAATACACATTCATCACTCTTTATTCTTATATTTTAGCTACAAAAACCTATGCAAATGCATGTAGATATGTGTAAATAGGAAAAGTTAGCAAAAGCATGCATGTTTGTAAATATAGATAATTAGCATGTTTTTGTGCAAAAATAAAAGAATAAAGATGAAAAAGAAAAAGAGGGAAATATTTAGAATAAATATTGAGCAACCTAACCCAAGGGAGGGCTCAGCATGGGCCTGACCGCATAAAAGCCAAGTAGAGGGAGATAGGGGCTCACTTATGTATATTTTTATAAATAAATAAATTAAATATTTTCCTCACTCAAAAATATGTTGTAAATATTTGTATATATTTTGTACATAAGCTATTAAAAACAAAATAAAAATCTTAAAAATCAAAAATACAAAAATACCCTTACACCTTGTATATAGACCATCATCCCTTAGTTATTTCACCTTGTGAATAAATTTATTTATTTCTAAAACTTTTTGTAAATATTCTATGTATATATTGTACATAAAATAAATAAAAAGAAGCAAAACAAAAATCAAATAAAAATTACAAAATTAAAAATACAAAAACATATTGTACATATACCATGTATATAGTGTACATAAATAATTATTTAACCTATGTATATAAATAATAAAAATAAAATAAAAATAGCCTTTTATTCCTCATTTTATCCTATACATAAATAAAATATAAAATAGGAATAAAAATGTATAAAAATGACTAATTAAAAATCAAAAATTAAAAATCATATAGTGTATATATACCTATGTATAGCTATAGTGTAAATACCTTATTTTAATTTCCAAAAATTAATTAAAAATCACAAAAAAATAGAAAAAATTAAAACAAATATTTTTCATGTTTTAAGTTTTTGAAAATTCGGCCATTTAAGGCCCCAAAAAAATCAAATAAAAATGTAAGCCTTGGCGGGCTCTGATTGGTCCACGGGGGATTGTTGACCCCCAGTCAACACCTCCCCCAGGACCACCAGAGCCCGCGTCCTGTTCGCGGACCCGACTTCGCCCAATTATTCCCACCAAACCCGATCACTATTTCACCTAATCTAGGATCCTAATTGTTCCCAAGGCATCCGGGAATCTCGCCCGACATTCCTCCTTGGGATCCGCGCTTCAGCTCGCCCTACCCGATCGATCCTTCCCGGACCTGCACCCATATAAAGGTTGAGCTCCGCCGCACTCCACTCCCATCTTTGGCTCCCTACCTTCACTCCCGTGACCTCCATCGTAACCACTGAGGTGACAGCTCGCGTTGGCCCTTGTTGCAGCGAGGAGGAGGTGGCCGGTCACTGATCCGGCAGCTTCGCGCCGCCGTGCTCCGCCACTCGACCGGAGCTTGAGCCTCAGGCAGTGACGACCTTCAAGGCGACGACCCGGAGTTAGACACACTCCAGCCCAGTCTTCCGCTCCACCCAGGTAGCCCTTTAGCCCTTCCATTTCGCTTAATTTGTAGTTTCCCCCAAATCGCATCTCCGACGAGTTCCCCTGATTCCGGCCACATCGCGTACTTTCTCGATCATCGGAACCCACACACACCTTCGCCATCCTCCGACGCACGTTCTACGCCCACTCGTTCAACCCAGCTCGCCCCGGAGCTGGGAATCGAGCTCCCCCATCCCCAGCTCGCCGGAGCTCATTCGCACCGACCCACCAGCCACCTTCACCCCGCTTCTTTGGGTCGAGGCACTTTGCCCTTGACCCGCGAAGCTCTTGGTTCATTTTGCAGGTCCAAAGGGAGTCATCTGAGACCCCCATACGTTCAGACCAGGAGCTCACCGCCGCCGAGCTCGCCGGAGTCCCTCCTGGGCTCGGTTGGGCCATCGGAGGCTACCACCGGCCGCGGGGCAGCACCGCGGATCTTCTCCGATCATCAGGAGCAGCTGAGGAGGTCTACAACTCACGCACGAGGCCGGCGAAGTTCGCCGGTGGAGTGTTCTTCCACCATCCTCCAGCACCGTCCGATGGCTCCTCCGCTCCAGTCCTGATCTCAGCCGTCCATCTTCCGAGGAGCAGCTACCGTCGATCACCTGGAGGGGCTCATCTGGACCGTTCGCGCTGAGGAGAGAGACGCCTGAGGCCATACCCGTTCGATCTTCCACGTGTCCTCTCCACTACCGTCGATCCGGCCCAAGAGCTGAAGAGGAGGAGCGCCAGCCATCCAGGACCGCCCGATCTTCCACGTGGCGCGCATCCAGCCGTCGACGAATAAAGGGGTAAATTACTTAGGGCCCCCTCTTAGTTTGTCTTTTTAGTCCTAGTCCTGTAAATATTTTCGTAGTTTTATTTACTTAGGGTAAATTGCACTGAGGACCATGTGCTTGTCTTTATTTGCTTTTATGCCCTTGTGTATGTGATCTCACGTGCTTCGTCACGTGCTTGTTTGGCTTATTTACATCTTTTATCCTGTAGTTCTGATGGGTTCTTGAATGAATGAATACTTTTTGGTAATTGCATTTATACCCCTGTGAGCATTTTATATACACATGTGCGGATTTTAGTGGGATTTTTGCATCCAAGCCCCTGGACTTTTGGTACGAGTTACCAAAAGGTCCAGGAACTTGGTTTTTATTACCAAAAGGCCCCTGAGTGCCCCAGGCACGCGCCACGTGCGTGTTTAGCTGGGATTTTTGCACCTTGGCCCCCAGAACTTTGGGTATTTGCACTTACGTCCCTGTGCACAATGCCCCCTCTTTGATTTTTGAATAAATATCAAACCACCTCCAAATTCGATGAAAATTTGACACATGGCTCCTGCCATGTTGTTGGATTTTTGAGAATTTTTGAGGACATTTTTGATTTCATTTAGTATTTTTAAAAATTCAAAAACCTCCTTTTTAGCTACTGTCTAGGTTTAAAAATACCAAAAAAATATAAAAACACCCTTAAAAATTCTAAAAAAATTAGCTACTGTTTCTTGCTTCTTGTTTGATTTTCTAGCCAATTTTGGCTATTTTTCATTGCTTAAAAACCCTAAAAATCTAAAAACCCCTAAAAACTCATAAAAATTATAATAAATAATATAAAAATCCAAAAACAATAATTTAGGTGCCCAAATTTTCCTTATTCTTTCTAGATTACAGGAAAATTACCTCCAGGTCTTGTTGAGATCCATAAATATTTTATTTTTGGGTTTCAAGCCTTGCTGGACAGTACCTAGTTTTTTTAGCACTGTTTGATTTTTATAAAATAAAATATACATTAGAAAAATACCAAAAAATTCACCAAAAACACTTAAAAACCTAAAAAACATAAAAACAATTTTTCTTTAATTTTTGCTTGATTTTTGGTGTGTTAAATAAATTGCTTAAGTTGGCTTGATTTTGCTTTCTTTACTTTTCTTCACATTTTAAAAATCCAAAAAAATACAAAAATTATTAAAAACCACTAAAAAAACACTTTTCTTTTATTTTATCTTATTTTTACTACTTCGTAGGCCCTAGGCCAATCCGTGCTCCTTGTGTTCGACCCTGGGAGCTATACCAGGTTAATCCCATAGCTAGGACCGCACTTCGTGTTTTGATCTCTGATTTCTTTCGCGGTTCGATTTTTTTTCTTGATTGAGTGACTCTGAGTGATAGAGGTCGCAACGACCTATTTAGTACCTTTACCTCGTTCGCTCGGGCCGCTCATCAGAATGGCGCCGTTGCCGGGGAGCACGGCTTAGTAGTGTTTTAGTTTTTATTTTCGTTTTTGTTTTCGCGGTTTTTTGCGGCTCTTCGGAGCTCGCGGCTTTTCGCGGCTTTTGTACTTAGTTCTTTTTGATTTATTTTGTTTTATTTTGATTTTCTTTTCTATTGTGTGTTTATTTTATTTCCATTTTTGCACATATACCCTTGCTTTTATTTTCATTCATTATTTGATTATTTTATTGGTCTGACCACTCTTCTGTCTATCTTGCGAGGGCCCGAGGACCGCGGAGGCGACTTTCGAGGAGCCGGTGCAGCCGCGAGACTCGGAGGCGGCTTCTTTCTCCACGAAGCCACAGGAGAGAGCGAGAGGAGAGAGTTGAGTGGGGTGAGGCAGTAGGATAGTTTATTTCAGTTCATTCATTATTATTTGTAATAATACATGCCTTTCTGAGACTGCTTGGACACTTAGACCGTAGCGGGTCTGTTTCGCCGAGCACCGGCGTGCTCGGGGGACCCATTAGGACCTGCGGCTTTTTCGTGGTTTTTCATCGCGGTTTTCTTTTTCCTTTCTTACTGTCATTTTCCGGATTTTTCGCGGTTTTTGTTCGAGCCTCTAGATTTAGGACTTTCTGGTGACTGTGACGTAGCTGAGTAGGATCCAAACACACCTAAGGCTTATCTGTTCCTATAGAACGTAATTGGACCTACTTAAAATAAATAATAAAAATAACCGACTCGCTAGCCTCCGTAGCCTACGCGCCGAGAGCCCGTCCTGTAAAGCCACTCCTACCCCCGATTTGTCGGGCAGGGGAGGGACGGGCCAAGACCGGACCCTTTGGCTTGGAGGTCGGTGACCGGTTAAACGGTTCTTCGCTAGAAAGTGCTCGTCTAGGACTCGCTTTCACCGCTGCATCATATAGCTTAGTTTACATTTCTGTCTTTATTTTATGCGCGGATCACTTTGCATGTAGAGAGCTGGAGGCAGGTACGCATTTCTAACTTTGCATGCATCATTGATTTCTCGTGCATCGGCTTTTTCGACTTCTCCCCCCTGTTTTTGACTTAATAATCAGGAGAATCGAAAAATTCGTTAGGCGATTTGTTTGATTTGAAAATACCTAAAAAGTGCAATCATAAAATTGGGACTGCTAAGACTATTGACCTTAAAACTCGCTCACCCTAAAAATTCTGTCTTGGGGAGAGCAACCCCCTCATTGCTTGGTTTGTATGCGCGAGAGAGTGACCCCGAACATTAGGTAGAGCCCCCCGTTGCTAAACTCGACTGACTACCGACTCTTCCGTGCGGGCCAGTCGGTTGGGGTTAGCAGCGGATATCCCAACAGGTCACGTAAGCGCTCTGATTGATATTTGTGTGTTCACCAAAATAAAATCGACAAGATAATTTGACCGAACTTTCACGGTCTTCAGCTCGCGTTGTGTTGGTGAACCGGGGGTTTGTTTTCAGATCATAGTTTTTCCAGATCTCATCCACCCTACTCGCCAGATCGAGATGATGGGTAGACGATCTCTTAGGCAGCCTCTGGCTGCACCGCTTTCGGGCGCGTCTACCACATCATCTAGGTTGGCTCGCGAGAGCTCAGACCAGCTTTCCGAGCCCGAGTACGACTCCACCCTGTTCCCCCTCGATCTCCTTTCTGACCTTCCTGAGAGACATGAGCCCGAGGAGAGACTGATTCATTTGACGGCACCTGAGTTGGGCTCATTTGGTTTTGCAGACGTCGAGATGGCCGGAGCAGGCAGTTCTGACGATCACTCCCGCAGACCAGAGCATATAGTATTAGACCAGGGAGCGATCAACTCCACCCTGATCGCATCACTTGATACAGTTCAGCAGCAGCTCCGCGATCAGGGAGCATTCATGATGGAGATGAGGCGTGAGTTGGAGAGGCTCAGAGCAGAGAGAGACCAGCAGAGCGAGCCTGAGGAGATCCCGGATGCAGATGCACAGGCACGAGCCGCAGCAGCAGCAGCAGCCGCGGCCGCCGCCGCAGCGGCAGCAGCCGCAGGAGGAGCAGGACCACCTAGACCGATGCGGGAATTACACAATCCCGGATCTACACTGATGCACCACTGGGTAGTGGTTCCAGCCATCGTGGGGGACTTCAAGTTCCCCCCGAACACTTTGCAGATGCTTCCCCGGTTCCATGGACTGGCCACTGAGGAGCCCCACCTCCACCTCCAGGAGTTTCTGATGATATGCAGCACTGTCCACGACAGACATGTGGACCAGGACACGATCAGGATGATCGCCTTCCCCTTCTCACTAGCAGACAGAGCAGCCACCTGGCTGAAGCATTTGGGGAGATTTGTGTATACCTGGGAGCAGCTCCGCACCGAGTACTTGAACAAGTACTATCCACTCGGGCGGACGAATGCAGCGAGAGCCCTGATTAGTAACTTCTCCATGTTCCCCAACGAGCAGTTCCACGAGGCTTGGGAGAGGTTCAGAGAGCTCCTGGACAGATGCCCGCACCATGATATCACGAAGCCGAACCTAGTTCAGAGCTTCTTCAGCGGACTGTCACTAGAGCTACAGGGCCTGGTGAATGCTTCTTGTGGCGGGTCCTACTTCGCCAAGGACCACGACCAGGTCTGGGCTATTTTTGAGGAGATGGCAGAGAACTACATGGTCATGTCCCAGACCCGGCTCTACACCCAGAAGACCCAGCCACATCAGCCAGGACCCGTGCAGTACCAGAGGATAGCACGGGTAGATGCAGGTCCTTCCAGTTCGTCCGCAGCAGCCACAGCAGCAGCACAGTTAGAGTCGTCAGCTGCAGACATGGGCATCATCAGCGAGAAGTTGGACCGCATGGAGCTGATAGAGAAGAAGCAGTGCCAGAGCATAGCACAGATGGATCAGATGGCACAGGTCTTGAGCGACCTGAAGACACAGCTCATGTGTCTCCAGGAGACACAGACGGCTTCTTAGCCCCGTCTTCAGTCGCGAGGCGACGCCGGCAGCAGCAGCAGCTCGTCCCAGCGCTCCAGCACTCCAGTGCAGCCTAGACAGGTTCACCTTGTACAGGCGGAGCCGTACCAGCAGCCGCAGCCCACCTACCAGTCTCCACCATCTCCAGAGATGCAGATGGTGGTCTACCAGCCGGACCAGCCCTCTGGCAGTACTCCCGCCAGCCCCCTTGGATGCAGAGTCGTTGATGGATGTCAACGGGATCTGGTACGACCGTCCCCAGCCTGGGATCCGACGAGACCATCCCGGATTCAGGTGGGGGAGTGGTGGTGCCCAGCCCCAGCAGCAGCCGTCAAGTCAGGGAGGGCAGTACTCCCAGCAGAGAGACCATCACCAGCCGCAGCAGCAGCCCCCAGCGTATCAGCAGCAGTCAGCCTACGGTCCTCGTCCCTATCAGCAGCAGGGACAGCCTTGGAGACGTGAGCAGCAGGCTCACCAGGGATACCAGCACCAGCAGCACCCTCCGTCCTACCCCTCTTACCCTTACCAGCAGCCACAACCTCATCCACAGAGAGGCCACCCGTCGGGCTCCCACGAGAGCCCCGCTTTGGATGACATCGCCCGCCTCCTCACGGACCAGCAGGCTACATTCCGACGGGAGATGGACGAGTTCCGCCAGGAGATGCGGGACCTGGTGAGAGGGAAGGCCGCCATACCAGCCCAGATAGAGCCCAATCCGAACAGCCTCAAGAGGAAGTCTGAGCAGGTAGTACCTACTGAGTCAGCCACTCCTAGTGACCCATTTGATGATACATCTTCGGATTTATTTGATGCTGATTTTGTCACACTTAGGAGCGGTAGGACCCCAGCAGGCGGCGGCGCCTCAGCTGAGCACCATCCCGAGGCGCCACAGGAGGAGGAGGAGAGCGGTACTGAGGCCGCTCCAGATGATGACGGTGGTACTGAGGCCACCAAGGATGCTGATCCCACCGGCGGTACTGAGGCCGCCACTTCACCAGAGTTAGGAGGTGGTACTGATGCCACTCATGCAGCCGAGCCAGCCCGCGGTACTGATGCCGCGCGACGTCTTCCTTCAGCAGCAGCAGAGCAGTCAGCCCGTGGTGGTACTGAGGCCACCGGTGTTTGTAGAGAGAGTTCTGATGTTTTTCCTCGAGTCCATGTATCTCAGAATTCTGCTATGAATAAAGGAAAAGGTTTACTTTCTTTTGGTCCCACTGTGGTGCATGATGTATGTGTGGATCCGGTCCTTGAACCGCTTAGACCTTTTCCTAGTCCTTCATCTGAGAAGGACCCTGTGATCCCCTTCCCTAGAGCCCTTCAGATGGGGAAGGGGAAGAAAAATGATCCAAAAAAGAGAGAACTTGAGGAGTTCAGCCAGAGCATGATAGATCGGTTTTACATTCAGCTGACCCTCCAGGAGGCTTTGCAGCACATCCCCCTTCTCCAGAGATCTTTGAGAGAGAGGACTACAGTCAGGAGGAGGAGGAGGAACCACACTTCAGAGATCCATGTGCTGACCAAAGCCACGTGCTTTGCGATCCAGAACCGACTGCCAGCCAAGAGGCCAGATTCAGGGGCCCCGTATGTCAGATGCCAGATTAGTGAGCAGTGGTTCGACCGTACTCTTCTAGATAGCGGATCGTCGATCAACCTTCTTCCGGCAGCCCTTCTCGACCGATTCGAGTTGGGCACTCTTCGACAGAGCAGGACAGTCCTTCAGTTCGCTGATCGATCTGTCAAGAGGCCGAAGGGGTTATTACGAGACATTATCATCACGATTCAGGGTCTGCAATTCCCCGTGGACTTCGTAGTGTTGGACATGGAGACCCCTGAGTCAGTGACCGATACCCCCATCATACTAGGTCGTCCGTTCTTGGCCACAGCCAAGGCGGTGACTGATCATGATAGCGGGAAGGTGTACTTTCGCGTCCAGGGCGAGAGTATACAAATAGAGACGGTCGAGGACTATAGAGCCAGATTCAGATCCCGCTCAGATGCGAGTACCGATTCAGAGCAGCTGACAGACGTAGAGCCAGACATCCACCAGGACTGTGATTTTGTGATCACAGATGATGAGGCAGCTTGGGCAGACCTTGAGGCACAGACCACCCTCTCACTTTCAGACACAGCTGAGGCAGAGATGATAGCAGAGGAGAGTCTGGAGAGCACAGACCTGGTTCAGGATACCATTGCGGCAGCAGAGCCGGTCCTTGATCGCAGCACGATGATTTGTGATGGTGGTGCTGATGCCACCGTTTCTGATGCAGATCCCTCGGATTCAGAGTCTGATTGGGCCGATTGCTATGATCAGATGCCAGATTGAGTCCAGTTGAGCCTATAGATGAGGAGGAGGTAGAGGCAGAGCAGACCAGAGACAGTGCAGTAGAGCCGCCTTCTCCCGATCCAGTTTGCGAGAGTACACTTTCACTTTCCCAGGCAGATTTGGCCGACCTTGCAGCGTTCACTCAGTTTCTTCCACAGCCAGATTTGCCGGCACCCAGCATTCCAGAGTTGAAGCCGCTCCCTACTTCGCTGAAGTATCGATTCCTTGCGGGCGATCCAGAGATGTACCCAGTCATCATCTCCGCTGAGTTGACTGGAGAGCAGGAATCCCGTTTGATGGGGGTTCTTGAAAAGAACCGCAAGGCGATCGGATGGAGCGTAGCAGATCTCCATGGGATTAGTCCATCAGTGTGCTCCCACCACATCTATCTCGAGGATGGGGCGAAGCCGTCGCGTGAGTTCCAGCGGCGTCTGAACCCCAACCTGAGAGAGGTTGTCATGAAGGAAATATCGAAGTGGTGGGGTGCAGGTTTTATTTATCCCATTTCCGACTCCAAGTGGGTTAGCCCCTTGCATGTGGTGCCCAAGAAGACGGGCATCACGACTGTGATCAGTGAGTCGGGAGAGGAGATTGCTACACGAGTACCCACCTCTTGGAGGGTTTGTGTTGACTACAGGAGACTCAACCAAGCCACCAAGAAGGACCATTTCCCCCTGCCTTTTATTGACCAGATCATTGAGAGACTGGCAGGGAAGAGCCATTATTGCTTCCTGGATGGGTACTCGGGATACAACCAAGTGGCCATCGCTCCTGAGGATCAGGAGAAGACCACCTTTACCTGTCCCTTCGGCACATACGCTTTTCGACGCATGCCATTTGGGCTATGCAACGCCCCTGCGACTTTTCAGAGGTGCATGCTGTCGATCTTCTCGGACATGGTAGGGGAGTGCCTAGAGGTCTTCATGGATGATTTATCGATCTACGGCGACGGATTTGATTCTTGTCTTGACTGCCTAGATCGAGTACTTCAGCGATGTATTGAGTATCACTTGGTGCTATCTTGGGAGAAGAGTCACTTCATGGTGACTCAAGGGACGGTGCTTGGCCACATCATCTCCAACAGGGGCATGGAGGTTGATCCGGCCAAGGTTGATGTCATTAGGAAACTCACACCGCCGTCCAATCTGAGGCAGTTACGGTCATTCCTGGGGCACGTTGGATTTTACAGGAGATTCATTCATGATTTTAGCAGGATTGCCCGACCGTTGACCGACCTCTTGACGAAAGACACCGAGTTCCTTGTCGATGACAAGTGTCTTTCGTCATTTGCTACTCTCCAGCAGTGCGTGATTGAGGCTCCTGTCCTCCAGCCGCCTGATTGGTCTCTCCCATTCGAGATCATGACGGACGCCTCCGATTTTGCCGTAGGGGCAGTGCTGGGACAGAGGAGGGATGGAGTACCATTTGCTATACACTATGCTAGCCGCACATTGGATTCCGCCCAGCGGAATTATACAGTCACAGAGAAGGAGATGCTAGCCGTAGTGTTTGCCCTGGATAAGTTTAGATCATATATCATTGGATCTAGAGTGACTTTGTTTACAGATCATACCGCCATCAGGTACCTCATGGCAAAGAAGGATGCCAAGGCCAGACTGACTAGATGGATCCTTCTACTCCAGGAGTTCAACATTGAGATTAAGGATAAGCCTGGAGTCAAGAATGTGGTGGCGGATCACCTCTCCCGATTAGAGCAGCCTGAGGAGACTGAGCAGATTGATCCTATCAGAGATACCTTCCCAGATGAGGCGATCCTTGCTATCGCCTCACTTCCATGGTATGCCGATATTGTGAACTTTCTCGTTGCTGGGAAAGTCCCACAAGATTGGCCCAGGCAGAGGCTTGAGACCTTCCTAGCGAAGGCTAAGTCCTACCATTGGGAGGATCCCATCCTTTACCACGAAGGAGGGGATAGCGTCTGGCGTCGGTGTATTCCTCAGGAGGAACACCATAGCGTCCTCACTTACTGCCACAAGCTTGAGGCAGGAGGACATCATTCTGGGAGGAGAACGACACAGAAAGTGCTCCAATCCGGTTTGTGGTGGCCTACCCTCTTCAAGGACTCAGATGAGTTCGTGAAGAGGTGTACTGACTATCAGAGGATGGGCACTTGTGGACAGCGTGATATGATGCCGATGCAGCCCATTCACTTCTGTGAGGTTTTTGACGCATGGGGCATCGATTTCATGGGTCCATTCCCTAAGAGTCAGGGATTCGAGTACATTCTGTTGGCCGTAGACTATGTGAGTCATTGGGTGGAGGCTATCCCCGCCCGAGCCGCTGATGCGAGGATAGTTTGCAGATTTTTGAGGAAGCATATCATCACGCGGTTCGGGGTTCCACGAGTTCTTATTTCTGATGGGGGATCTCACTTCATCAACGACCAGGTGAAGGCACTTGCTAGCGAGTTCGGCATAGACCATCGTGTTGCCACACCGTACCATCCACAGACGAATGGTCTAGCCGAAGTGTCGAATAGGGAGATCAAGACTATTCTGCAGAAAGTCGTCCGCCCTGACCGGAAGGATTGGTCACAGCTATTGGACTCGGTCTTGTGGGCATATAGGACGTCTTTCAAGACACCTTTGGGCACATCTCCCTTTCGCCTCGTATATGGCAAGCCCTGTCACCTACCAGTTGAGCTGAGGCACAAGTCACTCTGGGCAGTTACAGACATACTTATGGATCCAGATGGTATAGGAGACCAGAGGAGGGCAGAGCTAGCTGCCCTGGAGGAGCTTAGAGATTCAGCTTTCTCAAGCAGCCTACATTATAAGGAGAGAGTCAAGGAGTGGCATGATTCTCATATCAACCACAAACATTTTGAGATTGGACAGAGAGTATGGCTGTTTGATGCGAGGCTTAGATTATTTCCAGGGAAGCTACAGAGCAAATGGAAAGGACCTTATCTGGTTCGGAAGGTACACGACAACGGTAGCATCGACATATCTGAGTTGTCATCTGAGAGTACCTTCCGAGTGAACGGCCAGCGGCTCAAACCATTTCTAGATCATGAGCCGCGGGTCGTGGATCTTGCCCCTATTCATTTTACGTGAGATGTGGTCTTTGACTCACATCTAATGCATCTCACGCCTGAGCTTTACTGATCCTCCGCTGTACATAGATCCAGATGTCCATATCACCACATTCCTTAGTCCCACATCCCTTTCTTCATCTTGTGATTATGCTATACTCAGGGTGCACTTTACCCTAAGTATAGGGGGGATGTGAGACCCTTTGGGTATTTCTTTTGTTTCTGTCTACCCCTGTTTTGCTGCCTATACTTAGGGATATCTTACCCTAAGTATGGGGGGGGGGTAGACTCTGTACATTCTCCACTCGGTTCTCCGTTCATGTACAGCCTGCTATACTTAGGATTACTTGATCCTAAGTATAGGAGGAAGACCCGAGTCCCTCTTGACTTTTCATTCTCCTTTTGTATAGCCTTCCTTTTCACTTCTCTATACAAAGCACGAGTTATGTCTTCTTCATCGCTCTTGACTCTGAGGACATCGTTCGAGCTAAGTATAGGGGGGTGTGTATATATTTCATATATACTTTAGCCATAACTCGTACTTTGTGTGAGTGTGTTAATAAATAAAAATGGCTAAAAACCACAAAAATTAAAAAAAAATTTCATGTACATAATCTTCTTTTATTTGCACATACATAGCTAGTGTACAAATTATTTTTGTAAAAATGATTTCAAAAATCTTTTGTGTAAAGCTTGTGTAAATATTTTCTGTATCAAAATTATGTATATAGTACAAAATTTTTCCAAAATGTTTTGAAAATCAAAAGTTTGCAAAAATCTTGTGTAAATGTGTGTAAATATCTTTTTGCAAAACTTGCACTTCATGCATCATCATTCATGATTTCAAAACATTTTTCAAAAATTTTTGCATGATTGTAAAATACTGTGTAAATATGCATCTTTTTGTACATATGTATATAGTTTTTCTGGATGATAGTTGACATTTAAACTAGCCTGGAATCAAATTGAGAAATGGAGCTTGATTAAGATCTTAATCCACCTAATTTCTAAGAGGAACCTTATAGGGCTTAGGTTTAAGGCTTTTCAGGTCCATGGTGACTTAATTCTTTGAGTCCACTAGGCTATGATCACATGTCATCTCAATGAGCCTAAGTAGAGCACTTAACAACAACACATGACTCATATAGATTATGGCTTTACTTGGACAACCGCACTATGCACCGAGCTCTCTACGGATGAGGTGGTGAGGAGGCAGTCTTCCTTGGCTTGGGGTAGCATATGAGGGTAGTACTTCTAGGCGGAACCTCTCTTCTTCATTTAGTGAAGGAAGTGCGTCTCACTTGGTCTGGTTACCATGAGGTCTAACGACGGGAGTTGTGGGTTGCAATAAAGCTTCAAAAGAGGGATAGTCTACTGGCTCAAGAGGAAAAACTCCTTGTATATATGCTGCACATGTACATGTTGTATAGATGCACTCGAAAAAAAAAATGCAAAAAGAAAAGAACTCCAAAAAAGTGGTGGGTCTGAGAGAAAATAATAATCCCACCGGAGTATGTATATAAGTGCAATAAGCAAAGCTTGGTTTCATGATCCACCTGTTGTAGCTTGCAGCAGGGAGACTTGGCTACACTGGTCAAGCTCCCAAGGGTACTTGGCTACACTGGCCTTGACCCATTCTCTTCTTCCCCCTCTTCTTGAGCCGGTTGTACTTGAACTTAGAAGGGAATACCCCGCTCCTCGAGGAAAGAGTGGCCAGATTGAGGTCATAGAGTTACCTTGTTGGGGAGGGTTGTCAAGTTGCCATTTCTGAGGTGGAGAGCTTAGACCTCACTTTCACAGGACAAGAAAAGATTCATGGTCTTCAGGGTTTGTAGTTGATGACTTGTTCTGATCTGGAGCATTGAGGAGTCTTGGTTATAGAGTAGTGGAACTTAGAGGCTGTTAGGTTTTAAGCTTAAGTCTAAATAAGGTTCCGACACATGAATAATCCAAAGATCTGATTAAGCTCCATACCTCAATTTAATGAAGGCAAGTTTAATAATCAACCTTGATCCATGTACATTCTCTTTTTCTTTTTCTTTCTTTTTCACTTCTTTTTCAAATAAGTGTTTGCTAAGGGACTAGCAAAGTATAGTATAGGGGGGTGATGAATACACATTCATCACTCTTTATTCTTATATTTTAGCTACAAAAACCTATGCAAATGCATGTAGATATGTGTAAATAGGAAAAGTTAGCAAAAGCATGCATGTTTGTAAATATAGATAATTAGCATGTTTTTGTGCAAAAATAAAAGAATAAAGATGAAAAAGAAAAAGAGGGAAATATTTAGAATAAATATTGAGCAACCTAACCCAAGGGAGGGCTCAGCATGGGCCTGACCGCATAAAAGCCAAGTAGAGGGAGATAGGGGCTCACTTATGTATATTTTTATAAATAAATAAATTAAATATTTTCCTCACTCAAAAATATGTTGTAAATATTTGTATATATTTTGTACATAAGCTATTAAAAACAAAATAAAAATATTAAAAATCAAAAATACAAAAATACCCTTACACCTTGTATATAGACCATCATCCCTTAGTTATTTCACCTTGTGAATAAATTTATTTATTTCTAAAACTTTTTGTAAATATTCTATGTATATATTGTACATAAAATAAATAAAAAGAAGCAAAACAAAAATCAAATAAAAATTACAAAATTAAAAATACAAAAACATATTGTACATATACCATGTATATAGTGTACATAAATAATTATTGAACCTATGTATATAAATAATAAAAATAAAATAAAAATAGCCTTTTATTCCTCATTTTATCCTATACATAAATAAAATATAAAATAGGAATAAAAATGTATCAAAATAACTAATTAAAAATCAAAAATTAAAAATCATATAGTGTATATATACCTATGTATAGCTATAGTGTAAATACCTTATTTTAATTTCCAAAAATTAATTAAAAATCACAAAAAAATAGAAAAAATTAAAACAAATATTTTCATGTTTTAAGTTTTTGAAAATTCGGCCATTTAAGGCCCCAAAAAAATCAAATAAAAATGTAAGCCTTGGCGGGCTCTGATTGGTCCACGGGGGATTGTTGACCCCCGGTCAACACCTCCCCCAGGACCACCAGAGCCCGCGTCCTGTTCGCGGACCCGACTTCGCCCAATTATTCCCACCAAACCCGATCACTATTTCACCTAATCTAGGATCCTAATTGTTCCCCAGGCATCCGGGAATCTCGCCCGACATTCCTCCTTGGGATCCGCGCTTCAGCTCGCCCTACCCGATCGATCCTTCCCGGACCTGCACCCATATAAAGGTTGAGCTCCGCCGCACTCCACTCCCATCTTTGGCTCCCTACCTTCACTCCCGTGACCTCCATCGTAACCACCGAGGTGACAGCTCGCGTTGGCCCTTGTTGCAGCGAGGAGGAGGTGGCCGGTCACTGATCCGGCAGCTTCGCGCCGCCGTGCTCCGCCACTCGACCGGAGTTCGAGCCTCAGGCAGTGACGACCTTCGAGGCGACGACCCGGAGTTAGCCACACTCCAGCCCAGTCTTCCGCTCCACCCAGGTAGCCCTTTAGCCCTTCCATTTCGCTTAATTTGTAGTTTCCCCCAAATCGCATCTCCGACGAGTTCCCCTGATTCCGGCCACATCGCGTACTTTCTCGATCATCGGAACCCACACACACCTTCGCCATCCTCCGACGCACGTTCTACGCCCACTCGTTCAACCCAGCTCGCCCCGGAGCTGGGAGTCGAGCTCCCCCATCCCCAGCTCGCCGGAGCTCATTCGCACCGACCCACCAGCCACCTTCACCCCGCTTCTTTGGGTCGAGGCACTTTGCCCTCGACCCGCGAAGCTCTTGGTTCATTTTGCAGGTCCAAAGGGAGTCATCTGAGACCCCCATACGTTCAGACCAGGAGCTCACCGCCGCCGAGCTCGCCGGAGTCCCTCCTGGGCTCGGTTGGGCCATCGGAGGCTACCACCGGCCGCGGGACAGCACCGCGGATCTTCTCCGATCATCAGGAGCAGCTGAGGAGGTCTACAGCTCACGCACGAGGCCGGCGAAGTTCGCCGGTGGAGTGTTCTTCCACCATCCTCCAGCACCGTCCGATGGCTCCTCCGCTCCAGTCCTGATCTCAGCCGTCCATCTTCCGAGGAGCAGCTACCGTCGATCACCTGGAGGGGCTCATCTGGACCGTTCGCGCTGAGGAGAGAGACACCTGAGGCCATACCCGTTCGATCTTCCACGTGTCCTCTCCACTACCGTCGATCCGGCCCAAGAGCTGAAGAGGAGGAGCGCCAGCCATCCAGGACCGCCCGATCTTCCACGTGGCGCGCATCCAGCCGTCGACGAATAAAGGGGTAAATTACTTAGGGCCCCCTCTTAGTTTGTCTTTTTAGTCCTAGTCCTGTAAATATTTTCGTAGTTTTATTTACTTAGGGTAAATTGCACTGAGGACCATGTGCTTGTCTTTATTTGCTTTTATGCCCCTGTGTATGTGATCTCACGTGCTTCGTCACGTGCTTGTTTGGGTTATTTACATCTTTTATCCTGTAGTTCTGATGGGTTCTTGAATGAATGAATACTTTTTGGTAATTGCATTTATACCCCTGTGAGCATTTTATATACACATGTGCGGATTTTAGTGGGATTTTTGCATCCAAGCCCCTGGACTTTTGGTACGAGTTACCAAAAGGTCCAGGAACTTGGTTTTTATTACCAAAAGGCCCCTGAGTGCCCCAGGCACGCGCCACGCGCGTGTTTAGCTGGGATTTTCGCACCTTGGCCCCCAAAACTTTGGGTATTTGCACTTACGTCCCTGTGCACAATGCCCCCTCTTTGATTTTTGAATAAATATCAAACCACCTCCAAATTCAATGAAAATTTGACACATGGCTCCTGCCATGTTGTTGGATTTTTTAGAATTTTTGAGGACATTTTTGATTTCATTTAGTATTTTTAAAAATTCAAAAACCTCCTTTTTAGCTACTGTCTAGGTTTAAAAATACCAAAAAAATATAAAAACACCTTCAAAAATTCTAAAAAAATTAGCTACTGTTTCTTGCTTGTTGTTTGATTTGCTAGCCAATTTTGGCTATTTTTCATTGCTTAAAAACCCTAAAAATCTAAAAACCCCTAAAAACTCATAAAAATTATAATAAATAATATAAAAATCCAAAAACAATAATTTAGGTGCCCAAATTTTCCTTATTCTTTCTAGATTACAGGAAAATTACCTCCAGGGCTTGTTGAGATCTATAAATATTTTATTTTTGGGTTTCAAGCCTTGCTGGACAGTACCTAGTTTTTTTAGCACTGTTTGATTTTTATAAAATAAAATATACATTAGAAAAATACCAAAAATTCACCAAAAACACTTAAAAACCTAAAAAACATAAAAACAATTTTTCTTTAATTTTTGCTTGATATTTGGTGTGTTAAATAAATTGCTTAAGTTGGCTTGATTTTGCTTTCTTTACTTTTCTTCACATTTTAAAAATCCAAAAAAATACAAAAATTATTAAAAACCACTAAAAAAACACTTTTCTTTTATTTTATCTTATTTTTACTACTTCGTAGGCCCTAGGCCAATCCGTGCTCCTTGTGTTCGACCCTGGGAGCTATACCAGGTTAATCCCATAGCTAGGACCGCACTTCGTGTTTTGATCTCTGATTTCTTTCGCGGTTCGATTTTTTTTCTTGATTGAGTGACTCTGAGTGATAGAGGTCGCAACGACCTATTTAGTACCTTTACCTCGTTCGCTCGGGCCGCTCATCACTGATCTCCATGGGATTAGTCCGGTTTTGTGCTCCTACCACATCTTTCTTGAGGATGACGTCAAGCCATATCGTGAGTTTCAGCGCACGCTGAACCTGAATCTTAGAGAGGTGGTTATGAAGGAAATATCCAAGTGGTGGAGCGTCGATTTTATCTATCCCATCTCCGACTCGAAATGGGTTAGTCCTTTGCATGTGGTACCCAAGAAGACGGGTATCACTACAGTGATCAATGAGGACGGAGAGGAGAACGCTACCCGAGTACCGACTTCTTGGCACTTCTGTGTGGACTACATACGTTTGAATTAGGCGACCAAGAAGGATCACTTCCCACTACCGTTCATTGATCAGATCGTCGAACGGTTAGCTGGGAAGAGCCATTACTGCTTTCTCGATGGGTACTCGGGATATAATCAAGTGGCCATTGCTCCAGAAGACCATAAAAAGATGACATTCACCTGTCCGTTCGGAACGTATGCTTTCAAACGGATGCCCTTTGGATTATGTAATGCTTCGGCTACATTACAGAGGTGCATGCTTTCGATATTTACGGACATGGTGGGAGATATCTTGGAGGTCTTCATAGATGATTTCTCGATCTACGGTGATGATTTTGATTCCAGCCTTTCTAGCCTAGACCGCGTGCTTAAGTGGTGCACTGAGGTTAACCTCGTACTTTCTTGGCAGAAGAGTCATTTCATGGTGACTCAGGGGACGGACCTTGGTCACATGATCGCCAACCGAGGCATGGAGGTAGACCTGACAAAGGTAGATATCATTAAGATACTCAATCTACCTTTCACTCTAAATTAGCTACGGTCTTTCCTCGGGCATGTCGGTTTTTACCAACATTTCATACGAGACTTCAACAAAATTGCCCGACCATTGTCTGATCTTCTCACGAAATACGTCGAGTTTATCGTTGATAATAAGTGTCTTTCAACGTTTGAAAATCCCAAGAACATGGTGGTAAAGGCTCCTGTCCTTCAGCCACCCGTTTGGTCTCTTCCATTCGAGATCATGACAGACACCTCTGATTTTGTCGTTGGGGCTGTGTTGTTACAGAGGAGGGATGGACTTCCATGCGCCATACACTATGCTAGCAAAACTTTGGATTTCGATCAGCGGAATTACACGGTTACAGAGAAAGAGATGCGAGCTATAGTATTTACCTTAGATAAATTTAGATCCTATATCATAGGATCGAAGGTTACAATCTTCACTGATCACACCACCACCAAGTATTTAATGAACAAGAAGGATTCAAAGCCGCGTCTGACCAGTTCAATCCTTCTACTCCAGGAGTTCGGCATCGAAATCAAGGATAAGCCTGGAGTCAAGAATGTGGTGGCGGATCAGTTCTCCCAGTTAGAAACCCCTGAGACTTCTGAGTTTGATTCACCAATCACCGAGACCTTCCCTGACGAGGTGATTCTTGTTGTGCCTCGCTGCCATGGTATGCCGATATTGTGAACTTTCTTGTTGTTAAGAAAGTCCCACAAGGTTGGTCCAGACAGAGACTTGAGACTTTCCTTGTGAAAGCCAAGTCTTAACATTGGGAGGATTCGATCCTTTATCATGAAGGAGCAGACTCCGTCTAGCGTCAATGTATTCCTCAAGAGGAATATCGGAGTGCCTTCATGTATTGTCATCGATTATAAGTTGGAGGACACCATTCAGGAAAGATGACATCAGAAAAGGTGCTCCAATCCAGCCTTTGGTGGCCTACCCTCATTGCGGATGCTCATGCATTCATAAAGAGATGTACTGACGGCTAGAAAATGGGCATTTGTGGACATAGAGATATGATGCTGATGCAACCGATTCACTTCTCTGAAGTGTTTTATGCATGGGGTATCGACTTCATGGGCCCGTTTCCTAAAAGTCAGGGGTTGGAGTATATCCTTTTAGCTATGGATTATGTGAATCGTTGGGTAGAGCCTATTTCTGCCCGAGCCGCTGATGCGAATAGGGTTTGCAAGTTCCTGAGAAAGCATATCATTACATGGTTCAGGGTCCCTTGTATTCTGATATCAGACGGGGGTAGCCACTTCATCAACGACAAGGTAAGAGCACTTGCTAACGAGTTCGGTATAGACCATCGGGTTTCTACTCTGTATCACTCTCAGATGAATGGTCTAGCCGAAGTTTTGAATCGAGAGATCAAGATGATTTTGCAGAAGGTTGTTTGCCTAGACCGAAAGGATTGGTCGCAGCTTTTGGACTCGGTTCTTTGGGCCTAATGAACATCCTTCAAAACTCCATTGGGTACATCTCCCTTTCGGCTCGTTTATGGTAAGCCATGTCACTTACCTGTGGAAATCAAGCACAAATCCTTGTGGGCAGTGAAAGAAGTGATCTTTGGCCTGGATGATTTAGGAGATCAGAGGCAGACTGAACTGGCAGTCCTAGAAGAATTACGTGATGAAGCCTTCATGAGTAGCCTTCATTACAAAGAGCGGATGAAAGAGTGGCATGATTCCCGCATTAGGCACAAACAGTTTGAGCCGAATCAGAAAGTATGGCTATTCGATGCGAGACTAGAGCAATTTCCAGGGAAACTCCAGAGCAAATGGAAAGGTCCATATCTTCTGTGAAAGGTGTACGACAAAGGTAGCATCGATATACCTGAGTTGTCCTCTGATTCTACCTTTCAGGTCAATGGTCAGCGGTTGAAACCCTTTCTCAATCATGAACCGCATACTGTTGAAGTTGTCCCCATCTATTTTGTATGAGATGATCTTTTTATTCTTACACTCTGCATCTCATACCTGATTTTCCAGATCTCTTGTATATACTTTTGATTTTACTCTTTCCCATCCGTTTGCCTTACACCCTTAGATTCATCTAGAATTTTGCTATACTTAGGATGTGCTTTATCCTAAGTATAAGGGGTGTAGACACCATTGTTGTTCATCTCGTTCTATTATATTACCTCTGTCGTTGCTATACTTAGGGTGTGCTTTACCCTAAGTATAGGGGGTAATCTCGCTCATTGCCCTTTTTGATCGATTTCTGTATCGTATGCTCCCTCGCTTGTCCCTCACCTTTTGATTTTTGTCTCTATAGTTAGGGATATTTTACCCTAAGTATAGGGGGGACAAGTCGAGCCATTGAGTGTGTACATTCTCTCGACCTCGATCATCTTCGGTTTTGAGTCTGTTATCCTTAGGATTACTTGATCCTAAGTATAGAGGAGATGATCGACTTCTATTCATTCATTCGTTATTCTTTGAGTCATTGTAGTATAGATTCTTTTCACCGATTTATACTTAGCCCGAGTTATGTCTTCCTTTGCCGCTTCTTTTGTTACTATGAGGACATAGTTCACGCTAAGTATAGGGGATGTTGTATATATATGCTATATATACTTTAGAAGCCATAACTCGTATTTTATTGTACTTTTAATATGTCTCTCTAAAAGTATGGATGTATATTTTGGGTTTTTAAAAGCCGCAAGAAAATCATAAATATGTTTTATAAAAAATAGCTTAAAATTTGTATATAAAAATATTGTAAAATTCCTGGATAAAATCCTTAAAAATTTTTTGAAAATAAAATCTTTATAAAACCCTTGTATAAAAGCTATATAATTCTGTAAATAAAATGTATATAAAATCCTTTATAAAATGTACAAAATTTGTGTAAAATTTGTGTAAATCGAATTAATCCGTTAGCTCTTTCAAAAAGACCCCTAAAAATTGAAAAGTTTTAAAATCCAATAAAAATTTTCAAAAACTTTAAAAATCACATAAAACATTTAAAATCAAAAAATTTACCCCATAAAAAATTGTTGCATTCATTAGCATTTTTCAGAACAAGTCTGATTCTCGAACCGAAAGAATCTAAGTCCGAGAGATGGAGCTTGGTTTTGTCCTTAATCCACTTAATTCTAAAGGGACTTTATTAGGAACTGGAATTAAGACTCTTCAGGTCTTTTAGACTTAATTCTTTGGGTTCCATGAGACCATGTCCTGACTTCAACTTGAAAGTGTCTAAGTAGGACACCTGGTGTCATCCGTTTAACTATTCTCCATTTGTGCCAATTTTGAACTCATGCACTCTATACTTAGCTCGATTTGCATGGGGCTGCGAAGAGCAATCCATTTCGGTGGTGCATTTCCATCCTTATCTGGCGGTGATGTTGTCTTAAGACGAGAGAGATTGGGATTGAAATAAAGCTTCAGATGAGGGAAGGATATGCTGGAATAACTTTTCCAAGAGCCCAAAAAATGGACGGAATGAAAAGATGATATATCCGTCGGGGCATGAAAGACCTATGCAGTGTAACAATCATTACTACAAAAAAGAAGCTGAATACACCAAATATAAAAAATAACCACAATGGTCCGAGCTTTAGAAAAGCTTGCATGTCTCCGTGGAGACCTGGCTAAGTTGGTCAGGCTTCACGGGAGATGTGATTACACTGATCACAGTCCAGTTCTCTTCCAATTCTTCTATCTTCTTTCTATACTCGATTGTGGACACAACACGATCTGACCTCAGAAGGAAATACCTCCCTCCTTAAGGATTGAGCTATTGGATGAGGGCCCAATGGGAGTGTGTAACTGAGATAGGCGGTTTCTTCGCTTCTCTAGAGCGGGAAGAGTTAAAACCTTTCATACACAGTACAAATTGCTTTCAAAGATGAAAAGTTTACGTGATGAATAAGTGGATCTGAGCTGGCTATTGAGGTGGACCTGGATAAGGATTTGTGGAACTTGAGGGTTGTCGATGCTTAAATCCTAATTCTAATAGAGTCATGACACACTATTAATCCAAAGGTCCGAATCCAAGCTCCATATTTTGGGTGAACTGATATTTGGTTTAAAGAAACAATCATGTTCTAAGTTCTTTTATTTTTTTCTTTTTCTTTTTTCTTGCATTTATTTATAGAATAAGTGTTTTCTAAGGGACTAGCAAAGTAAGTTATAGGGGAATGATGAATCTGTGATTCATTGCCTTTATTCTTTCATTTTGGCTAAAATCCTTTGTAAAATACATGTAAATATCAACTAATTCCAACTAATTATCATTCTAACCACAATTGTTAATGTTATATATTTAACACTTATTTTATACAAAATAAAAGAATAAAAATAAAAAGAAAAATAAAGGGAAAAGAAGGATGTAAATATGAAATATATACAGATTGATCCTAACCCCGAGACCAGGTCAATATTGACTAGGTCGATAAAAAGAAATAAGTAGGGGGAGATAAGGATCTTAACCTATAAAAATTTCCAGAAAATCAAGACCAAAAAATATAATTTACTCATTTTTTCACATTGTAAATATTTCACCTATTTTATTTATCACCAGGACAATTCCAGATCAAATCACTCCTTTTTTAAAAGTTGTTCACAAAAATATATATTATTTTATAAAAATATAAGAAAAATATTTCATCATAAAAATAATTAACCATAATGGTCTGTCAAAGCCGCAAAAGCCGACTTCTAAGGTTTATAACTATTTATAGAAAGCTCTAAATGGACCAAACTCACTTTTAAAATCCGTTTTATACTTAGTACTATTTATCGGCGAGTTTTGGCATTTGGGACCCTTTGTATATATGTACTACATGTAGAAACTTCCCGGGTTTTTAATTAAATAACTGGAAACCTGATTAACTTAATTCTTTTTCCTAAAATATTCTAAAAATGTATATAAAAATATAACTGAGTTAAAATGCCAATAAAACCCGAAGCCTCGAAGCTGCTAACTAAATTTTCTGAACCTCATAACTCGGCTGTATGAACTCCGAATTGAGCCAACTCAGTTTTAAAATTCTTATTTTTAAATCATCTACAAAATGACATAGTTTCGCTAAAATCAGAGTTAATACGAAAAACACAGTTTTCGGGTCCGTATTGGTATATTGTACAATGTACCGCAATATATTACTATTTTATATAAGTTAATTTATATCTTTATTTATATTTAAATTAAATAAAATATTCTAATTTATTTAATTATTATATATCTTTTAATTATTTAATTAATAATTAATTTATTTAATTATATACTTATTTATTTAATTAATACTTAATTACTTAATTATAAACTTAATTATTTAATTTATTATTAAAAAAATTATTAATCATATTTAATTATTAATTATTTATTTAATTAATAAATTAACATATTTATTAATTACTTAATTAATTATTTTATTTTAATTTTATTACTCTACTTTTCTCTCCTCTAGATTTCTCTCTCCTCTACCAATGGCATAACGACCGGTCGTTGGCCGTTAAGCTGTTTACCCAACCGCCTCTTCTCCTCTCCTCCTCTATTTATACCCCTCATCCCCCTCCGATTTCACCATCTGCCATTTTGCGACCTCCATCTTCAGTCCAGAGTAGTAGAGAGAGGGCGTGCAAGGAGGGTGACAGCCTCCGCGTCGCCATATCTGGTCGCTCTTGGAGCGAGGTCAGCGAGATCACGCCGGCGTAGAGGCTTTGCTCCACCACACGAGGAGCCTCCGAAGGTGCCACCGCCTCCGTCGAGGCAACGATTCGAGACCCCAGGTGTATCATTTCTCCATTCCGTCCAGGTTAGAGCTTCTCCCTTCCTTCTTCTCTTCTCTCATCATCTCTCTCTCTTCTTCTCTCAACTCATCTCTTCTCAGTCTTTCGATTTCGTCCCACTGCCGACTACCTCATCCACATACGTCCGTTTCTCCACATCCTCTCTTCATTCCCTGCCCATCTCAAATCAGATATGAGCATTTCAATCTAATCCCTCCCTCATCTGTTGATCAATCACCCATCACCATTCCGTTTCTCTATTTGTTTTGGACTGAGGATTTGTCCTCGAGTCGTTTTCTATTCGTAGTTGTTCAACGTCTAGAGCTTCAACATTATCATTGAGGCTGTACAGACTCGGACTTATCACTTCAATGCCTACACCTTCTTAGAATAAATTTGCAGCATCAGGAGCCGCACCTAGAATCGAGTCTCATAGGAAATTCCCTCCATCGATTGCCTAACGATTGAGATCCACTGTGAACTGCTGACCAGAGTTAGAACTGGAGGTGAGATCAAAACTACAAAGCCATTTAATAGACCTGAGAATTAAACATAAATGGCTATTATATCCAAGTCACACGAACAACTACTAGGACATGGAGTTACATGAACAAAGAGCATCGCCTACATGTCATCATTGATTGAAGCGGCATTGTCGTAATTGCATCGGAGCAGCACACTTCATCGAGCATCAACGAAGTACCTCTTCACTCGAGCTTTCGCCACGCATTGACGATCAGAGCACCCGAGAGCATTCGTCGAAAACCAAATCACCGCTCTGAGCAACAATCACACGAAGAACAATTGAGAAAGAAGCTCTGATTTGGGGGTTCTGTCCGTAGCCCTTGGATCAATCATCAGATCGAATGACTATAAACGCGCTGCACGTTGGCTCCAAAACCCGTTGACCCCGCCGCTTATTGCTTCACGTGCATGGCACGTGAGGACCAGATTTACTTTGGGCATTTTACAGGGGCACACCCGGAACATTAAACAAATACAAACAGGTCCCTGGTCGAGCAAGCACATGTAAGCACATGTGCAGTCTTGAATTTTTGTGCGCAAAAGCCCCCATATTTCTACATATTTACGTGAACGCCCTTAGCTTTCCATTCCATTACACTTATACCCCTACTACTATACATTTACCATATACATATACAAAAAAATAAAAAATAAAAAAATACATGAAAAATACATATGAATACCATCTTTTATACTATATATATATGAATTATTTCTTGATTATAGAAAAACTTTTTAGCATTTAATAAACTCTTCAAAAACCTAAAAAATATAACAAGATTTAAAAATCATAAAAAATCTAAATACCCCTTTAAAAATCTAATAAAAATTTCCTGAAGTATCTTTCATCTTATTTTTCATAATAAACCAAACAAAATAAAAATAGAATATCAAAACCAATAAAAAATACAAAAGGCATTAAAATTTTTAAAAATTACAACTAAATAAATAAGAATCCTTAAAAACGCACAATAAATCGTTTTGAATGAAATTTCATCTACTTTCCATTAAAATAAAATAAAAATATTTTCATACTATTTTCAATATTAAAAATCATAAATACTTCACAGTTTTCAATAAAAACCCGATTTTCAACCTTAAAAAAATAAATCAAAAGCTATAAAAATCTCAAAACTTCTAAAATATCCATAAAAATAGGAAAAATAATAAAAACATAAAAATAACAAATTAAAAACCAAATAAAAATTAAAAAAATATATTTTCTAAAATAAAAAAATTCATAAAAATTAAAATTCACAAAACAATGTAAAATTCATGATAATTAAATAAAAATCCAGAAAAATTCTTAAAAATAAAAAATGGAAACCGTTTACCTTAGATATTCTATAGTTTAACCCTAGTCTCAAACAGTTTGCCTCCCTGAGTTCGACACTCCCGTACTTGACACTATACATCTTGTTTAGGTTTATAAATAAAAAATAAGAAGATTAATTAAACATTAATCTTTTCGGGTAAAGCTCACCTGGTTGATATAACGACCGTGAAATCGATTATTTCTGTCTCTTTTACATGTTCAGAAGAAGATGGTCATGTGGTGTTTTCAGTCACCTAGGCATGAGGATGTAGAAGCATCAAATTATGTCCTCCCATGCATGAAAGATAGAGAAGCTACTCCCACATTAGTGTTGGGTTACAAAACTTCTCAAGAATCTCTAGACCTTATCCTTGGTCCCATATGACTTCCTCTCCCTCCACGCCATCTCCTCAATTCTTTATCACTTATAAGAATAAGCTCATCGAAGTAAATCTAGGGTTTTGGGTAGCAAAGGGAAGATGTGTTGCGTGGCATGGATTGAGATTGATTTCATTTAGTCAGAAAATGGTGGTAAATGGAGTTAGGGTCGACAATTAAGAGAGGGTCATCGAGGCTATAGATCAAACATCGATTGAAGTGTTGAGATGGTATGATTCAATAAGAAAACCAGATCGAAGTAAGCGTCATGTGCATGCGTGCACTGCTTAGGGTTTGGTGGGAGGTAGAAGATAAATGGAAGGTCGATACATAACCTCCAAAAAATATAAAATTCCTAAATTCATTCAAAATTCAAAATAAAAGAAAAATACCTTAAATCAAAAAAAAATAAAAGATGAGACTTGTTTAAAATGTTGAGATATACAACTTTGTAGATGGAATTTTCGCCAACATCAGCTTAATTTTTAAGATATGATGTTATGTTTGTTATTATAGGTACAATTTACCTATATGATGTTAGATTTATTATTATAAGTAAAATTTACCTAACTTTTGGTATTTTTAATTTTATTTTTTCCTTTAAATATGTATATTTTTGTATACTATTTGGGTAAAATGGGGCTACCTCTAGGGGGAGCCAAGTTAGCTCCCCCTTCTATTTTTTTTAAAACTTTTGTCCTTTTTTTCAATAAACCCAAGAGATTTTAGATCATCTAATATCAAATGTTCTCATTAAAAACTTTCAAGTCATTTTGTGGGTCTTAACCCATCAATCAAGCCTATCAACTTTAACAAACTCAGAATGGATGAAATCAGCCCCTTCCAGGATGGAAGGGTTAGGAATGTCTGTATTCCACAAAATTTGAATCACATAAGACTTTTATTAATATAAGACCTCGATGTGTGATCAAAAATATAATATAAAAAGTTTAAGAAAAATGGACAGAAGAAGCTAACTTGGTTCTTCCCTGGGGGCTGCCACATTTGCCCATACTTTTTTATCCATATAGCCATATTTTGTTTGATGACTGATTTTATCATATATATAGATATAAAATACATAAGATGAAACAATGGTAAACTATACATATATGCAACAAACATATTTTTGTATTTTTTAGTTATGTATTTTTTATTTGTTTTATATTTTAATAAAAAAGGATATAAAAATGTAATGTACAAAATTAAAATCAAGTAAAAAGGAGATTGAAAGTGCTCTCTAAAAAATATGCAAGATATTTGTAATACTTTTTTATATGGTCCCAAAATAAGAATTTCACAAATGAATATGTATCAATTCCAAAATATTTTTTTGGATTTAGGATATTTTAAATTATGATCTTTAACGACGAGTACGGTCAATCTCAAGTTTATATGCATGAGATATAAAATCCAAAACGCATGCATATTGAAAATTATGGCTTAGTTCCACTTATTATTTGTGCATATGGGTAGCTTTATGATATATATGGATATAATGCAAAAATAGGTCAATTGGAGTTGCTAAAAATAAATACAAGTGTTTGTTGGTTTGAATATATTTTGTGCATGTGTGTTGGTCATTTTATATGTAGTTTGTATGTCGTTTTTTGTTGGTTTCATTATTTTTCCTATTCTTTATTGAGTTAATTGGGTCCTAAAGTTCGGGTCTCTAAGTTAGGGCTATAAACTGACCTTGTAGGCCCATTTATTATGCCTTTCGTGGAACATGTGCACATGTACAAGCATATAGTCTTCATTTTTTGACTTTCTTATTTGGATTTTTTATATATTTTTGAGTAATAAAAAGTGCTTATTTACAAGAATATACTTAGAAAATTGTAATTTTTATGATGCAAATGTAGGTGCTTAAGGGCTTTAGGTCATTTTTTTCAATAAGGTATATAAAACTTGGGTTCATCACATTTCAACTTGGTCTTCTCTTAAACATCATATACATGCACATCAGAGCTTAACATCTAAGAAGAAAGAAGAATCAAATTTAAAAGGAATGACAAGAAAAATAAACAACTTGAAAAAATATGCTAAGCTCAATGAAGAAAATAAATAATAAATTAAAGTAACTGCCAAGCATGGAAGGCTGTATCCCGATATATCGGCGATATATCGCCGATATATCGATATCGACATGGGACCGATATCGAAATCGATATATCGATATATCTGATTTCAGGCATTTTCTTCAGAAAAATGCCTAGATATAGCGATATATCGGCGATATATCTCCGATATATCGATATCGATACGATATCGAAACGATATCGATATCGATATGTCCTTCCATGCTGCCAAGTAAACAAGAAAATAAAGAGAATAATATGAATGAGAAAAAACTTAAACTTGTATTACAAATGTTACAATAGAGTTTATATTACACATAGTTAAAATGTATTTTTATGAATAAAAAGAAAGATCACTACTCATCATCGATGCTATTAAAAAGCCTTGTCATCGTCGTCAACATCACCATCATCATTATTATCAATTCCATCTCCATCATGCTTTTTTCAAGAATGCACAAAAGTACATAATCTTTGCATGCATCTTCTGCACCTTCTCTTCTTGTTTCTTTGTATTTTCACTCATCTACATTACATTTGCCTTCAACTATTGATCTTTTTTTGACTATGCGAATCTCTCTCTATTCATACCATATTCGGATGTTCGAACCACGACTACCACTGTGGATATGACTAGACTACCCAATACCTGCTTCATGAAGGAAATTAACATAAACAAACATCCATACTTGTTTATCTGTGTACTCTTACTTGAGATACAAGTGATAGTAAGTTTTCGCTTATTGAATCTTTGAAATTGTTGTGTTAGAATTAACTATTTATAAAGTATTATATTACTTAAAAATATATTCCTATATACTTATAACTTAAGGTCCATATGCATCATCCATGATGAATTCCTACCTAGTTTGTACTAAAATATGATTTTTACATGTTAATTTAACCATGTAAAAACTCTTAAAGAATTTAAATAAACTCCAACAAATGTGTATGTGTAAATAATGGAATGGTAAACAAAGGGAAGCTCAATACTAAGTTAAGTAACTAGTTTGGTGACGAATCTAGTATTCAACGACTTTATTCTTGCATTTTATGCTAAAATATCTATCAAATACATGTAAATAATAGTTAATATTAAACTTTTGCAAATGCATATTTCATGAATAAAATAGAGAATAAACATTCAAAATGGCATAAGAATAAAAAATAGAAGAAAATAGAAAGAAAACAAGGGTGGTAAGTATGCATATATGTAAAAACTTAACCCTAATCTAGATATAAAGTCAGTACTAACTTGGTCTACTAATCAGTACACAAATAAAGATAAGGAAAAACTAAGAAAACCACAAAAATAATTAATTTTGCACATAAGATGATCGATTGTTCACTATTTGTATATACTATACAAACTTTATCTATTTATTCAGAAAACATGTGCAATATTTTGCCAAGTTTTCTTCACCTATATTAATATAGTAATTAAAAGTTTTTATAAAATTCTACCAAAATAACTGGGTTAAAATTTGGAGAGAAAACCAATACTGAAAAGTTGTAAAAGACAAATTCCCTATTTCACAACTATCTTCGAATAGATAATACTCACTTTTAAACTTCTAGTTATGATTCACACTATTTATTAAAAATACTTATAATCTAGGGTCAAAGTTGCGAGTTTTTATTTCAGTCTCTGTTGTACAATTGTATTATATATATATATATCTAAAACATCTTGATTTTATGTAAATAAACAACTAACTCAAATTCTATAAATTCTTTTTTAATATGTACATAAAAACTAGAACAAAAATACAAAAACAATTCTAAAAATAATTTCCCATAAATACCTATAGAAAGTAGAACAAAAAATATGTAAATTCAAACATCTGAACTTCTTATCTCACTCATACGAACTCTGAATTAAGAAAAGTCACTTTTAAATTTAAGTTATAAAATTATACATTAAGAAGTTGACATGTAAAAAGGACATTTTTGGGACCCCATTAATATATATGTACAACTGACTTTGTATTTATTTACATTTATTTTTTTTTATTATTTTGTATTTCATAATTTATAAATACTATATTTATATTAAACTTTGTAAATAAAATAATAAAAAAATAAAATCCATAAAAAATAATTTAAATAAATAGAAAATGCCAAAATATAAGTGTATTTGAACTAAAATGCACCTATATCTATTTATTTATACATTAAATTACATTTTAAAATAAAAAGATTTTATTAAATTTCCTAAAATTATATATGAAATTAAAAATATGTATCCTAGTTATATATTATATTATGCCTATAAATCAAGGTATTTAATTATTACCTAATAAATTAATAATATTTTTAATAAGTACATTTTCTTATATACAACATTTTTAAATTTAAAGTCATTTGTCATTTATTGCTTGATTCATAAGTATTTATAATGTTGGTTAACCATATTTGTCCTCTATGCATAACACCCATAACCACCATGCATCGATACGTGATTGGCTCCTTTAAACCTGTTTGACCTGGTCATCATTGCTCCTTCATCTTCCTCGTTTTCTCCTTCATTCTTTCTTCCTCCTCAGTCAATTTTCTTCCTTCAAGCTCCAACAACCCTAACCACTTTATGCTAGCCTAATTGCTTATGTATCCACGTCAGCCTCTTCGTCGAACTCCGTTCATCTTCTTCATTCTCTTTGACTCTCCTATATAAACTCTAAGGTGCCTAAGTTATAACCCTTCACCATTTACCATTCTTTCTTCCATTAATCAGGTGCAGAGAGAGAGAGAGAGAGATTGTGATAGGAAACCAGATCCCTCGTCGAGCAGAGGCTGAGAGAAGAGGATAGCGAGCACGATCAATTGTTCGACATGAAGGTTTCGTCGACCACGACCCATGCTTCTTTGACCAGTCACCATCATTGAGGCGATGACCCAAGTTCCTTGGGGATGATCCCATGCAACAACCTTCATCTAATTCTAGGTAAGAAGGTTAGTTTGTAATTATATTTTCTTATTGCTTTTATCCAACTTTTACATGTATTTCCATTACCAATTCCTTTCGATTAACTTTGAGAGAAGGTTTCATCCAGTTGTAGTCGTTCCATTTTCATCCAATTTCACCTTTTGTTTCCATCTATGGTCAATCGATCTGATATTTTCATCATTAGCACACCATTCACATTTTTGATCTTCAATCAAAAACTTAATTTAAGATTATGTGTATAGCATCACATCTGATCAGAGGTTCATCATCGTTTATACTCAAATCCGCATGAATACACATTCAATTCACTCCATCGTATATACAAACATCCATTTCATCCATCACTCATTCAATTATTCCCTTTTCATTTTATTTTGATTTGAATTCACATCATTCACCTTGATCAGACCTTCGATCGTAATTTTGATTCCCCAATTTCATTCATTATGTGCAACATAATCTCGAGTTTTGTGCTCGAGGATTCTTTCCAACTTGCATGTCACCACCTGAAGGTCGAAGTATTTAAAGAGGAGGATCCTATCCTCCTCAGTTTAGAGCATCGTCTTTCTTCATATTCAACCATAATCTTCAATTTGAAACGATTACCATTATTGAAGGAGATTGAAAAATCAAACACCTGATCTGATGTTCTAAAAGAAAGAACAACAACAGTCGGTGTATCGACAGGGTGGATTTTAGCAAAAAATTTATTTTTATTATATTTATATTCATAAACTTAGGTGTATATCAATAAGTACGAGAATGTTAAACTCAGGGAGGCAAACTATTATAAACTATCGTAAAACTATAGAAATTTAAGGTAAATCGGGTCTCCTAATTTTTATTTATTTTAGGTAATTTTCTGGATTTTTATTTGATTTTTTTGAATTTTATATTATTTTTGTGATTTTAAAATACATATGTAAAAGTATAGGTATAGATTTTATAATATTATATTTGAATTTTATTTTGTGATTTTTATGTTTTGATTTGTTTTACTATTTATATGAAATATTTAAAGGTTTTAAAATTTTTATGGATTTGAATTTTTTAAGGAGAAAATGGATTTTTTATTGAAAATAAGGAATTATTTTTTAATTTTTAAAATAAAAAATAAAATGAAAATATTTTTATTTTTCTTGTAAAGTAGATGAAAATACCTTTCTAATAAGGTATTGTACGTAATTTTGTGATTTTTGTAGAATTAGTTATGATTTTTTTGAATTTTGACGTATTTTATATTTTTATTGATTTTTTATTTAATTTTTACTTTTTTGATTTATTATGTAAAATATAGTAAAATACACTATATAGAATTTTTAAAGATTTTTTAGAGGTGTTTTCTATTTTTTACGATTTTTAAAGTATGTTATATTTTTTGTATTTTTAAATGATTTATTAAAAATAGAAAATCTTCTTATTTTTAAAAACTGATTTTATAATGTATATAGTATAATACTTTCTATTTATACATATTTTTATTTTATATTTTGTATTTTTTTGATATGTATTATAAAGGTATAGTATCATGTATAATGTGCAGGGGTATGTATGTGATTTTCTGAAAATTTAGGGGTGTCTAATAATAACAGAACTTAGGGAGCTTCCGCGCAAAAAGACACCGAGAGCACATGCCACCTACGTGATCGCAACTAGGTAGGACCTGTTCGTAAATTTACAAAAGTATCGGGGGCTAATGGCAATGTGGCCCTAAATATCTCCATCCTTACTTGTTGCGCACGTGAGGAACGGGGGGGGGGGGGTGGCGTATCACACTACTCGATTTGGTGAAGATGCATGGCTGGGTTGTTAAGCGGTCGGGCAGTGGGATGTTCTAAACCATCTGGTGTATATGGATCTAACGGTTTAGGTCAAGTATGAACATGAAACAACCAATCTCATCCGACGGTTGATGTCAGATATGTTCTTCCCAAATCAAAGCAACTTCAGGAAGCGGCTCTAGTTGAGGCGGAGAATTCGATCGGTTGAATCGGATCTCGATCAGATCTTCGATTGATGTCGATGAAACTCGATCGATGGTGAGACACTCGATACTATAAACTTCAGATCTCAAGTTGCAGGTTCTGAGGGATTCAGTTAGCGACTCGATGTAGGCAGAGCTCGCGATCTGTTGGCATGAACAAGGTGGCGATGATGGAGCAATACTCTTCAATCGATGATGTTCGGAGTAGTTCGATGAAGACTTGATTTTTGACTCTTCCAGTGATGGTTCCATTCATTGGCGATGAACGACTGAATGAGCATCAACTCCAGATGTTCACGCTCCAAATGCTTTAGATGTGCTCGATTGCACATGCAGGAGCTTCTTTAGGATGCTGATCTCCAATTGTGAGCCTACATGTTCTCGGTTTGATTCTTCTCTGATGAAGGTTGTTCGATGAAGAATAGTTGTTGCGTTCCAGATTCTCCATGAGTGTTCTCTGGATATCGGATTGTAAGATCATCCGACCTCCGATGGTCGATGTGCTCCAATGATTTCTCCTCCAGATGAGGACCTGCACCTGTAAATGCTTTCAGATGACTTGAGCTCAATGGCTCGGTTTAATTTAGAATAGAAAATGTGAGTAGCCGAGCTGATGAGGGTGAGGGACGGGCTCCAGGTCTTCGGCCACCGTGCGTGGTCGGAGTTGAAAGATCGCGTGAGATAGATCAGAAATGGAGGGTTTGGGAAGGGAAAATGGATGATCAGTGGTTTGATTTAGTTTCAAACATGGGGAATAGATGGAATGAGAAGATAATAGAGAGAGGATGAGAAAAGAAGAGACAGAGAAGATAAGAAGGAAGGAAGATGAGAAGTCTAACCTTGATGCCGGATGGTATTGCTGTGCCTATGACAGAGGTGTATGATCACCTTAGACCGAAGCTCATGCAAGAGCTTCGCTGGTCGTTGCCTACGAGACAACGACGACTCGCGGAGACTTTGCACAGCGGATCAAGAGCTAACACCAGCATCGATGGAAGATCTCGCAGCCCCTTCTCTCTCTCGCTCGACGATGCGGAGGCTTTATCACCACTCTCTATCGGAGCTCACGAAGAAAGGAGGTCACAAATGGAGGAAGCGGTAGCTCGGAGGGGTGACGAGGTTTATATTGAGGAGATAGCTCAGGGAACACGATAGAGAGGGGTAGTTGGAGCAACGGCCCAATGTCCAGGCCATTGGGCAGTTGACGGGAACAAAAGGAGAGAAGATTGAGGCAGGAAGGAGAGTCAGTGAGGAGAAGAAGCGACGGGAAGGAAGGAGCAAAAGGAGAAACGGGGGGGGGGGGGGAAGAAAGAGGTTTGAATGAGAGAAGCCAATGAGAATGTGCCATGTGGCAAAGAGAGGAATAAGTAAGATAAAAAAGACAAAACACGGAAGGGACAAAAGAGGAATATGCAATATATAGAACACCTTACAAATTAAATAAAAATTATACATTAATTTAAATAGGTAAATAATGTAAAAATATAAATATAAATAAATTAATAAATAAATTAGTTATGAATTTTAGTTAATTAAATAACATTATTTAAATAGTTAAATATATATAACATATGTATAATATACCTATATAATTAATTAATTTAATTATTTAAATATTTTTTATTAAAAATTAATTTTAAATTTTATATTAACTAAATATTAATAAAACATAAGTAAAATATAAAAAATATGAGAAATAACATAAATTAGATAAGATTAAGATACATTGTATAATTATACCAATAAGGTCCAAAAAGCTGCTTTTTGCACATTAATTCCGATTTTAGTGAAATCAGTTTCATTTGGTAGATAATTATATAAAATGAATTTTAAAAGTGGCTTCTCCTAAATCAGAATCCATATGGTCGAGTTACGAGGTCCGGAAAATTTAGGTCATGGCTTCGTGGTTTCAGGATTTATTATCATTTTGTCTTAAGTTATATTTTATATTTTCTATTGATTTTTAGAAACTTATTGGAAAAGAAATTAAGTTAAATGAAGTTACAAATAATTAATTTGAAAATAAGGAAGTTTCTGTATATAGTACATATAGACAAAGGGGCCAAAACACCCAAACTCACCCTTTTTATTCTAATATTTTTTTAATATTTTTAAAAAATAGTATTAAGTATAAAACATGGTTTAAAAAGTGAGTTTGGTCAATTTGGAGTTTTCTATAAATAGTTATGAACCTTGGAAGTTGGCTTTTACAATTTTTTCTGTTCATCATAATTAATTATTTTTATATTAAATAGTTTTTCTGATATTTTTATAAAAAATATATTTTTGTGAACAATTTTATGAAGAAAGGATTTTGATTTGAGATTTTCTTGATGACAAATAAAATAGGTGAAATATTCGCAAGGTGAAAAATGTATAAATATATTTTTATTATCTAGATTTTCTGATATTAGGATCCTTATCTTGCCCTACTTATTTATTTTGTCGACCAAGTCAATATTGACTCGGTCTCAAGGTTAGGATCGGTCTGTATATATTTTATATACATCCTTCTTTTTATTTTATTTTTATTTTTCTCTTTATTATTTTATTTTCGATAAAATAAGTGTTAAATTTATAATATTAGCAAATGTGGTTAGAATGTTAACTAAGGGAAATTAATGAATATTTACATGTATTTTACCAAGGATTTTAGTCAAGATGAAATAAAAAGGTGTCATTCTCCTATACTTTACCTTTGCTAGTCCCTTAGCAAATACTTATTCTATAAATAAGTGCAAGAAAAAAGAAAAAGGAAAAATAAAAGAACTTAGAACATGCTTGTTTCTTTAAACCGAATCTCTCTTCACCCAAACTCCAAAACTTGGAGTACGCCATTGAATTATTATTGTGTCGGAACTCTCTTAAAATTAGGCTTTAAGCCTCGACAACCCTCATGTTCCACAAATCCTTATCCAGGTTCACCTTAATAGCCAGCTCAGATCTACCCATCCATCGCGTAAACTTTTTAGCTTTGAAAGCAATTTGTACTATGTGTGAAAGGTGTTATCTCTTCCTGCTTAGAGAAGCAAAGAAACTGCCCATCCCATTTATACACTCCTGTTGGGCCATCATCCAGCTACTCGATCTTCGAGGAAGGGGGTATTTTCTTCTAAGGTCAGGTCGTGTTGTGTCCACAATCGAGTAGAGAGTGAAAAAGAAGAATTGGAAGAGAATTGGAGTGTGATCAGTATAATCACATCTCCTTGTGAAGCTCAGCCAGTTTAGTTAAGTCTCCACCAAGATAATGCATGCTTTTCTGAAGCTTGGACCATTGTGGTCAAATTTTTATTTGGTGTATTTGGTTTCTTTTTGGTAGAAACGATTGTTGCACTGCATAGATCTTTTGTTCCCTGACGAATATAACATCTTTTCTTTCCGTCTTTTTTTGGGGTCTTGGAAAAGTTTGTGCCAGCAGATCCTTCCCTCATTCGAAGCTTTATTTCAACTCCAAACTACACTACTAAACAAGGATGGAAACACACCACCAAAATGGAATGCCCTTTACAACCCCATGCAAGTTGAGCTAAGTGTAGAGTGCACGAGTTCAAAAATTGGTTCAAACAGAGCGATATTACCCCCTATACTTAGGGTAAATCACACCCTAAGTATAAGCAGCAACATGGGTAAGAGAACAGAACGGTATGATCAACATGGTGTCTGCACCGTTTATACTTAGGATAAAGTACATCCTGAGTATAGAAAAAATCCTAAGCAAAATCTAGGGATGTAAGACAAATGGAAGAAATAAATAATAAAATCAAAAATATGTACAATGTAGTCGTGAAAATCAGGTATGAGATGCAAAGTGTAAGAGTGAAGAGCACATCTCATACAAAATGAATACGGGCAACTTCAATGGTCGGTGGTTCATGATCAAGAAAAGGTTTCAAACGTTGAATATTGACTCGAAAGGTGGACTCAGAAAACATCTCAGATATATCGATGCTACTGTTGTCGTACACCTTATGCACGAGATATAGGCCTTTCCATTTACTCTGAAGTTTCCCTAGAAATAGCTTCAGTTTCACATCAAATAGCTAAACTTTCTGATTGGGCTCAAACTGCTTATGGCTGATGTGAGCATCATGCCATTCTTTCATCCGCTTCTTATAGTGCAGGCTACTTGTGAAAGCTTTATCTCATAATTCTTCCAAGACTGCAATTCTGTTTGCCTCTGATCTCCCGTATCATCTAGACCAAAATCGCCTCTTTCACTGCCTACCAAGAGCTATGCTTGATTTCCACAGATAAGTGGCATGGCTTGCCATAAACGAGTCGAAAGGGAGATGTACCCAATGGAGTCTTGAATGATGTCCTATAGGATCAAAGAACCGAGTCCAAAATCTGAGACCAATCCTTTCGGTCTGGGCAGACAACCTTCTGCAAGATCGTCTTAACCTCTCTATTCGAGACCTCGGCCAGAACATTCATGTGAGGATGATACGGAGTTGCAAAGCGATAGTCTATACCGAACTCGTTAGCAAGTGCTATTACCTTATCGTTGATGAAGTGGCTGCCTCCGGCTGATATCAGAACTCGAGGGACTCTGAACTGTAAAATGATATGCTTTTTCAATAACTTACTGACCGTGTTCGCATTAGCAACTCAGGCATGAATATCCTCCACCCAACGACTCACATAATCTATAGCCAGAAGAATATACTTTAATCCTTGAATCTTAGGGAACAAGCCCATAAATTCGATACCCCATGCATCAAAGACTTCACAGAAGTGAATTGGATGCATCGACATCATGTCTCTATGTCCACAAGTGGCCATCCTCTGACAATCAGTACATTTCTTTACGAATGCATGGGCATCCGCAATGAATGTAGACAACCAAAGACCAGATTGAAGCACCTTCTGTGTTGTCCTCTTCCTTAAATGGTGTCCTCTAGCTTCTAATGGTGTCCTCCAGCTTCTAATCTATGACAATACGTAAGGATACTATGGTATTCCTCATGAGGAATACACCGACACTAGATAGAATCTGCTCCTTCATGATAAAGGATCGGATCCTCCCAATGGTAAGACTTCACTTTCGCGAGGAAAGTCTCAAGTCTCTACCTGGACCAACCTTGTGGGGCTTTCTTAGCAACAAGAAAGTTCACAATGTTGGCATACCATGGGAGCGAGGCGACAACAAGAATCTCCTCGTCTGAAAAGGTCTCGGTGATTGGTCTATCAAACTCAAAAGTCTCAGGTAATTCTAGTTGGGAGATGTGATCTGCCACCACATTCTTGACTCCAGGCTTGTCCTTAATTTTGATATCAAATTCCTGGAGTAGAAGGATCCATCTGGTCAGACGCAGCTTAGAATCCTTCTTGTCCATTAAATGCCTGATGGAGATATAGTCAATGAAGAATTTGACTTTGGATCCTAAGATGTGGGACCTAAATTTATCTAGGGCAAATACTTCTTTCTTTGTAACAGTGTAATTCCACTAGGTGGAATCCAAAGTCTTGCTATCGTAGTATATGGCGTAAAGAAGGCCATCCCTCCTCTATCCCAAAACAGCCCCTACGGCAAAATCGGAGGCATCCATCATGATCTCGAATGGGAAAGACCAATCGGGTGGCTGAAGGATAGGAGCCTTTACAACCATATTCTTGAGATTTTCAAAAGTTGAAAGATACTTATCATCGACAATAAACTTAGTGACTTTTGCTAGAAGATCATAACAGTTGGGCAGTTTTGTTGAAGTCTCGAATAAAACGTTAACATGCCCCATAAAAGATCTTAACTGCTTTAAATTGGATGACAGATTGAGCTTCTTTATGATATCCACCTTAGCCAGATCCACCTCCATGTCCCGGTTGGAGAGGGTGTGACCAAGGACCATCCCCTGAGTCATCATAAAATGACTCTTCTCTCAAGTAAGAATGAGGTTAATCTCAGTGCACCTCTGAAGCACGCGGTCTAGGCTAGAAAGACATGAGTCATGAGTCAAAATCATTGCCGTAAACAGAAAAGTCATCCATGAATACCTCCAAAAAATCACCCACCATATCCACAAAAATCAAAAGCATGCACCTCTAGAATGTAGACGGAGCATTACATAATCCATAGGACATCCATTTTAAAGCATACATTCCAAACGAACATGTGAAAGTCGTCTTTTCTTGGTCTTCAGGTGCGATGGACACCTGATTATATCCTGAGTACTCATCAAGAAAGAAATAATGTCTCTTCCTTGCTAACCTCTCGATGATCTGATCAATGAACAGTAGCGGGAAGTGATCCTTCTTGGTCACATGGTTCAAACGTATGTAGTTCACACAGACTTGCCAAGATGTTGGTACTCGGGTAGCGATCTCCTCCCCGTCCTCATTTATCACTATAGTGATACCTGTCTTCTTGGGTACTACATGTAATGGACTAACGCATTTGGAGTTGGAGACGGGATAGATAAAATCGGTGCTTCACCACTTGGATATTTCCTTTATAACCACCTCTCGAAGATTCGGGTTTAGCCTACACTGAAACTCACAAGATGGTTTGGCATCATCCTCAAGAAAGATGTGGTGGGAGCACATGGCCGAAATAATCCCATGGAGATCAGCTACTAACCACTCGATTGCCTTGCGATTCTTTTTAAGAATCTCCATTAGATGGGATTCTTGATCTTCGGTCAGATCGAACATGATGATGATCAAAAACATTTTGGGCTCTCTAGCAAGGAATCAGTATTTCATGCTTTAAGGTAACAGTTTTAGCTCTGGGGGAGAAGGAACATGGAGAACTAGTTTCACTAGGGCCTAGGAATATGCTACTAGGTCTGTATGCATAAGATCATCCTACTTTGACTCTGTATGATTTGGAGATTGCTCATTTGATCACTGAATCTGCTTTACTGGCTCGGTCTCCAAGCTGGTTGTAGGCTATTCGGATGAAGTCTAAAGTGAAAGGAACTCGACAAAACACTGTCAATCAGCATCTTCTAAATCTGACTGATCAATAAGTGACTGACAGATATGATCATTTACTTTGGACTTGGAGGGATTGAAAATATCATAATGATATGAAAAAGTACCAAAATCGTCTCCATCAAACTTATCACTAGTTAGCTCCAAGATTGTTCTCTCCAATCTCCCATCATCTAATATCTGAATCTCAGACTCTCCTGAAAGTGTGATGAAAGATTGTGTGCTCAGTTCGGTCAAAGCTACTTCATCGTCAATCTATACAAAATCACAGTCCTGATGACTATCGAGCTCGTCCTCATTAGATGCTCGTTCTGCCTCTGTTAATCTGGATTTTAGGTCATGGATCGTCTCTATATGAATACTTTCTCCCTGAATGCGAAAGTATAACTTTTTGGTACCATAATTGGAAATGGCCTTAGTTGTCGCCAGAAAAGGTCATCCTAATATGATTGGTGTATCGATCACACATTCAGGGACCACCATGTCCAACATGACAAAGTCCACGAGGAATTTCAAACCCTGAATGATGATAATAACGTCCTCAATTAATCCCTTAGGCCTCTTGATCGATCTATCAGCAAACTGTAAGACTGTCCTGCTTGGTCGAAAAGGTTCGAACTCGAACTTGTCGAGAAAGGAAGAAGGAAGGAGATTAACTAATGACCCACTATTTAAAAGAGTACAATCAAAAGTCTGATCGAGAATCTCACATCTGACATACAGTGCTCCAGTGTCCGATATCTTGGCTGGGAGATAGTTCTAGATAGCGTGGCATGTATCCTTGGTCAGCAAATGGATTTCTGATCAATGATTACGCTGCCTCTTCTTTCTGTGGACTGTGGTTCACTCTTTGAAATCTTTCTGCAAAAGAGGGATGTGTGCAAACGCTTCCAAAAGATAAGTTAGATGGTGAACTTGTCTAGCATCTCTTTCGTCAGATCATTCATTTCAATCTTTTTGGGGTTTTCTTTTTTATCTCCTTTATCCAAGAGGAGTGCTTGGGAAAAGGTATCTGTACATCCTCCTTGTTACTCTGTACAATAGGAGGATCATAGGAACAAGAAGAAGTTTTTTTGGAGAATGGGGACTTGCTCCATGTAAATCAAAGATAGACTCACGAACTCTAGATGGATCAAATGTCTTATCTTTGTTTCTCTTTTAGGATTTTCTCCATTGTACATTTTTTTCTATCATCATAACTGTACAAAAAGAATGGTAGAGCAGCTGCATCGACATCGGACAATGGCTGCTTTTCATCCATCTTGGTGGTATCAACACCACCATCGACGTCCTCAAAGGGATAGGCAGTATCAACACCACCATCATCAGGCTCAACATGCTCACTTGTATCATCAGGTGTTTCTTCCTTAAGCCTAGTTAAGCTCCTCCTGCGGGCATCCTACCGCTCCTAAGAGAAATGAAATCAACATCATCACAATAAAAGGCGTCATATGGAAATACTTGTGATTGGAAGGTAGGTTCTGTCAAGTGTACCGGCTCTAAATTTCTCTTCAGACTGTTCATATTCGGCTCAATCTGAGCAGGAATGGCGAACTTTCCTTTTATTAGATCGGTAACATGGTTTTAAACTCATCCATTTCTTGCTGAAATGCGACCTGCTGGTTGGTTATCAAACTAGCGAGATAATCTAGAGTGAGGTTATTATGGAAAGGACCATAAGACCTTGATGGGTCGCCTCAATGATACTGAGGCTATTGTGGAGCTAGCTACTGTTGTGGAGGGTAAGACTGTAGATACTGTGATGGATATGCATTCTGTCTCCACTGAGCGAGCTGGTATTGCCGAGGATGAGAATGCTGCTGCACGCAGTTCTGCCCCATTTGTGCCTGTGAGGGCTATTGGGAAGCGATACCTCCTGAGGAACAATGGAAACCATGATGACCACGACTGATCCCTGGTTGCTGCTGGTTGTACCATATCAAATTGACCTCTATCAATGGCTCGACACCTCAGAATAAGCCGTGGGCATCGAATCAAGAGGTTGATCACTCTGATACACCACCATCTTGGTGTTAGATGATGTTGTTTGTGGGTTCTACTAGTAAGCATGAGACTGGTGAGTCGGCTCAGAATGCACATGATATATGTGCTGAACTTGTGGCCGCAGAAGAATTCCTCGATCTCTGCTCCCTGAGTCAGCATGTGATCTCGAAGACTTCGCGGAATTTGTCTGAATCTCTTGAATGCACATGATTTGCATCTTCAAATCACTAAGACATCTCTCAAGCTCGTCAATTTTATCGAGCTTGTCCAAATTCTAGCACTTTTTCTCTATGATCTCCATTACGATCCAGCTTCTGGTAGATGATCCCCATATCAACTGACAAGGATTCGGAATGGGAAGAAACGATAGAAGAAGGATCCCTTCGATTTGTTCCATGCGGGAATGCTGGTTGTAGGTTGGTGGCTTTGTCTGAGTGTAAAACCTAGTCCGGGACATTGTAGTATAGTTCTCAGCCATCTCATCATAGATGGCCCAGACTTGGTCTTCATGCTTCAAAAAATATGACCCATCACAAGAAGCGTTCACCAGTCCCTATAATTCTGGTGTCAACCCATAAAAGAAACTCTGAACTAGGTTCGACTTCGAGATGTCATGGCGGGGACACCTATCGAAGAGCTCTCTAAAACTGTCCCATGCTTCGTGGAACTGTTCATTCCCGATCATGGTGAAGTTGATTATCATAGCTCGAGCTGCATTTGTATGACCAAGTGGGTAGTACTTGTTCAGATATTATGTTCTTAATTGCTCCCACGTAGAAACGTATCTCCCTAGATGCTTCAGCGAGTAGGCCGCTCTATCAACAATGGAGAATGGAAAAGCGGTCAGTTTTATCATGTCCTCATTGACGTGCAGATCATGCACCGTACTACAGATAAGCTCGAACTCTTGCAAGTGCAGATGCAACTCCTCTGTAGATAACCCATGAAACTTGGGCAGCAACTGGATGGTCTGTGGTCGGAGCTTGAAATTGCCATGGATGGAAGGAAGACGGATCCATCGATGTGTAGTAGTCGCTCTATGGTTGAAGAGATGCTTCATCATTCGGTTTAGATCTAGTAGAGGTCTCTTTGTTCCATGCTGTCCAACCCCCTCAGCTCCTAGGATCTCAGCATAAGGAGTTTCTCTCTGGTCTCTCAACTATGTCAGCTCTGCCCGGACGTCATTCATCAGTCTCTCTTGCCCCCTTATCTGATTTTTCATTGACTCAAGAGATGCTAGGAGACCGTTATTGATTGCGGGCTGATCTATTATTACCGAAGTAGTTTGCAGCTACTGCGGTCCTTTGCCAACCATGTCTTCTATAAGGAGAAAGAATCTAGATCAGGTTCTACCAAGTTGACGTGCAACTGCGGATGCAGAAGAGGGTTCTCTCGAACCAAGGGTGATGTTGATGAAGAATGAGAAGAAGATGGAGAAGAAAAAGAGCGTCCAGAGTTGGAGTCACACCTAGAAGATGAAAACATAAAAAGATTTCAGTTTGGGAAGAGGGACATCCCGAACCGACCTAGATGGATGGGCAGGTACACGATAGAGGATCGGCCAGAGTCAAACGAAGCGATCGCCTACCCATCATCTTGATAAGACAAATGGTTATCACCTAGAGATATGAAAGATAAGACTCACACCACATAATCAAACATAAGGCAATACCCTGGATTCACCAACTGACCCCTGTGATGACTATGAAAGTTCGGTCGTTAGTCTTTTCAGTTTTAAGGTTTATTGGAAAAGCAAATATTTTCACAAAATTACGTAAGCTGATAGGTGCCTGAACTTCTTGGAAGACTATCCCGAGTCCGAACAGTTAATTACCTACTTTCAGCTAGTATGGGAGTAAGTAACATACCGTTTCCGGCTACCCATTTTACTTAAGGACGGAGCCTTACATAGTGTCCTCTAAATCTCCCACTTTGCTAAGAAAACCCGGACCGTTTCCGGCTACCCGAGAGTCCTCACTGAAGAGTAGAGAAACCAACTGTCATATCAGTAGTCTTCCGAAAAATTCGAGTTAAGGCTCTAACTTATGGGTCGTCCCTTACTCACAAATCTGGAAAGTATCTGTAAGTCATTTGCTAGGTTTTGCTCTCCCGAATCAAGTGGGTCCATTACATTTATTTATATAGTCGAATATAGTTATCAGTCCCTGTTTTATTTTTGGGTTATCACTTTTTTAGGGTCTTTCATGAAAATGTCTAACGATTTTCTTTTCTTATTTTTAACCTAGGTATACAATCATAAAACTAGGTTGTGCGTCCCTAAGTCTAGCTATGGAGGCGTAGATAAAATAAAAATGAAAAATCCTAGACAAGCACCATTCCTTGAAGTAGCTACGGAAACGTCGAGGAATCACGATGCGAAAAAGCAACGGTGGGTGTACTGTTCCTCCAAGACGACACTCGGTGAAACAGATCCCGAGAAGAGATACAAGTCGGGATTCCCTTACAGGGCCCTTTCTACAAAACAAAAAAAATGGGCAAGTGCCCTTAATTTTTTTATAGAAGTTAATACATAATAGAAAATCAAATCAGCTTTCTGGTTCTCAGCTGCACAACTCGAAACCTGTAGTGCACAAATCAAAAACAAAAACCCGTGAAGTTAAAAAAAACTCGACAAAAGTTAGATGATGAAAAAGGAAGAAGGAGAAAATTCTAAACCTAAGGTTCTACGGTCTACCCTAGTGATGCCTCCCCGATAATGTCGCCATCTGAAAAATCAAACACCTGATCTAATTTCCTAAAAAGAAAGAACAACAATGGTCGTTGTATCGACCAGGTGGATTTTAGTAGAAAATTTATTTTTATTTTATTTATACTCTTAAACATAGATGAATAACAATAAGTACGGGAGTGTCGAACTCAGGGAGGAAAATTATTATAAACCAAGATAAAACTATAGAAAATTAAGGTAAACTGGGTCTCCTAATTTTTACTTATTTATAGGTAATTTTCTGGATTTTTATTTGATTTTTATGAAATTTATATTATTTTTTTGCTTTTATATACCTATGTAAGAATATAGGTATATATTTTATATTTCTATATTTGTTTTTTATATTTAATTTTTGTTATTTTTATGTTTTGATTTGTTTTATTGTTTGCATGAAATTTTTAAAGGTTTTAAGATTTTTATGGATTGTGAATTAGGAGAAAAATGATTCTTTTTAAAACATGGAACTATTTTTTAATTTTTAAAAATAAAAAATAGAATGAAAATATTTTTTATTTTATTTTCCCTATAAAACGATGAAAATGCCTTTCTAACAAGGTATTATACATATTTTTGTGATTTTGGAAGAATTAGTTATGAATTTTTGAATTTTTATGTATTTTTTATTTTGTATTTATTTGAGTATCAATTTTTATTTTGTTTTTGATTTATTATATAAAACATATTAAAATATAATGTATAGAACTTTTATAGATTTTAAAGGTGTTTTTTCTATTTTTTATGATTTTTAAAATTTTTTATTTATTTTTTATTTTTAAATGATATATTAAAAATAGAAAATCTTTTTATTTTTGAAAGCTTATTTTATATTGTTTTTAGTATAATAATATGTGTTTATAAGTATTTTTATTTTATTTTTATATTTGTATTTTATTTGATATGTATTACAAAAGTATAGTATTATGTATATTGTCCTGGGGTATGTATGTGATTTTCTGGAAATAGAGGGGGTACGTAATACTAGAAGAACTTAGGGGGCTTCCGTGGAAGAAGACACCGAGAGCAAGTGTTGCCCGCGTGATCATAGCTCGGGGGGGGGGACTGTTCGCAAATTTATAAAAGTATTGGGGGCTAATGGCAATGTGAATCAAAATATCCCCATCCTCATGTGTTGTGCATGTGAGGAACAAAGCAGTGGGGTGGCGCGTTACACGACTCGATTTGGTGAAGACACGTGGCTGGGTTGTTAAGCAATCAGTGGTTTAGGTCAAATCTGAACATGGACCATCCAATCTCATCCGATGGTTGACTTCAGATATGTTCTTCCCAAATCAGAGCAACTTTAGGAAGCGCCTCTCGTCAAGGAGGAGTATTCGATATCTGGATTCGAACCTCGACCACATCTTCATTTGATATCGATGAAACTAGATTGACAGTGAGGCACTCAATACTGTTTACTTTAGATCTCAAGTTGCAGGATTTAGGGGATTCAGTTAGCGACTTGATGCAGGCGGAGCTCGCAATCTGTTGGCTTGAACAAGGTGGTGATGGTGGCGTAATACTCTTCGATCGATGATGCTCAGAGGGTTCAATGATGACTTGATTTCCGACTCTTCCAACGTTGGTTCTATTCACGGGCGACGGAAGACTAAATGAGCATCAACTCCAAAGGTTCACGCTCTAAATGCTTTAGATATGCTCGATTGCACATGCAGGAGCTGCTTCTGGATGCTGATCTCCAATTGTGAGCCTGCAGGTTCTCGGTTTGATTCTTCTCCAGCGAATGTTGTTCGATGAAGAACAATTGTTGCATTCCAGATTCTCCTCGAGAGTTCTACGAATATCGAATTGTGAGATCATCCGATCTCCGATGGTCGATGTGCTTTAATGATTTCTCCTCTATATGAGGACCTGCACCTGCAAAGGCTTTCAGATGACTCGAGCTTAATGGCTTGGTCCGGATGGGAATAAAAATTGTGTGTGGAAGAGCTGACAAGGGTGAGGGATTGTCTCCAGGTCTTGGCCAACGTGTATGGACAGAGTGGAGAGATCGTGTGAGATAGATCAGAAATGGAGGGTTTGAGAAGGGAAAATGTATGATCGTCAATTTAGTTTCAAACAAGTGGAATACATGGAATAAGAAGAGAATAGAGAGAGGATGGGAAAAGAAGAGATAGAGAAGAGAAGAAAGGAGGAAAATAAGAAGTCTAACCTTGATGTAGGATGGGATTGTTGTGCCTACGACAGAGATGGATGATCGCCTTGGACAGAAGCTCACAGAAGAGCTTCGCTGGTTGTTGCTTGCGATGCGACGACAGCTCGCAGAGGCTCTGAATAGCGGATCAGGAGCTGACACTGGCATCGATGGAGGATCTTGCCACTCCTTCTCTCTCTCTCTCTTGCTCGACGATGTAGAGGGTCACCACTCTCTCTCAGAGCTCACGAAGAAAGGAGGTCACAAATGGCAGATGCGGTAGCTTGGAGGGGTGACGAGGTTTATATAGAGGAGGTAGCTTAGGAAGCACAATGGAGAAGGGGTAGTTGGAGCAACGGCCCAACAGTCAGGCCGTCTGGCAGTTGACGGGTAGAAAATGAGAGAAGAGGGTTGTAGGAAGGAGAGACGGGGAGAAGAAGAAGTGACATGAAGGAAGGAGGAAAAGGAGAAAAATGGAGGAGACGAAGGGGGAAGAAGGAAGAAGAAAGAGGTTGGGATGAGAGAAACCAATGAGAATGCGTCATGTGGCGAAGAGAGGAATAAATGTAATGAAAAAGATAAAACAAGTAAGAGAAAAAAGAGGATTATGCAATATATAAAACACCTTATGAATTAAATGGAAATTATAAATTAATTTCAATTAAAAAATGTGAAATAAAAAATATAAATAATTTTATAAATAAATTAATAATGAACTTTAGTTAATTAAATAATATTATTTAAATAGTTAAAAAATATAAATAACATATGTATATTATACATATATAATTAATTAAATTAATTATTTAAATATTTTTTAATAAAAACTATTTTATTTTGTATATTAATTATGTAATATAAATAAATAATAAAGAAAATATCAAAAATACAAGAAATAACATAAATTAAATAAGATTGAGATACATTGTACAATTATACCAACAGGGTCCCAAAAGCCACTTTTTGCATATTAACTCTGATTTAGTGAAATCATTTTCATTTAGGGATAATTATATAAAACGAACTTTAAAAGTGACTACGTCTGATTCGGAGTCCATATGACCGAGTTATGAGGTCCGGAAATTTAGGTCACGGTTTTCTAGCTTCAAGATTTATTGGCATTTTGACTTGAGTTATATTTTTATATTTTTCTATTGATTTTAGAAACTTATTAAAAATGAAATTAAGTGAAATGGAGTTACGAATAATTAATTAGAAAATCAGGAAGTTTCCACATATAGTATACAAACAAAGGGGCCCAAACACCAAAACTCAAATGTTTTATTCTAATATTTTTTGATATTTATAATAAATAGTAATAAGTATAAAACAAAATTTAAAAGTGAGTTTGGTCAATTTGGAGTTTTTTTATAAATAGTTAAGAACCTTGGAGTTCGGCTTTTACCACTTTTTCGGTTCATCATAATAAATTTCTATTATATTAAATATATTTTTTGATAATTTTATAAAATAATATATATTTTTGTGAACGTCCTTTGTGAAGAAAGGATTTTGATTTGAGATTTTCTTCATGATAAAAAATAGGTGAATTACATGGTGAAAAATGTATAAATATATGTTTATGATCTAGATTTTCTGATATTAGGATACTTATCTCCCCCTACTTATTTGTTTTGTCGACCATGTCAATATTGACCTGATCTCAGGGTTAGGATCAGTTTGTATATCTTTTATATGCATCCTTCTTTTTCTTTTATTTTTCCTTTTCTCTTTATTACTTTATTTTGGATAAAATAAGTGTTAAATATATAATATTAACAACTATGGTTAGAGTATTAATTAATGGAATTTAGTGAATATTTACATGTATTTTACCAAGGATTTTAGCCAAAATGAAATAATAAAGGCGATGAATCATGGATTCATCATAGATCATCATCATTGACCACCAGATATTAGATCAGGAACCACTTAGAGGATATGAGCAACACTTGAAGATTAAGAAGCACTTTCGCTTAGAGAAGACTTCAATTTAAGGAGAATACAATCTACCCCAGATTCTATCATAGCCATTTGATCTCCTAAGAAGGTTGTTACTATCATCCGTTTGATTAAAGAAGCCTCTATCAATAGTTCATTTAGACATTTGGACATAACAAAACTCACACGATCAGATTCAAGCGGCTCAGTCTTCATTGTCCACCACCTAAGATACAACATGACACATGATTGAAGTTAGAACCGTCGATCAATTATGATTTTGAGGAGAACATCGTACCATGTGGCTATTCCTAGCCATTCGATCGAATTCAACTGAGCAATCGATGTCGCATGACACAATAGTAAAGGGCACGTGTATCTCACGTGATAGGAGACATTTGCACAAACACCCTTGGTACTTGTATTAATCATGAAAAGGTTCTCTATCCTAAGCCTCATTTGGTCAAACACTTGAGGGCCTATTAGACATGGCCAATCAGGGGCTCGCCTGACCAACTCGCTCATGAGTCGAGCTTGGTCTAGGAGAATTGAGGTATGGCTGGCCCGACCTGGCTTGTAATATATATATATATGCATGTGTGTAGAAGGTAGATAAGACATGTATTAATATGATATACTTCGAGTTTTTCATATGTGATACTACTTGTACATTAAATTTAATAATTTACATGCCAAGTAACATATAAACTACTTATATTAGCTACATAAAATAAGAATTATGGTAATAAAACCATTTATACTTATTAAATAACATTTAAAAAATCAATAAAAAATAAATTGGGTCCACGTACCACCCCGTGGCGGGCTTTGGACAGAGGTTTTAAAATATTGGCCCATTAGACCCAACCCACAGTTTGACTTGGTATAGGGTCTATGGATCACACCGCTTAAGATGGTTTGACAATTTGCAAAGGATGTCAACTTACGCATCGACGAGGAGATGCGAGTTTTGGGAAGTTGCGCCGATTAAGAGAGGGTGAGGAAGGCCTACAAAGTGTTGGAATGAGACTATACAATGAGATCTTAGTTTTTTTGGATCTAAGTCTGAGAATGACCCAAGATAGATCTGAATGGAGGCAAAGAATCCATGTAGTCGACCCTACTTAACGTGGGAAAAGGCTTTGTTGTTGCTCTTGATAAGGCCTATGGACCTTTTTCGTGATTGATCTTTCTCGATTTTCATAATTGTATGCATGAAATATTTTGTATTAATTAAGATTGAGTCGCAATACTGGAATTTAATATATATATATTAAATGCACTATATATAATAAAATAAAAGACATTATTAAATTAATATTAACACATTATATCACATGCACTATTATTTTTATAATAGAATAACATTAATATTTTTTAATAAACTCAAAATATCATAAAAAATTACCTTTCTACTTTAAAAAATAATAAAAATTAATATATACGATATAAAATTCTAAAAAATAAAAGTATATGGATTTTTCTACATACTAATACATAACTGAAAATCAAATAAAAATAATTAACATATGCCATAAAATATTAAAATATTAAAAAGTTTTAAAATCATAGTGTAATAAAAAATACATCTATATTGTTTTTCATGAATGAGTATACTCTACAATAAAAAACAAAATAAAAATATTTTTTATTGATTACTATTTTAAAATCAATAAAGAGTACGTTTGAAAACTAATACATTGTTATTAAATTAATTCCAAATCTAAAATCAGTAAAAATACGAAAAACCCCTAAAATATATAAAAATAAAGGAAAATAAACAAAACCTAAAAACATTCCAATTCGTAATTTTTCAAGCATTTTATATATTTTTTAAAATATAAAAAGATCATTTTATTACTTATATGCTTAATACCTAATCCACTTCTAATATTATAAATCAATAAAATATATAATCAAATTGAAATAAAAAACATAAAAATATTAAACAGATAAATGTATGCCATATCTCATCGTTATACATAAAATAATAAAAAAATATACATTTTAAAACCAATTAAAAATATAAACACTTTAAAATACCAAAAACACAAATAAAATCCCACCCTAATTATTAGTAATTATGTTGATCCACCTTAATTGAAAGTTCACATCCTAAGTTTGACCATAGAATTTAAGGATTTTTACCCTGCATCTCTAGAATCTTCCGGAATTACCCTCTTGACCATGCAAACATTGTTATTATCCCCTCGACCGCGTAAAGTTGCTAACTCTTACACTACAGACTCTATGATTAATAGACATCCATTTGTCTGTCAAAGGTGAATGCATTTTATCTAAATATGATACTTTTACCCTTATTATTTATATAATTCAAAATCGATATCCTTCTCCTTCTTCCTCCCCCAACTCCTCCCTCCCACACCCCCTTCCGACACCTTCTGCAAAATAATAAAAAAATATTTGTTAATCAATTTTGAGAGTTGTAAGAACACCGCATTTAACATCAACATCTAAAACTCATGAAATCTGACTTTTTATATATTAGGAACTCTAATTGTTTATTATGTTCTAACTTTTGAATTTTAAAATTATTATTGATTTTATTTAATATTGTTTTATTACCTAGTTGAGAGTATTTACTGTATTTTTATACTATTTATTATTATTTATTTCAAAATTTATTTTGTTAAATTTAAAATTTATTTATTAAATTTAGACTTTATTTTTTAACTTATTTTGTTTTTATTTTATATCATTTTATTTTACCATTTGAAAATAATTTTAATATACATGGAAAGTCTTTTTAAAAATTTCCTTTTTTGTGATTTTATATTGGATTTAAGTAATGTAAAATTAAAAACAAAATAAATAAAATATATTTTTTTAAAATTATTTTCCATTATTTTATAAATTTAATATTGATTTTTATTTGAGTAAGGAATGCAAACAATGTTTTATTATAGAAAGCTTATATTTTTCTTGGGTTAAATATACCTAAATGTGATATATATATATATATATAGAGAGAGAGAGATAGAGAGAGAGAGATAATTTTATCTATAATACAATAGAGATCAAATTAAATGTTTTTTTAGTTTCCATTTTTTTGAATTTTTAAAAGTTTTTGAGGTTTTAATAGAGTAACTTAATAATTATAAGTGTCTTTAAAATATGTTTAATGTTGTAAAATATAAGAAATGTGAATTTCAAAATTTGTTAAAAAGTTTTGATGTTTTATTAAATTGTAATTCTACTCAGTCATTTTAAAGGGTTTTTATTTATTAGAAACATAAAAATATAATATTGTGAAATACTCGTTATTATATGTATAGTAGTAATTATGAGATTTTTACTTTGTATTACCATGTTTTAAAGGTTTTTTGAGTTTTTCTAATTTTTTCTTTATAATTTTGTTTTATTTGTTTAAAGTTGCAAATGATAATATTTCATTTTGAAAAACTTTTTGGTGATAGATCCAGATTAAGCTACTTAGGGTAATTTTATTTTGATATTATATTAATATATACTAATTACTAAATTGAAATGCAGAAACATATTAAGCACCTAAAGAAAAAAAGAAGCAAAATCAAAATGAGAGACATTTGAGCCAGGCCCAAAAAAATTTTGCAAGGCAAAAAGATTAAAATCGAGCCTACAATGTAATTAGACACCCTCAAGATGTCGTCTACAAGTGATTTATTAGATAATGTGATTTATGACCAGAGGATCCTTTGTGTACTTTCCAAAAACTAAATTTTCCTTCTTGCAAATTAGCTAACAATGAGGGCATGACAACAAATGCTTTATTTTTAAATGATTTCCTTAACAATTCATCACGCTTGAGAACTTATTTGAAGTTATTTTCAAATTTCCATCACAATTTGGTCCTTAGCATGACTCCTCTGTAGTTTTAAAGGATAAACATAAATAAAAAATCACAAGGTGCAAAAATACCATGAAATTTCAAATCCTAATTGTCAAACTTCAACTATATCATTCATATGAACATCAATCAAACTCTGCTCAAGTGTAAAGGTGGGCACTAAGATATACTATTTTTAAAATACTTTTAGAGTGAGTAGAGTTACTATAAATAAAGTATGTTTTTAGATGGTATAATGCCTTGAACTATATGGCTTTGTACTAAATATTTTTTCTATATGGCACAGTACACCTTATATTTACTTGTATACAGTTTTGTATATACCATATGTTAGAGAGTTGCAAAAAATATAACAATCTAGAAACAAAAAGAATAAAATTCCCAAATCTAAGGTACAATATATGAAAACAATGCCCTATTTTCTAAAAGGTGCAAAAAAATTCAATAAAATCTAAGAAAAATCCTAAGAAGTGTCTAATAATGTGTGTAAGAATAAAATATAAAATACTTTATGTTAGAAAAAGAAATAAAATAAAAATACCCAAATACAAGTATTTATACATATATTTGGGCCATAAAAATCATAACTCTGCTTGTAGACCTAGCTGGGCTAAAACTCCATAAGAAAAAAATGAAGCTCTTAATGTTACAAAATTTCCATTTTCTGACTTTTTTGAAATCAGAATTTAATCGACATTTATGGACTTCAGTAGGGATATTTAGTTTGGGAATTGTGGTGTTGATAATTAATCCCAAATCTCCATCGGACCTTTTCTCTAGATGTGATAAAATTTACCGGGATAATTTCTTGGAGCACCCATGCCATTGGCATTGGACCCTCACCTAGCCACTCAATTGCGTTAGTATCCCACATTCATATCACCCCTATGTTAGCTGTGACACCCCTCCAAAAAGTGCCCATTCATGCCAGTATACGGAAAGCTCATAGCTCAGCAACCTACTGTTTGATAGTGACAACATTGACTCGAAGAGACGCTTTAGGTGAGCACATGCAGAGGAGGATCCATCAACATCAAACCCTTTAAATGTAGTGAACCGATGAATAATGGCTAATTGACAATGTTAATTTACATTCATTGTAATATGGACAATTGACTGTTATTCACAATCGAAATGAATACTCTCCGTGAAGAGTGATTCGGCTAAATTTATATCTCAGATAAGTCTAGGGTCGAACACAAGGAAACAAGCAATTAATTTATTTAATCTATGTATCAAATACCTAACTAAGAGATAACTTAGTGATCTAGGTCAAATAGATGCAAATCGAATGCAATGCATGCTATTTTTATGATTTTTTATGCAAATATATTAAATGAACAATAATGCTAATGCAACACAAAATATGATGCACAAACACACAATAAAGCTCCTGATCAATTGGTTAAATAGCTTGATCAAATAATTCATGAATCAATGAAATGAATAAAACAAGTATCAAGTTCAAAATGATCAATCTAATCAATATTTGATTTATGAAACACCTGACATGATCAATATTAAAGTAAATTCCTCAATTATGAATTTCATCAGGAACTCAATTAAGCAACTATTTATGCAAAGATCCTAATTAGATTTAGAATGAAGTAGTGAAAAAAAGGTGTTTAATAGATCAACAAATAATGAAAGGATCAATTTTAAAATTAATATCAAGGATGATAAGGCAATTTTTATTCTCTAATTTTTATATGTGAAAAGTAGATGACATCAAGCAATTAATAGCACCATATTACAGAGAATTAAATTATCTTCTAAACTACGCCAATTTCATTAAATTTGGATATATGATTCAAAAGTTATTCAATGTACAATGCATGAGCATTATTACAATAAACCTATAATTAAGAATAATTAAAACATTACATATAGGTCCTCACAAGGGTAAAGATATAATTAAACAAAGTCTCTAGGGATAAACACATAAAATTCGCAATGGCGAGGTCTTAGCTACAATATCAGAAACCCAATGGAATATGCTTACAATTTTCCACCACAAACATGCGATGCACATGTGATTTTGAGGATCGGGGTGCGCTAAGGCTCGGATGCACGTGGCGGCTTGAGGTGCTTCGACGAAGGCTTAGGCGCTCCAAACCTCAGGCTATGAAGCGCTGCTTAGGGACACTGATATGGCAGCTTCAAGGCCATGGGATTACGCCCAATTGGGCTTAATCGTACATCAGCTGCTACTCCTCCCTTAATAGAACTACTCTGCATGCAGCGGAGGAAGAGCGACACTTTGGTGATGGCTTGATGCCTTCTCCTCGCTCCTTCGATGAATCTGAAGGTCCGGTGACTTTACTGATGATTAGGCGAAGTCCACGATGGTCTAAGGGAGAGAAGAGATGCCCTGTAGAGTTTCGTTGATGATGTTTCTCCGATGAAGAAGATGGAGATCGAAGCTCTGTTGGCTTCTCCAATGAATGAAGAAAGAAGGCTAATGCATGTTTTAGAAAACCAATAGGTTAGGGCACGTGATATGCCTATTGTAAATCAGAGAAGGGAGCGGTTTTGCAACCGACGTGGGTGAGGTCTGAAGAGGTGCGAGGTTGGGGATGGCGTCGCTACAATTGGTTTAGGATCCAAAGGTCTATTTTGGGCGCGAACCAAAATCTCTAAAGAACCAAATTAGACATCAGAGGATTGTAATCAGATGCAGGATTGATGAGATCTTGGCCATCTGATGAACTAATTGGATGATCCAGATGAGGGGCGACTGCTAATGAAGAGGCAGGTGAAGTGGCTGATGATTATTGAGCCATGTAGCCCAACCAGAAATTAGAGAAATAGAAAAAGCAACGTAAAATAAAAAATAAATAGTTAGAAAAAGAATTTGAAAAAATATTAAACATGATGTTGTAGATCTTTTGAAGATCTACAACTTTCATGTATAACTTGGAATCGAAATAAGCCAAATATACTATGTAATAATTTTGCAAGCATTTTTATAAAAAGAAAATATTATTTTATTTCTTTTATTATTGTTTTGGTATTTTCAATAATAAATAATATTCATATTAATAAAGACACTGTCATTTTTATGAGATTTTTAATGAGTAGAAAATACATAAAATAATCACAATATATATGTATATTTATAACACAAAGATCGATTATTAAGATGGATAATTAATGTTAATTATTTATAAGGTATGAATTATTAATTAGAATTCGTTAATGTTTAATTAATTAGGTTTATTTAAACCAAGAGGGATAATTAATGTAATTTAAGATGATAAATCAGATATTTATCAACCCAGACATTGAAGCATCAAGAAGGTCGGCCTTTACAAGGACTACAAGACGGTCCTACACCTCTGACCATTGGCACATGCATCCACTTAGGTAGTTATGCTCCCTAACCATATTTTTTCTTCTTGTTTTGATTCTAGTCACACTTATCTTTCCCACACTTCAATTCCCTCAACTCTTGTTCTTATTCCTTTGTTCATTCTTCTTTCTCTCTGCAATAACTCACACACAAACACCCTCGATCAATTTAAAGAACTATATTTTGGTCCCCTATAGGCCTCATGCACAGGACGAATGCACTCCACCCCAATTCACTCATCTCTAACACACACATCCTCCAAAGTTGCATTTTTTAGGTTCATGTACACAATCTCCATGTCGAGCATTCTCTTGGTGTTTGATGCTTCCTTGAGCTAATACTTGCTAGAAAAGTTACATGAGAGTAGAACTGCTATGTATCGATCGTCATCGAACTCAAGTATGCCCAAGAAGGCTCAAAAATCCGGTTGGAGCTACTTAGAGCCTAGTCTTTTTCACAACAACATGCCAAGAACAACTGAATAACTTAGCTCCAAGGTGGATGTCTGATGAATCTCCATTTCGTCAACTTTATTCTTTCATTTTGGTCGTAAATCTCTAGTTAAATACATGCATATAGCATTAATTTATACAAAATAATACTCAAATATCGATCTATAATTAGTGCATAAAATATTGTATTTAATGCTAAATAAAAGAATAAAAAAAGAATAATAAGGAAACGTCAAAGACACTGAGTGACCCTAGACCCCGAGACCTAGTCATCATGATGACTTGGTCGGTAAAGAATAAAGTAAGGGGAGATAAGGGCCAATAAATGAACTAAACCCTAATTTCAACTCCTCAATAAATACATTTTGGGACCAATTTTATTTTCCAAATTTTTAAATCACAAATAATTAAACTTTAAACATGAACATTGTACATAAAAATACGTGAAAAATACAAAATATATTTAACTCAAAAATAAGGCACAGTTTGCTCAGGACTCACAGAATAAAAAGCCACACATAAAACTTCCCAGACATGTATCTTCTCCATACAAGATCAAATTTCATAAAACTCATCTTTATTGTTCATAAAATTAAATTATCTATTTAATAAAGGGGTTTTATTCAATTTGGACTAAAGATGCAAATGTCGACATTTATGCGCTCTTGCAATATACTTGTATAAAATAATTAGTATTTATTCACTATATTTTCCACTTTCTTATATTTTTATAATTTTTTAAATATTATTTAAAATACATGTACATAATAAAAATGAATCAAAGCTATCAAAAATAAAAGAAAATAAATACTTTACTTTAATATATAGATAAAGTGTATCTATATTATACCTATATAATAAATATCCTTATTTATTTAAGTAAATAAATAACTTCAAAAAAAATAAATATATACATATGTATTTAAATAAGTTACAAATATAAAAATTGTGTACATAAAATAATAAAATACTACAGATATAGGTAAATATACCTATAATTAAACATGTAAAAGTGAACACCTAATAAATTAAGTTGTAAAAATAAATAAAAAATCACAATAAAGTACTACATAAAATAATAATCATTTTTCAAGTTTGCTAAAAAATAAAATCATTTATTATTTTAAATCTAATTAATAAAGGAATTTCTTTCGATTTTGTCGTCTAGCGTCCTACGTGGACCAATGGGAGACCGATCCTATTTGACTTTCGTTAACTCTCCTGCTTCCCTAGGTCTGCACCTGTCAAGCGCTAGATCTTAATCTTGCTTGATTTCTCCCCTTCAATTCTTGCATCCTTTTGGCTCGAGTCTTAATTGACTTATTCCTCGCTCATCGTTCTTTCATGCGCTAATAACTCCTCGATCGATGGATCAATGTATCAAGCAGGAGCCTCGGTCAAATGTGCCCTGCACAAATAACCCTCGTCGAGCCTTTGTTCTGACCCACCAATGCTGCAGTCATCTTCCCCTTTGCATTCTCAGCATCCCATGAACCTTCGTTGACTCTGATCGAGCCTCGATCAGAAGATCAGATCTTCAACTCCGTCGCTTTCATCGGAGATCTCCGTTCGATTCATTCCCCCTCATTTCTGGACCAAACGAAGTCCAGGATCCTCATTTTTCTTGTGGGCAACTAACATTGTAGATTCAAGAGTTAGAAGACCCTCCTTGGGTCAATTTTTGCTGAGTCGAAGATATCTCTGGAGTTCCAGCTTCTCGAGCTATCTATGGCACTATCGATGGGTTTCAGATCATTCTGAGCTACCTAGCCGACACAAAGGACCTTCAAGATCATTTTGCACTACTAGCGAGCCGCCCCGGTGGCTAGAGTTTCTCAGCAGCTCGGATTGAAGCTCGGCCGATCGAGAGTTCTTCTCTGTTATTCTAAGGGTGATCTCATCCGTTCAATCAAGATCCGCCTCCAAGTTGTACAACCGTCATTGGATGAAGGAGCCATCAACATCAGATCTCCATTGGAGATCTAATCCATCCCATCCAAGGTGAAGCGTCATTGGTCGTACAGGAGGTGATGCGTGGCAAGTGAAGCGTCCTCGATTGTTGATCGACGTGCGAGGGGTAATTTGCATCTCTTCCCCCATGCATTTTATATTTTAATTTTAATCCATAAACTTCCATTTACAATTTAAAGCTTTTTGTAATATTTACGTAAATATCTCCGCCTTTATAATATTAGTATTTAGGTCTAGTCCACGTCACCTCATGTGCGCATACATGTGAGATGGTGGGACATTTCGTAAGGACCCTCTTGTGTGTATGTGTTATTATTTAGTCTAAGGATTTTGTATTTCAATATTATATTTTTGGGAAAATTGGAAGTAGGCCCTGTAACATTTTGGAAATTCAAGTATACCCTTACAAGTATGTTTATTATTGAATATTATGGGATTTTTGCATATATTCCCTTAGACATTTGTAAAGTGTTATGAAATGCATTGAAGTTTTACTTTAATTGCAAATAGGTCCATGCTAGAACAATTAATTTTATTTTTTGTACTCATTATTAAAAATACCATTTTGCATCTAAAAATCTTAGAAAAATAATTTAAGTGGATGTACTTATGCTAAATCATATATATATATTTTAAGGGAATTACAAGTATTTTCCTATTTTTGAAAATACAAAACATTACATATTTCTCATGTTTGCATTTAAAAATACAGAAAAATTACAAAAATATTTTTATTTTTTTTTTAAAAATAGAGTATCTTTACTAATGTTTTTAACAACTACAAACCAACACTAAATATTACAAAAGAAAAACAATAAAATAAAAAACCCCAAAAAACTTATAAAAATTCATGAAATCTTTTTAAAAGTTCAAAAAAATCAGTTTCTATTTATGAATTTTGTATGTATTGTATATTTTATATTAAAAATAGTTTTGGAAAATTTTGACATATTTATCTACTTTTAAATTCCAAAACAATCTGGCCTAATATCATCATTCCTGATTTTGACACTTTTAGTCAATTAAAAATACAAAAAATTGCAAAACATATAAGAAAATTGACAAAAACAGAGAAAAATATAAAAAGATAAAAAAACATTTTATGTTACAATTTTTGACTATGTAGTTGTATTTATGAATATAATATTATATATATCTTATATATATTACTAGTATATATTACATATAATTATTATTGATATTTATAAATCCCTATAAATATAAAAAAACTTAAAAAATAAAAAAGGACCATACTTAAGGGTATTTTATGATTATATATATATTACATTTACATCCTATATAGTAATTATATCATATATATTATCAATATAAACATATATATATACTTAATATATATTAAAAACAAAAAGAAAACTAAAATTAGAAAAAAACTAATAAGAGAATAAAAAAATATAGAATTTTAAAAAACGAAAAAACATAGATTAAAAATCCATAAAAATATAAAAAACCACAAAAATTAGAAAAGCTCTATAAAACTCACAAAAAATTTGTTGATTTTCTATTCGATTTGTCAATTTTTGTGGCTATCCCTGTTGCTCCCATGTGATTTGACCCCTACACTTGTCTAATATACATACTATTTTGTAGGGTGTCATAAATTTTAGCTCACCGTATTTATTGCTTGATCATTATTGTGGGTTAATTGTTGATGCACTAGATTGTTGATATCCGAGAGCCGAGAGAGCGGTCAACCACAACGATTGCCGGACCCAACTTATAGGGCACGGAAGACCCTCCAAGACTGGATGCTAGGATCCCTCCACGATATACTATTCTTCAAAAGGCACCGTTTCCAGGGAGCAATGCTTAGGATATATTTTGTGTGCATTTTTGATTCATCATTTTCTGCTTTATTTTTCCTTTATTGATGTAATTTTTTATTTGTGCTAATACATTTTCTTTGTTGAATTTATTGCGAGGGATCATGTGGTGAAGAAGACTTCTTTGGAAGCTAGTGCACCCGAGCTACGAGGAGCTTGGATCTTCTTCTTGTGAGCCAATCGGAGAGTGCATGAGAGATCGAGAGCAGATATTAGTGTAGAATTTTTCCTTTATTTTTGTGAGATAGAGATAGTCATTTTATTTCCTATTTTTGATTTGTAATAACACAGATGGACACTTGAACCTCATGCCTATTTTACCAAGTGATTGTTCACTTGGTGGCTCACCAGTTTTTTTCACGGTTTTCTTCGCATTCTTCTTTTTTGTCATACTTATTTTCCCCTTTATTTTTCTTTTGTTTCTTGTGATTTGTACTTTATGTGTTTATTTTCATTTGTTTTTTGTGATTGATCCCATAGCATTTTAGGGTTGCTTGATCGAGTAAGCTAGGTCTATATACCTAATATTTACATGCTCCTATAGTCTATGTTTGGATCTAGATCAAACTCAAATTTATGCCTCACAATAATAACAACTCCTTCTTAGGGTGATTTCACAGTTTTGCATACCATATAGATTAGGTTTAAAAATTCTATTTTGCATCGTGTATAGAGAGAGCTGGGAGGCACAGTAAGTCCTCTATCTGAGCATTCATCATTTTGACACATGGGTGAGATTTCCATCTCAGTGTCACCTTGCATTACTTTGCCGCTATCTCCATTTATTTTTAATCACTTAGTTTTAAAAGAAAATCCAAAAAAATCATTAGGCACTTATTTTGAAAAAAAAACTCAAAAAAGTGAAAATCCAAAAATTAAAATAAGGGAACTGCTATATAAACTTCAACCCTAATTAGAATATGTAACATACATTATTGTTGGGGTTCATAAGCTCTCATTGTATTCAGGTACATTCCATACAGAGTGAGGCATAACCCTTAAGGACTAGAGCCAAAAACCCAATCTATGGCTTCCTCGACTATCACCTAGAACTGGCTAAGTATTGGCGCTTCTATTGTATGTAGGCTAGTAGGGCCTTGTAGACGATAGTGCTCTCGACTTGTGTAGAGCATCCAGCTTGTTCTGAAGTATTGAGAAAATACCACGTCCTCATAGGTGTGTATGTCTCATCGTCTTGCATACGAGTACCTCATTTATGAGGGAAGTAGTATTTTCTCCTATCGGCTTCCTCTCTTCTTCTTTGATCGAGTAGCCATCTAGGCTCATTACCGAGGATCTCAAAAAGTACAGATCACATGATACAAAGGAGGTGGAACAAGTATGGGATAGTTTTTCGACATTACTCACCCCCCTCTAGGGCTAGCTGATAAGGACGTGTTACAATATTTCTTGAATCAACAACACTAAAATTAAAAGATAAAAATAGCCGAACCTTCACGGTTTCACATGCGTTTGGTTGGTGAACCCAATTTTTTTGGGATTTGTTTAGATCTAAACATGGTTCAAAGATCAATCCCGCATACTTGTGCCATTTTTGTCGTTCCTTCTATTTCACTATCTTTGACCCTTGCTCACTATGAGCCTTCTACTGTTTTACAATTCTCTTAATTCTTGTTCATCACCGTACCTTTCATCCTTCCTATATCTTCCTCTTGACTTTCAAGATGTCGAATCCTGGATGGCTTAATCGGGACCCCACTGACACCCACATTGATTCCACGGGTTCGACATCTCCAATAGTTCCAGGCGATCCCCAAGTGATTGGTTCAAACTTTGTGAACCATCCTCAGGATTCCCCGTTGCTTATACTTGTTAGAGAACATGAAAAATCTCTTCTTGAGTTTTGTCTTTTTTGGATAGATATTGATTTCACTCCTTACACTTCTCTATCATTAACAAAATAGTAAATTACACAAAAGTCCCTGAACTATACACCCAATTTAAACTTAGTCCCTCAACTTTCAAAGGTAACAAATAGGTACCTAAAGTATTCTTTCTATCACAATGTAGTCTTTTTCCAACGGGAGAAGGAGATGGCCATCAACTCTACTGATGTTTGGATGAAATTACCCTTATAATAAAATGCTCTAAAATCCCCAAACTTTCTTGGTAATCCCCAATGGAGGCGTATCAACAGAGGAAGGAGGAGGAGGGGAGGCGGACCTTGGGTTGGAGCTTGTAACGGTTAAGGAAGCAGGAGCTGCGGAGCTTGAGGAGAGCGAGTGGGAGGGGGGCAACTGTGAATACCACGAAAAAGATGACGATGGTGTGGTAGTAGACGAGTAGTCGGGAATCCACACTATGTATCGGAAGACACACCACCTTCGCCGGCGTTAGCACGCGTACGAGGGAGCGCTCCGCCTCTGTGGCGGAAGTGAAGGGCAGCATTGCCATGCATGGTGGCGGAGCGGGGAGGGGTATCCGAGGGAGCGGTGGGGTGGTGGTGAGGGTGTGGTATGTTAATCCATGCGTGGTGTTTATAATAGTGAGGGCATGGTGAAGATGCTTTGTCCCTTTATCCGGATTCTAGATCCACAGTGGGAGAAGGGTGACAGATTTGATTGTGTGTGTGGAAGGAAAGCTCTCTGCCCCCTCTATTTGAAGATACAAACCCAAAATGATTCGCAATTTGTTCGTGATGTCCACAGCTGTCCCCCTCCCCCTCCGTCTCCTCGAGCTCCGCGGCTCCCGCTTCCTCGGCCACTACAAGCTCCAGGCCAAGGTCTGCCTCCCCTCCTCCTCCTTCCTCCACTGCTACGCCTCCATTGGGGATGACCAAGAAAGTTGGGGGATTTTAGAGCAGTCCATTATAGGGGCAATTTAATCCAAACATTAGTAGAGTTGACGACCATTTCCTTCTCCTGTTGGGAAAAGACCACATTGTTACCGAAAGAATACTTTAGGTACCCATTTGTTACTTTTGAAGGTTGAGGGACTAAGTTGAAATTTGGTGTATAGTTCATGGACTTTTGTGTAATTTACTCTTAATAAAATTCATGATTGACACTTATACTGAATTATTCTCTCCATCTAGTGCTTGTATGCAGACTAATCGATCTATTTTACCTGTTGTTCATCAAGTCCCCAATTAAGAGCCCGAGCATTCTTCTGATTTTGAGATGGCTCCTACCGGAAGAGGAAAAGAACCACAACTTCCAAGCACTGAGAAGAATATCGAGAAGGGCCCAAACCAGAATTATGTGAACAATCAGCTCTTGGCCTCCATTCAAGCAATCCAGCAGCAGTTGACTAATCAACCGTTAGCCTAGGTCGCCTTTCAAGAGATTTTGAATGACCCGAGGAGTAGGTTAAAAGAGAGACAAGCACGAGGAGGAGGTGATGATGATTTACATGGTGATGACAAAGACAACCATTATGTAGATGGATCTCATGGAGGTGATGGATAGTGAAGGAGAGGAGAACCCAATCCCACATTGAAGCAGAAATACAACATTGGGCCAACCGAATAACTAAGTGGATCCAGATTCCTACGATCCACGAATACTTCGAATTAAAGCCGGAACTCCTTTCTCTTCTCCCCAATTTCCATGAAAATCAAATGAAGAACCATATATCCATCTACAGTAATTTGGCGCATCTGCAACACGATGCACTACCCCAACATCCTATTAGGAGTAGTCAAGATGACTGATTTTCCTTTTAGCCTCCAAAGCAAAGTACTCTACTGGATCAACCGTTTGGGAAAAGAAGTGACGACGTAAGAAGAGTTGAAGTCCTCTTTCTTACACAAATACTACACACTTAGTCACCTTAATTTGATGTGCTCCAAGATTTCTAACATCTCCTAGGGACCCCAAGAATACATCCATGAGACCTGGAAGAGATTCAGTGACTTGATCGAGAAGTTCCCCCATCATGAAATCCCAAAGACCAGTATGGTCTGACACTTTTTTAGGAGACTTACTTAGAACAATCAACGTCTAGTTGACACTGCCTGTAGAGGTTCCCATTTCAACAAGGATGAGGATGCAGTTTGGCAGATCTTTGAGGAGATGGCTGAGGGAGAGGCTACACTCTACTCTTCTCATTCCTTCCAAGTACAACCGAAAATCCTCCACAAAATGTCAATATGGCGGACACGCATGAAGTGGATAGGTGTAAGAACTTAAATCTCAACATCATTGGCAGTCCCTGCCCAAAGTTGACATCATAGAGAAGAGATCACATGACCTAGAGAAGCTAGTTGTGATCGAGCAAAGAATGAAGGGCTTGGACAAGCTGGACACAATCACCAAGAAACAGTAGTTGTTGGTGGAAACTATCAATGCCTACAACTATGTGGCTGCAGCCCTGACATGCCCGTTGAGAAGAAGGAGCCTACAGTGAAACACCAACCTCAGCCGTGTTCCAATCAACCTCAGGTCCAACATGTATACTACCTGCAGGCGCTTGAGCAACCACTATTTCACCTGCAATCACAGATGATTGTTTATCAACCAGAGACACAACACCAGTACATATAGCCATGTTCCCTACCTCCACTACTCATTTAGGAGGTGAATGGCGTTTGTAGAAATGATCAGCAACTGACCCATCCTCATGGACAATCCCAGTGTTACGACACGACCATTTAGCTATATTACCAGCAATAGGGATGTAGGAACTTCCAGCCCAACCAATCTCATCACCAGTAGTAGCCTACACAACATGGGTATACATGGAGGCAAAACTATCAGCACACGGGTTACCGACAATAATATTAGCAACACCCGGCTGCTCATTGTCAACACTAGTATTCTTCTTCTCCATACAAATAATATCCTTCTCTTCCCCCTTTTTACTATCGTCAAGGTTACTATTAGAAGACTCCCCCATACCAACACAGTCAGATTCCACACCAGGTTGAGTTATCTGAGGCCATGCCAGCTAACTCGACCCTTTATTGTTTGACCAAGCTCATCAAGAACTGGCTAAGATGAGCTAGAAAATAGATGACCTAACAACCACTAAAACCGTCATTCCAGCTTAGGTCGAAGCTAATCCAAATGGCTTCCGTCGCAAGGAGCAGGTAGTCTGCAATGATCCACCCAATTCAGGTGAAAATAATATTGCGTTATCTAATATTGTAACTCTCAGGAGAGGCAGGACACTCCAAGCGACTGCGATAACGAAGAGGAAGCAGAAAGCATTTGATGATGAGTCATCATCCATGCCAACAGATAGGGCCAAAGAACTTTTTGAAGATGTGGCACCAACCACAAAAACTCAAAAAAATAAAGAAAACTAGAAAACTAAGAAAGAAAGCAGTAGTCAAGGTGAAGCTGTGCCAACAATGGAGAAGCGAGCAACAACAGTAGTCGAACCAGGGCCATCCGAAGGAGCCAAGCCGGCAGTCTATTTTGGTCCACCTGATGTAGATGACTTTTCACATTTTTGCCATCTACCTGCACACAATGATATGGACAAATATTTATAGAACGACATTTTTTCTGATGTAAATATTCCTTTTCCTCAAGCAATTAAAGCAAAAATAGTAAAAAAAGAAAAATACTTTATCTGATCCAAGAATGTTTGAAATCGTGCAAAAAATTATGCTTTAAATGACATTTCTAAAGGCCATGGAGTACATGCATGTCGTTAATAAGGGATTAAAAGAAACATGCACAACGAAGCGTGAACCCCACAAAACCAGACATAGAAAACCCGACAAGCACATTCTCACCATGGCCACTGTAAATGCCATTAGAAATCTCCCGAATAATAAGAAAGATAAGGGAACTTCTCTAGTTAGATGCCATACTTCAACCGAGAATTCAGGTTCACATTGCTCGACAATGGATCGCCCATCAATTTATTTCCTTCATCCATGCTCACAGAATTTGGGTTAGGGCCAGTCAAGCCATCAAGATGATTATGCAATTTGCAAACAGATCAGTCAAGCGGCCTAGAGGCAAATTGGAGGATATGATTATCACTTTCCAAGAGATGCAATTACTTCTTGATTTCATTATCTTGGATACGGAAACCTCCACACATGCTCCACACCTTGATTATCCTCGACCGGCTGTTCCTTTGAACAACTGAAGTAATAGTGGATTATGGCACTGGAGAGATCACATTCCATTCCAGCAGCGAGAAAGTTCAAATAGAGATGGTTCCAGAGCCAAAGCCTGCAGAAGTGGTATTTGTGTTGAGAGATCTCGTACCGCATGGACAAGAAGACCGTGACTTTTTAGTTGAGATCACATAAACAAATTTGTTCTTGGACTACAAATAAACACATGAATTCTTTTCCACTGAGAAAGGCTTGGACAATGCAGTCAAATTAACTCATGTCTTTGAAGGTGAGATTTTTGTTGATGGATTCATTGATATAATTGAACAACCATCTTCATCTGAGCAAGAAGAATTTATTGTAGATCTGTGTGATGTGTTGAATTTATGTTATGATAATTCAATGGTGGACAACTGACAAATGAATTATGCGGCACCTGTCGTAGTTGTTGAGGTTACCACCAAGTTGACTCCAACCCCACCAGAACTCAAATATCTACCCTCTAACATGAAGTATGCCTTCCTTGCAGGTGAAACTGATATGCACCCGATCATTATCAATTCCTATCTAACCAAAGAACAAGAATTTCGTCTGCTTGATATTCTTGAAAGAAACCACAAGGTGATAGGCTAGAATATCACAGATCTCCATGGGATAATCCTTCACTCTACTCGCATCACATTTACCTTGAAGAAGACAACAATCCCTCTCAGGAAATCGAACACAGATTGAACCCTAACCTCGTGGAGGTTTTCATGAAAGAAATTACAAAATGGTGTGATGCAGGATTGATCTATCCCATCTTCGATTCCAAGTGGGTGTGTCCCCAACATAGTGTCAAAGAAGTCCATGATCACCACTGTGACGTATGATAAAAGAGAGAAGACTTCGATCAGAGTACCAACTTTATGGCGTGTTTGTGTAGACTATAGACGCCTTAATCTTTATATTAAGAAAGACCGCTTCCCACTGCCCTTCATCGACTAGACAGTCAAAAGAATGACCTTGAATGAATATTTCTGCTTCTTAGATGGTTACTCTAGATACAATAAGGTCACCATCGTGTCTGAAGATCAAGATAAGACTACCTTTACCTATTCGTTCGAGACTTATGCCTTCAGAAGAATGCCCTTTGTATTGTGAAATGCACCCGTTATTTCCAAATGTTCATGTTGGCAGTTTTCGCTGATATGGTTGGTAGTTTCCTCGCAATATTCATGGACCTCTTCTAGTTCTACGAGGCAGCTTCGATGAATGTCTGCAATATTTAGACCGAGTCCTGAAGAGGTATTGTGAGGTGAACCTTGTGCCCTCATGGGAGAAGAGTCACTTTATGGTGACTGAAGGCATTGTGCAGGGTCATGTCATCTCCACGTGTGGCATGGAGGTTGACCCAACCATAAGGGTTCATCTATTTTTATCTTTTCAATTTTAGGGTTGTTGATTTAGGCAAAAAGTTGTCATGAGTCCTTAAACAACTAGACCTAGAGGAGAGCATGTACTGTTAGGAAGAGTCTCCCCGTACTTGTTCCACCTCCTTTGTATCCTATGATCTATACTTCCCTATGATCTATACTTCTTGATATCCTCAACCAACTTCCTAGGAGGCTACTTAGACAAAGAAAAGAGAGAGGAAGCCGATCAGTGAAACCGCTACTTTAGACCAAGCTCGCAACAGAATCTCTTGTGAGCATGCAAGGTCCTACTCGAACGCAAGACGATGAGACAAACACACCCATGAGGGCGTGTCCCAAGCTCAGTACTTCAGACCAAGTCAGCCTTCCACACAAGGTGGGAACACCATCGTCAACAAGGTCCTACTCGTCTATGTACGATATAGGAGCCAATACTTCGCTAGTCCAAGTGATAGTTGAGGTAGCCATCGATCGGGTTTTTGTCTATATTCCTTAAGGGTCGTGCCTCACTCTGTTTGGAATGTACCTAAAATCAATGAATGCTTTGTGAACACCAAATAATGTTGTCCGTTATGGATTTTAGTTAGGGTCAATGTGAGATTAGCAGTCCCTTTTTGAAATTTGGATTTTCTCTTTTTATTGAGTAGTTTTCAATAGCAAATGCCTAATGATTTCTTGTATTTTCTTGAAGTCCTATATGATTTAAAAAATAGAGAGAGATAGAGGCAAAGCAATGCAAGTGGATATGAGGACGGAAATCTATTCTTGTACCAAATGATGCATTCAAAGATAGAAGACTTCCATTGCTTCCCAGCTCTCTCCATACAGGATGCAAAACAAGGAATTTGTAAACCTAATCTATATGCTGATATGCAAGTAGAAATCGTCCAAAGCAAGTCATTCCTAATATCGTGATGAATCAAACGCTAAACACTTAGAAAGAGATCTAGAGTCGGGTCTCGGAGGCTCCTTAGTGCCCACCACAATGGGTTCTGCAAGCGTTGTATGGAGACCTCTCGTGGCACGTGGTTTCAAGTCTAAGTATATAACAATTAATTTAAACTAAGCCCAAATGTAGAGGCTATAGGTGCATGCAAGATACTAGGTGTTTGGCTTTAATTTAATTGATCATGCAATTCCTTAAATTGCTAAGGTCTCATTCTGTAAAACAAAGTAAAAAATAAGGAGGAAATCACAAAATACAGAAAACAAATAAAATAAAGGCGAGAAAATCACGAAAATCTGGTGAGACCCCAAGTAAAAAAACACTTGGAAATTAGGCTCGAGTGTCCAAGTCCAAAGCACCTATATTATTACAAATTAAATAGACAAAAATGAAAATAAAGGTCTATGCTAAAATTCTTCTCTCTTCTCTCTTGCTCTCTCCTCTTGGTCCATAGGTAGAAGGACCAAGTCTCCTCGATTTGGGTGCCTCAACAACCTAAGTGGCCACCGTCATCTCGAAGTCCCTCACAAGAAAAATAGAAGAGACAAGTATTAACACAAGAAACAATTATATCAAATAAAAGAGAAAATGAGTGAAGAAAAATAATGAATAAAATGACCCAAAATTCTATCGTACGCATTGCTCCGCGACATCAACACCATTTGATGACTCGAATTTGACAAGGATCTAAAATATGATCCTCACAACAATGTGAAGATACAATGTCGTTGAGGTGACCACTTCCTAAACCCGAGGTCAATCAACAATCAACCCACACAACAAATAAATCAATCAAGCAAGGGATCAAAATTTATTATACCCTATAATGAAATGTATAGTGGACAAGAGCAATCAGGGTCAAACTCAGGGAAAAACGAAGAATAGACCATAAAAATTGGTTAAAAGAAGATAATAAATGATTTTGGGCTATTTAGGTATTTTTATAATTTTGTGGTCTTTTATTAATTTTTTGAATGTTTGTTTTGCAATATTTTTTGTTTTTAATTTTATGTGTTTTTTTGAATTTTCTGATTTTTAGTTTTTATGATAATTAATAAACATAATACAGATATATGTAGATATATATATATATATCTTCTATATTTACAAATATAACTATAAGTACTCAAAAATCACAAAATAAATGTTATTTGCTTTTTCATATTTTTCTTTGTTTTTATTGTTTTTCTTATATTTTCACTATTTTTGTTATTTTTAATTGAATAAATAATGCAAAATAGTGAACAAAATAAATAGGCCAGATTGTTTTGGAAATTAAAAATATCTAAAAGCTTCAAAATTTCCCAAAATTATTTTTAATATGAAATAAACATAGTAGATAAAATTCAGAAATTGAAATAAATATTTTTTTTTGAAATTTTTTGATTTTTTATAATTTTTAGAACAATATTGGATTTTTTTTAAATTTTTAGAGTTTTTCGATTTCTATTTTAAGTATTCTTGGTCTGCAGGCTCAAAATACAACAAGAAACAAAATCTAGGTTTTTTTACAATTTTTCAAAACATTTTTATTCTTTTTGTATTCTTAAATGAAAACATGGCCAAATAACTCAATTTTTATTTTTTTTTATAAAAAGAAAATAACTTTAAAATACCTAACCAAAAATATATGTGATATATATTAGGTATTTATAGTAATTTTCTACGAATTTTTAAAGGCATGGAGCAATTTTTAATAACACAAAATCTACAAAAATAATATACACTTTAGTTGGGATATTTATGCAAATATTTTATGTTTCTAGACCCTAACCGAACCTCAGATAAATTTGGGCCTAGAACTGTAATTTGTTCAAAATATATCTAATAATATATACTCGAAGGGGTATTTTTATAATTAATATAAAGGCCAAATGCATTTTCTTAAAATATAACATAATTACTTCAAAAATCAGGACCAAAATGAAATACATAAAGCCCAAGTGCTTTGGTGCAATAAACCGATTTCCCTCACGCACACGAGCACGTGAGGTGACGTGGATTGGTCCTAAATGCAAATATGTAAAGTGCAGCGACTGAAATGCAAATTTTACCAAAACTTTTTACACTATAGAAAAATGTTTGAGTATTGGAAATAAAATACAAAAATCAGGGGGAAAGTATGCAAAATACCCCCATGTACACGATCAAAGGGTTTGGATCTTCACTTGGAAATGCATCACATCCACGTCGTGCGATGACGGTTGGGCTAGACAACTAAGGTTAGATCCCAAGATGGGATCCAATGGCTGAGGTGCTTCGGATCTGATGGCATGTGCTAACTTGGGCGTGGGTGCACGATCAAATGGTCGAGAGGATGGGTGGAGGAACATGCGAAGAACTCAACTGGGTTGAGTTTCGATAAGCTCCTCCTCGCTCCTTCAGCCACCTGGGAGTCTCAGTGCTGGTGCAAAATGGAGCAGTAGATACTCCACATCGAGTGGTGGTCTCAGAAGGGTCCTTGGAGCTCCGACAAGGTCTGACGTGGTTGGGGTAGAAAGAAGGGTCCATGGGCCCCATTCTTGGTCAAAATCGATCCACTAGGGGTCCTTTGGCCCTCCAGAACTGCAGGAAGATTATGCACGCTAAATTGGAGGTTTTGATGTTCCTGTCAGGTCAAAGATGGGTGGAGATGGGACACGACGACATTCTCCGGTTAAGGGCGATGGAGGAGAACTGATCCCTAGAGCCATGATGGCTCTAGTTGAACGAGGATGTGTGGGGCTTTAAACAGGTGAAGGGAAATGAAATTGGTGTGAGACAGTGGGTGGAGCACAGTCGAGAACATCGAGGACGGTTGTCGGAGCTCAGCTCCGGCAAACATCTATTTTTTAATTTTTTTTTCAAATAAAATGCGGAATCAAACGATACTATTCCTACCCTATGTTAATTCTAAGCTAAAGAATCGAAAATTTCTCGAAACGAAGCTCACTGGATCGAGGAGGACCGGGAAACGAAGCTTGCAGCGAAGCTGACCGACGAGCTTGGATCTACCTCAAATCGGCACAAAAAGGTCTGATCGACCTTGAAGAATCCTCATGTTGTCACCGAGAGATTCGATCGAAGCTAAGGTCAGTGTTTTCTCGATGGAAGAGGGATCAAGGAAGAGAGGAAGGTGGTGGCAATATCTTATACTTGGCAACATTGGATTGAGATGACAACTCAATCGATGGATCCTTAGAGCGAGGAGAGATCACGACCTGAAAGAGCAGCAATCGAGGAGCAAATGTCAACAAGAAATCGGTCCAAATGGGTGTGAGGATCATGCTCGAAAAATGGGAGAAACGAGGTCTAAACCTCTGACATATGCTAGGGCTACATGGACAGGGAGTTGACCTGGGTCAAACAAAGCCAGGCTCCCATTGGACCATGTAGGGCCACTAGACAACAAAATTTTAAATAAAATGTTTATTGATTCAAAACAAATTAATAAATGATTTTATTAATTTTTAATTATAACATAAAAATTATTTTTTATTTTATATATTATTTTAATATTATTTATTTTTACGAGTTAATTTAATATAAGTTAAATTTTAAAAGTCCTTTCCTATGTATTTTTATCTATATTATGTGCATTTTATTTTTATTTTGTATTTTATATTTTATAATTTTATATACATAATTTTTATATTTATAACTTATTTTTATACACTTAAATATATTTTTATTATATTTTGTTGAGTTTATTTGTATTATTAATTAAATATAGGAATTAAATATATAGGTATATATATAGTACATTCATCTATGTATTTTTTGTATATTATTTTATTTTAGTGTATTTTTATGGTTTTATTCTATTCTAAATACGTACATATACTATAAAGAATATTTACAAAATTATAGAATGTAAATAGTGAAAAATATAAAGAATAAATAAAATGAATATTTTATTCATGTAAATTATAGAATAGGGGTCCAAAATCTAAATTTTGTATCTCAATTCCAAATTAAAGGAAACCACCTTCATTAAATAGATACTGAAAAGTTATATACAATTAAAGGGGTTTTTATGCATTTTGAGCTCATATGAAGAAGATATGGGTCTGGGAAGTTTGAGTTTGGATTTTATTTAGAGTGTAGAATGCACAATTCGTATTATTTTAATGTGAAAGAAATGTTGTATTTTTCTATGTTTTTTATCTACAACTTTCATGTGCAAAGTTTCTTGATTTTAGGTACAAATAATTTAGAATAAAACAGGTCCCAAAAAAGAGGGTTTTTTCTGTGTTTTTGACCCTATTTTATTCCTTGTCGTCCCAGTCATCATGGTGCTTAGGTCTCGTGGTTTAGAGTCAATCTTTGACATTTTATATTATTTCATTTTCTTTTCTTTATTCTTTTATTTTGGCTTTAAGTAATATATTTTATACAATATTTATGCAATTAATAATGAAAGTTGTTTCGTGCAAAATAATGATATTTACATGCATTTAGCTTGGGTTTAAAAGCTAAAATGGATGAACAAAGGTGATGAAATGGAGATTCATCAACCACCACGGTCAAATGACTTGGTTGAATGTTCAAAAGGGAGATAAAGAAAATCTTGTAGAAACTTGTTCGACATGATAGGAAGAACTGGTCACAGTGGCTCGATTCTGTTCTTTAGGCTTACCACACTGCGTACAAGTCTCCTCCTGGCATGTCTCCTTACCACCTCATCTATGGAAAGCCATGTCATCTTCATGTGGAACTAATACATAAATCATTATGGGCATTGAATGTGTGTAACTTGGATTCTGAGAAAGCAAGAAGGAACATGAAAGATGATCTACATTGCTTCTAGAATTCAGAGACTATGCATACAAAAACAACCTAATGTACAATGAGAAAGTCAAGAAATGGTACAACAAGCACATTCATAGGAAGACTTTCGACCTCGGACAAAAGGTTTGTTTGTTTGATGCAAAGTTAAAAATATTTCCAAACAAGATGAAGAGCAAGTGGACTGGACCATTCTTAGTAAAAATTGTGCATGACAATGTAAGTCTACTGATATTTGAATTGTCACTTGAAGCACGGAATTTTGTAATCAACGGACACTTGCTGAAGCTGTACCGATAGCATGATACATTCATGTCCGTTGTCGACTCAATCTAAGTGGTTTTTTAAGAAGGGCTCACAAATACAGATGGATCAGATTCTTAAGCTCAAAATCATATAAAAATTTATTTTCTTTTCTTCTTATCTTCTTTTCCTTTTCTCATTTCTGATTCTTCCAAAAATTACTTGTTCCTTTCATCACTGTTATACTTAGGATGTACTTTGCTGTAACTATAGGGGAGATGAGTACTCCGGGTTGTTCATTATATGCAAAAACAAGTTTATAAAATGTTTGTGAAAATGATTTCAAATGTTTTGAGAATCATGTGTAAATAACAATTCAAATAGAAAAATCTTTAAACAAATGTATAAAATCAATATATTTAGAACTTGTAATTAAACACAAACATCCAACTTGTAAAACTCTGAGTGTTAAATACACCCCGACTCTTGTATATATATAAGCATTTCTATGTAAATATCTACACTTATTTCTTAAACTAACATCTATTAAAAAAATCTCTTAAAATATAAAATCCATAACCCATGAAAATGTGCAAAAATCTTTTCAAAAAGCTGCATAAAAGTTTGCAAAACTTTTTCCAAAAATCTATAAAAAGTTCAAAACAAAAATAGCTTCACAAAAAGATTTCTTTTCATAGTATTCAGAATGATCAAGACAATTGAACAAAGTCTGAAATAAAGTCTGAAGATTGGAGCTTGGTATAGACCTTAATCCACATAATTTCAGAGGAACCCATTAAGGATTGGAATTGGGATACTTCTGGTCACATTGAATTTCTTTAGATTCCATGAGGCTGTGTTCAGAAGTCGATTCATTATGTCTAACTAGAACCCTTCATATCATCCGTACGAATCTTAAGATAGTGGCTTGACTAGAAACCTCACACTTGATACTTAACTCAACCCAGATTGATTGTTGAAAATTTTTGAGTCTAAGTCAAGACGATGCTAGGTTTCTTTGACAAGGGTCGCTCAAGAACCATTCTAGGGGATTATTGAAATTGGTACTCTAACCCACTTCTCCTGGTAGCCATGATATCTAAAGACTGGAGATCGGATTGAGACAATGCTTCGGATGAGGAATGGTCTGCTGGCGTAATTTTTTCCAAGACCCCAAAACACGGATAGACCAAAAGACTCTATATCCATCGGGGTCCCAATAAGAAAGTAGAGCAATGCAAAGTAAAAAAAATATCCAAAAGAAGCCTACACTGAAAATTCCACAAAAATATGGAGCTTCCAGAAAAAGCTTACTTCTTGGTGAGAACTCGGTTATACCGACTGTGCCTCACAAGGGAATGGAGACTACATTCTTCTAGATTCTCCCTTCCTTGGTTGTAAAACCAGCGATACCTAACCTTAGAAGGAAATATATGTCTCCATGAGGATGAGTTACCAGGAGAGCAGACTCTCTCATAGTTCTGTGATTTGTCTAGGAAGAGCTGAAAATTTCACACACATGGATATGTCATTTCAAGGTTGCAAGAGCATGCGACTGAGAGGATAGTTCTGACCTATATGTGAATAGAACTGGATAATAGGATCATGCAACCTAAGGGTTGTTGTCTCACATTTCTTAACCTTGAGATGATTCCGAACAAACCAAGAATCCAAAGGTTTTGACTGAGCTCCAAACTTTAATTTTTAATAAGACTAGCACAAGAGTCAAAGATCGTTCCATGTTCTTTCATTGTCTTTTCTTTATTTCCATTTTCGACACTTATTAACATAAGTATTTTTTAGGGACTAGCAAAGGAAAGTATAGGGAGGTGATGGATCTCCATTTCCTCACATTTTATTCTTTTATTTTGTCCTTAAATACCTAGTTGAATGCATGTATATAACATTAATTAATACAAAATAACAGTAAAATATTGAACTATAAATAGTGCATAAAATAATATATTTAACAATGAAAAAAAATAAAGAAAAGAAAAGACAAAGAAGGAAGCATCAAAGACACTGAGTGATCCTAGACCCTACGACCTAGTCATCATGATGACTTGTCGACAAGGAATAAAGTAGGGGGAGATAAGGGACAATAAATGAACAAAAACCTTCATTTCAATCCCTCAATAAATAGATTTTGGGATCTGTTTTATTTTCTTATTTTTACATATCAAATCAATAAACTTTGAACATAAACATTCTACATACAAATACAAAGAAAAATACAAACTTTATTTCATTCAAAAATAATGCAAGCGTGCTCGGGGCACACAAGAATAAAAAGCCACAAAGAAAACTTCCCATACTTGTATCTTCTCCATACAAGCTCAAAATTCATCAAACTCATCTTTATTATTCATAAAATTAAATTATCTATTTAACAAATGTGGTTCTTTTGGAATTAAGATGCAAAAGTTGGCTTTTGGGCCCTCCTTGTGCACTATACCTGTATAAAATAATCAATATTTATTCACAGTATTTTCCACTCTCTTATATTTTTATAAATTTGTAAATATTATTCAAAATACATGTACATAATAAAAATAAATTAAAACAATAAAAAATAAAAGGAAATAAATACTATACTTTAATATATAGGTAAAGTGTACCTTTATTATACCTACATATTATATATCCCTATTTCTTTAAGAAAATAAATAACTTCTAAAAAATAAAAAAATATACTTAAGTAATTAAATAAGTTATAAATATTAAAATTATGTACATAAAACAATAAAATAAAATAATAATATAATACTACACATATATACGGAAAATTACACATGTAAAAATCAACACCTAATAAATTATGCTATATAAATAAATAAAAATCACAAAAAATAATACATAAAATAATAAAAAAATTTCATGTTTTGAAAAAATATAATCATTTATTATTTTAAATCGAAATAATAAGAGAATTTCCTCCAGTTTTGTCGTCTAGCATCGTACAAGGACCAATGGGAGACCAGTCCAAGTTGACTTCGGTCAACTCTCCTACCTCCCTAGGTTTGCGCCTGTCAGGTGCTACACCTCCATCTACCTCGATTTTACCCTCCGGTTCTTGCGTCCTTTCAGCTTGAGCCGTCCTTGACTTTTATTTCTCGATCATTGTTCTTTCACGTGCCAATAACCCCTCGATCGATGGATCAATGCATCAAGCAGGAGCCTCAGTCAAACGCCCCCTATACAAATGAACCTTGTCGAGACTCATTTGAATTTTGATCCCTCTTTTCCTTTCGAAACCCTAGATCTCATTGTGCTTGAGACTCCTAGTGACAACAGAAATCTCGCAGAGGTCTTAGTGAGCAGTGGTGAATCGAGTGGATCCAAGCCCTCGCTGGAGAACTCCTGGCGGAGCTTCTATGCTCCTTGTCCTCAGGTAGGTGAGCTCAAATTTTTCTCATTTTTTATGTTCTTCTCACTAGCAGTAGCGTATCTTAGCTTTTTATTGCACTTAATTTCTTCTTGTTTTTCATAAAATCTGAATTTGTAGTTCGTCGAAGCCTCTGCTCCGACCATCATTTATAGACATATCCACCTCTGTTATGACCCACCAATGCCTCGATCATTTTCCCCTTCGCATTCTCTACATCCCCTGCATTTTCATTCACTCTGATCAGGCCTCGATAAGAAGATCAGATCTCCAAATCTGCCGCCTTCACTAGAGATCGCTGCCCGACGCATTCCCCTCATTTCTGGACCAAACCAAGCTCATGATCCTCGGTTTTCTTGTGGGAAACTAACCTTGCATGTTATGGAGCTGGAAGACCCTCTTTAGGTCGATTTTTGCTAAGTCGAAGATACTTCTGGAGCTCCAACTTCTTGAGCTATCCAGGACCCTATCGATGGGTCCTGGATCCTTTTGAGATACCTAGACGATGCAGATGACCTTCAGTATCATTTTGCACAACTTGGAAGTCACCCTGGTGGTCGGAGTCGCTTAACAACTTGGATCGAAGCATGACCGACCGAGAGTTCTTCGATGTTCTTCAATGGGTTCTCTCAATCGTTCAATCAAGAACCTTCTTCAGGTTATACAACCGCCATTGGATGAAGGTGCCATCAACTGTTAGATCTCTGATGGAGATCAAATCCGACCCATCTAAGGAGAATCATTATCGACCGACTAGGAAGCGACACATGGCAAGTGAAACATCCTTGATCGTTGATTGGCGTGCGATGGGTATTTTGCATCTCTTCCCATGTGCATTTTGTATTTTAATTTTAGTCCATAAACTTTCATTTTAAGTTCAAAATTTTTTGTAATATTTGCATAAACAACCTCTGCTTTATTCTATTCGTGTTTAGGTCCAGTTTGTGTCACCTAACATGCACATACACGTGAGTGGGCAAGACATTTTGCAAGGACCAACCTGAGAGTTTGTGTTATTATTTAGTCTAAGGATTTAGCATTTAAATGGTATATTTTTTTGGAAAAATTGCAAGTAGGCCCTGTAATATTTGGAAATTGCACATATACCCCTACAAGTATGTTTATTGTTGAATATTCTAGGATTTTGCATATATACACTTGGACTTTTGTAAAGTGTTCTAGAATGCATTGAAGTTTTTTTATTAAAAATATGTCCCTACAAAAATAAATAATTCCATTTTTTTGTATTTTCTTTATTAAACATATCATTTTACATCTAAAAAACTTAGGAAAATTATTTCAAGTGTCTAGACTTATTTTAAATCACATATATTTTTCATGAGGCAATGGAAAGAATTTTCCTATTTTTAGAAATATAAAAATATTGTATATTTCTCATGTTTACATTTAAAAATACATAAAAATTTAAAAATGTTTTGAAAATTTCATAAAAAATTAATGTACCTTTATACTGTATTTTGCAACGATAGACTAAAACTCACTAAAAATTACAAAAGAAAAACATTAAAAATTAAAAAACCCAAAAACCTAACAAAAATCATTAAAAAATATTTTAAACATAAAAATATTAGTTTATGTTTCTGAATTTTATCTGTATATATATTATATATTAAAAATAGTTATAGAAAATTTTGAGATATTTATCTATTTTAAAATTCCAAAACAATACAACCTATTATCATCATTCCCTATTTTGACATTTTTAGTCAACTAAAAATACAAAAAAAATCATAAATATTATAAGAAAATTATTAAAAATTATTAAAAATAGAGGGAAAAAACTAAAAAAGATAAAAGCATTTTATTTTGCATTTTTGACTATATATAGTTGTATTACTAAATAGAATACTATATATAACTTATATTTATTATTACTATAGATTATCTGTAATTATAATTAATATTTATAAGGGTTCAATAGGGATGTCGCTTGGGGAAGCGAACATGGTAGCCCTTGCCCTATTTTTCAGCATTTTTTTATTTTTTTTCAAAATCAAAGTCATGTATTTCCATCAGTATATCCCTCTAATATGTCATTCCAATTTCGTTAGAAAAAGAGGCTCCGATGCCCTTCATCTAGAACATGTCGATTACAGAAATTCTAAGACCATTAAAATTACCTATTCTAGATGGAAGGCATATGAGTCCATGTTTCTGATGAAATTGGAATGACATATTAGATGGACATATCGATGAAAATAGATGGCTTTATTTTTGAAAAAAAATGCCAAAAAAATGGGGTGACGACATGCCATTTTTTCCTATAAATAAATCCTTATAAATATTTAAAAACCCTTAAAAAATAAAAAGTCTACAGTTAAAGGTATTTTTTATTATATATATATATAATATTAGTATATCCTATATAGTAATTATATCATACATATTATCAATATATACTCATATATATATATATACTTAATATAAATTAAAAAGAAAAGGAAAACTAAAATTCAGAAAAAAAATATATAAAACGAAAATAAAAAATTATAAAATTAGAAAAATATAAATTGAAAATCCATAATGAAATAAAAATATTAAAAACCCACAAAAAATAGAAAGCCCCTTAAAACACATAAAAATATTGGTTGATTTTCTCTTCAGTTTGTCAATTTCTATGGCTATCCCAATTGCTCCTTTGTGATTCGAACCATACACTTGCATACTATACATATTATTTTGTAGGGTATAATAATTTTTAGCTCACCGTATTTATTGCATGATCAATATTGTGGGTTAATTGTTGATGCACTAGATTGTTGACATCTGAGAGCCGAGAGAATGGTCGACACAACGATTGTCGAACCTGACTTGTCGGGTATCACAACCCTCCAAGACTAGATGTTAGGATCCCTCTACGATCTGGTTGTTCATCAGTGTCACGTGTCTCGTTTTAGCCACTTAGATCAAGTCATGCCATATAATCTTGAATGTCCATGTGAAACAATGGATATTTTTCAAGTCTTTCCTGGAATACTTTGATATCTCTGAAGACCCCATGATTCCTTGGGTATTTTGCATCTACATAAGTTTGCAATAATTGTGATTAGGCTTTCTCTAGGGTCATAATCACAAGATATTGTTTTCATTTTAATTGCATTCTATTTTGAAATTTTTATTTAAATCTTATATTGACATTTATTTTCTTCAAAAAAATTAGTGTAGTCTCATTCATTTTACTTGAATTTCTATTAAAATTTGATCCCCAATCTAATTTCTTTTCTTGTATGTTTGATGCAAATGGTTTATTTATTATAATGTTCCAGCTCTAGCATGTCATTATTCCATTTTCAACTACACGGTTCTTGCATTTTACAATGAATAGCTGTAATTGAGTTATGATTTATATGTGGTTGATTGTTGTTAGAATAATATGTGATACCAATAAATTAAATCATTTTGATCATGAATATTATTACTTAAATTCATTGCTATCAAATTTTTTTATCAACAATGTTAGAGAAGATATCTAGAACTTATCAGATGTGATGTTTAAATCAAGGGTGGTTATGACAATAAATTCTTGAAAATTATGGTGTAAAGAATTTCAAATGTAGGCACCACTATATGAAAATCTAGTTAACCATCACATGTTTAATTTCTATACTTGAATTTGATTGTTCCATAGTGGACTCCTAAAATCTGAACCCAGAGGTGAAATCTTTGTGGAAGGTACATATATGTCATAGTTGCATTTTATTGTACCTGTCCAACAAATTATTTGATTTATATTATTTGTCCATATGAACTACAATGGGGATTTGAAAATAACTCTCTAATACATATAATACAAATACCTCAATATTGATAAAGACTCAGCGGAGAAGTTACTAAAATTTCTAATGGCCAAGGGGAAATTAGTTTCTAAACGTTCACGTGAATTGTTGCTCTTGCTCTATGGGTTGGCAAATGTCAAATTGAATCTTTTTGATGATTTTCAGGTAATGTCAATCTGAAAAAAAATTCCCCAGTTGTGGGTGAACTTCATATGACACTTAAGCATATAAATGGTATATAGAAGACATGATGACAGCAATTCCCATTTAGGAGGAACATAATAAGTAGAAAATTAGGGTATATGTGGTTGTTCTCGCTAACTTTTATTTTTAACTTTGAATGTTAAAGAGAAAAGGGAAAGGATGGTCACAACAAGGAGAAAATCAAATAAAAAGGCATGATCCAAAAAAAGGTAAAGAATAAACTCTATGTGAACTTTAATCAGGTGGGACACTAGAAGAAGGTTGTTACTTCCCTAAAATTACAGCAAAAACCTACATAAAGAAACCCCGAGCGAACATGATCACTGAGGTATTAAACTTAGTAAATGGTATGTCTCTGTAAAATTTGAACTATGCCTTATTCACAATCTAAATAAGTAGCTCGTGGATACATGTTCGAGTATACATATCTATTTTGACAAATCTCTTTTTTCTTCTTTATAATGCCCATAATGGTGGGACTGTAAAGATGGGGAAAGATTCAATAGTTACGTTCTAGGTTTGGGATAAGTCGACTTGATGTTCTCCTTTAGACGAGTTTGAACTCTACACATGATGTTGCATGTTCTGACGCCAAGAAGAATGTTATGTCTGGCTTGATTTAGTTAGAAATAATTTTCCACTTAATTTCAAATGTAATAAAAATGCACTTTGATACAAAGTATTTTTTTATGGAAAAGGCAGTGTGGTATATTCTGGACTTATTGTTTACAAATAGAGGTTATTCACGAACATTAGTTTGTGTATGCTATAAAATTTGAATGTTCTGGTTCTGTTCATCTTATGATTAATAATATGGAATCATGTAATCTTTGGCATGGTTAATTGGGACAAATTAATTTAAATTCGATCAAAATAAGAATGAAATTTAGATTAATTGAACTCTATAATGTGGGATATGTGTACAAGCAAAACAACCTTGGAAACCATTCCAGTCTATTTCTAGAGATATTGAGATTTTAAAAATCTTATGCACACAGATATGTGCGAGTCTAATGGTGTATTTGGCCAAAAACAATGAGAAATATTTATTCATCTTCATATATGATAGCAGTAGATGTTGTTATGTTTATATAATGAAAACTAATGATGATGCCTTGGAAAAAATTATATTTAAGAATGAGGCTAAGACGCAAACATGCAAAGTGCTTAAACATTTTAGGTAAGATAGGGGTGATGAATATACATTTAATATGTTTGACGAATAATGCAAACACTTATGTATAGTTCAAGAGGCTACAACATCATACTCAAAACGGCAACGGGATAAAAACAATAACATAAGGCCTTTGAAACATGAAAGATGCACTCTTACCAAGTCATGGACTTCAAAAATATGTTTGTTGAGAGGGCCTTAGATATGACTTACCATATTCCAATATGGTGATATAAGGAATAACGAACTATGTCTATTTGAGTTATGGAATAGTAGAAATAAAGCTTTACACATCTTAAAGTTTGGAGCTTTCTCAATAAGGTTTTAATCCCAAATTTCAAAGAGAAAAGCTAAGTCCTAAAACTACTGATTTGTCTTCTTAGGCTACTTATAGCTATGCATATAGATTCTTGGTAATTAGGTTCGAGATTCCTTGTATAGATGTTAATGTTTGTTGAACTCGGTGATGTTACCTTCTTTGAGAATGTATTTCCAATGAAGATTTTTCTTCAAAATCTAACCAATGATGTAGCCTCCACCTCAGGTTTTATTTCGGACCAAGTGAAAAGGATATATAAACTCTAGGGTAGAAATCCACTTTAAAATCAAGAACCATTGCAAGAGATTGAGCTTAGGAGTGAATGACTATGAATTTTCAAGGATTTTGCTAATGGCTTTATTACCCAAGATCAAGATTAATCAAGAAGTTATAAGGAATATATGGCTTCATTAGAATAAAAATAATGGATGGATTCTCTTATAGTTAATATGGATCTTGGGAATTGGTTCATTGCATCAAAAAAGTGATTTAGCATTGGGTGTAAATGGATGTTTTAGAGAAATTTTATACTTGAAAGACCAACTGAAACATATAAAGCTAAATTAGTTGCCAAAGACTTTAGGTAAAATGAAGGTATTGATTATTTTGATACATATTCCTTTGTAATTAAGATGGTCACAATCTCGATGATTGGCATCCTTATATGATCTTTCAATCCATCAACTTGATGTTAAGACTGCCTTCCTTCATGATGATCCTGAGGAGGAGATACATACAGATCAACCTGTGTGTTTGTGACTAGTGAATTTCCATTTCATCACCTTTATTATTTCATTTTGTCCTTTAACCCTAGCTAAATGCATGTGAATATCATTATTTCGCATTAATTTATATCCACAATTTATTTTATAAATATTGTATAAAATACATTGTTTAAAGCTAAAATAAAAGAATAAAGAAAAGAAAAGAAAAGAAAAAGAATAAAATGCCAGAGGTATTTTATGATCCTAAACCCCGAGACCAAGTCAAGAAATGATTTGGTCGACAAGAAATAAAGTAGGGAGATATACGGCCAAAAAAAACAATAAAAATCCCATTTAGTTATTTATCAATAATTTATTTTTGGGACTCATTTTATTCTTTATTATTTTTACCTCAAATAAATAAACTTTGTACATAAATGTTGTAGAGAAAAATATACAGAAAAATAAAAATTGAGTTTGCACAAAAATAATATACAGTGGTCCTTTTTATACTCAAAATAAAAAGCTAAAACCCAAATTTCCCAGACCCATATCTTCTCAATAAAAACTTAAGCCTCAAAATCACCTTTAATTGTATATAACTTTTAGTAAGCTATTTAAGGAAGGTGGTTTCATTCAATTTGGAGATAAGGTGTGAAAGATAGATTTTCAACCCATATTGTATCGTATACCCGAATAAAATATTTATTTTATTTAATCTTTATTATTTTTTATAATTTATAATTTTATAAATTTGTAACTATTACTTGTAGTATATGTACATATCAATAATAGAATAAAACCATAAAGAAAACACAGAAATAAAATAGTATATATATACATCGATGAAATACCTATACGTATACCTATATAAGATATACATCTATTTATTTAAGTGTACAAACAACATCAAAAAATACAAAAAATATATTTATTTATATAAAAATAATTTATAAATATATAAATTGTGAGAATAAAATAATAAAATACAAAATAAAACTTAAATGTACAAAACATAGGTCAATATACCTATAAATACACTTGTAAAAGTAACTTGTAATAAATTAACTCCTAAAAGTAAATAAAAACCATATTATAATACTATATAAAATAATAATAAAATTTTATTTTATAACCAAAATTCAATAAAATCATTTATATTTTTTTAATTATTTTTAGTATAACTCTCTTTTATCCTATAGAGTCCTATGTGGACCAATCAAGAGACGAGGACTGTTGACCTCGATCAACTGTCCTTCCCTGCCTCGGACTCATGTTAGAGCCTCGAATACCCCATCTTCTCTACCTCCCCTCGAATGCTCTGATCGAAGAAATGCATCGAGATCTTCGTGAAAATTGTGCACATCACGATGGTGATCCACACATACTCATTATATTCATCTGATCTTCATCAAGCCTCTCAATAATCTCGATCGAAAATCGCCCAAAACCTTGTCTATAAATAAAATTCAAATTCTTTCCATCACCTTTTGATCCCTCTCCGAGCTTTGTCGTGCCTTCATCTATGTGCGTGTGAGTTCATCCATGACTGAGGTAGCTCCCCCGAGTCTTGGAGCATCGTAGGAGGAGAGGAGGTCCAGGAGGCGCTCCAGTGGTGTCCTGCTCCTTGGCTTCCCGGCTAGGTAAGATCTGCGCATTTTAATTTTCTAGTTAGATTTTCTTTTCGCAATTCCAATTGTGGGTTTAGTTTGTTAGTTAGATCTTTAGCATAGCGTGAATTTCGATTCTTCTGTTTACCAAATCCACTAGGGTTCCAGCCATTTCACTGTGATTGTTCCTCTTCCCGATGCACCAACCATTCCATTTCCATTCTCATCCATTTCTCCATCGATCCGGCCCATCCAGAGGCCCTGATCTTGAGTAGATCATTCCTTCGGAGTTCCTTCCTCCACCGCAAGTCGGAACACCTTCATTCCCCTCCAAATGATGCAAACCTCGCCAATAATTACCCAGATCTGATGGCCTCCATACCGTGAAGCTTCCCATCTACTTTACAGGTCTGAAGGATCCCATCGAAGGGGTCTTCGATGTCAAGAACTGAGCTCGAGGTGCCTGACGCTCCAGGCCCCCTCCAATGGGGCTTGGACTCTTTTGATGCATCCTTCAGCTATGGAACATCAAGGCAAACCCGTAGATCATCTCAATAGCTCAAGAGGAGCTCGGAGCAGAGTGGAGGAGTGGATCAAAGCCATGCATAACATTGTTCTTGGAGTGTTCTTCCAGGACACTCCAGAACAATCCGATCAAGAGCCCCCCTCCAGATGCATCAGATGGCATCCGATCTAGTGAGCCTCAACTGTCAGATCTCCGCCTGAGGTCTAATCTCAGTTGTCAACACCGAACCGTCATTGTGCATTGTGGACCCACCACGTGTCCAAGTGAAGAGATCTCAGCTGTTAGCCCACGCGCAAATAGGGGTAATTTGCACTATACCCCCTGTTTTCTTTATTTTGTTTTAGTACTTAAATGTTCGTCTTGAGTGTAAATTTTTTTGTGACAATTGCATATAGCCCCCCATGATTTCATATATTTGCCCACGTGTCAATCCCAGCTTAGCTCACATGACTTGCCACGTGAGTTGAGTATTTTGCAAGCATAACCCCCTAATTTCTATATTAATTTTTAATATACAAAAATGTTTATTCAATGTTAAAATTTTTGGAAATATTATATATGGGACCTAGAATTTTTTATATTTGAATAAATACCCTTCTAGAGCATTTCTAATTTAAATAATTTGTGAAAAATTGCATGTATGCCCTTGGATTTTGTGAAATGGTTCTAAAATGCATGTGTACTTTATTTTGATTACAAATTGGTCCTTGTTAGCATATTAAATGTTATTACTTGTTTGTTTTTGTTAAAAATGCCTACTTTTTGTATTTAATTTTTTGAAAAATGCAAGTAAATGCCATAGATGATATATTTTCATGCTCTGATTTTTAACTTGCATTTATAAGCATTTATTTATTTATTAAAATTCAAACAGTGATCGTTAATACCCTATTTAGTAATAAAAATGCAAAAAGAATATTAAAATGCCTTTAAAAATTACAAAAAAAATTATATAATGTTCATTATGTACTTTATTAACTCTATACCAGAAATCCCTAAAAATAGAAAAATAAAAAGACTAAAAATTCAAAAGCTCCAAAATCCATTGAAAATGGGAAAATCACCAAAAAATTCCAAAAATATTATTTTCCCCAATTTTCTCTCGCTTATTATTTACTTATTAAAATTGATTTGAAGAGTTTTGGACTTTATTTGCTATTTTTAATCTCCAACTCAATTCGGCTTATTTATTTAATCCCTATTTTGGGATTTTTTATATTAAAATACACAAATTATGCAAAAAATCTAGAAAAATCACAAAAATATGGGAATAACATAAAAATCTTAAAAAATATTTGCTCTGGATTTTTAAAACTATTTACAAATGGGATTTAATGGGGCTGCCCCAGCCAACATGGCTGCCCCGCCCCCTTATTTCGGCATTTTTTTTATTTTTTCGAAAAATATCGCCATGTATATTCACCCCTATATCCCTCCTATATGTCATTCGAATTTCGTCAGAAACAGAGACTCCTACGGCCTTCATCGAGATGATATCGATTTAAAAAATCCTGTTACCGTTAAAAATGACTGCCTGGATGGAGGCCGTAGGAGTCTATATTTCTGACGAAATTCGAATGGCATATAGGAGGGATATAGGGATGAATATACACGAAGATATTTTTTGAAAAAAATAAAAAAATGTCGAAAATGATGCTGGGGCAACCATGTTGGCTGCCCCAAGGGGTCAACCCCATTAACCTCTTATAAATATATATCATATACATATACATTACAAATATATACTTATGCTATGTGCTACTATATAAATATATTTTGAATTTGCTTCCAAAAATAAAAAAGAAATGAAAATTTTGCAAAAATTAAAAACCTACAAAGAAAATAAAAAGCAAATAAAAAATATAATATTAGACTTTGTTTGTATTTGATTGTCTCTTTCTCTCTTATATCCCTACCTATATGTATATGTATAGATATATATAATATAAAACTATTATTATTATTAAATTACCATATTCATATATTTACTATTAATTTAATTAAAAAACTATTCAAATAAAAAACCCACATAAATAGACTCAAAGATAATTATGTACATAATACACATTGATTAGCAATTATCGTAGCTACCTAATTTGCTCTTTGCAGTTCAACCTCTACGTACTTACCTGCTATACATTTTTATTGTAGAGTATAATAAATTATGCCTCACATTTTTGGCTATTCATCGCTCACTTTAATTTTATGGGTACTTGTTGATCGATTAGGGATTTCTTATGGGTCGCCTTAGCAACAATTTACCTTCGCCTAATAAGCGAGGATAATTTTCTGGCCTGCTTGAAAGACCCTTGTCATCAAATGGTGTCGTTGCCGCGGCTAATTTGTATATATTTTCCTTTTATGTACTTATTCATGTATTCATTCAGTTCCTTGTGCAAAATTTTCTATCTATTTCTTACTTGTACATACTTCATTTCTCATTTTGTTTAAATACATTATTTGATTAATTATGCTAATACACATCTTTTGTTGTGTTTGTTGTGAGGGCCTGATACGTGAGGATGACCTCTTAGGAGGACGATGCAGCCGGGAAAGGTAGAGACTAGTCATCCTAACATGATCAATTGAAGAGGCAGCAAACATAGCGAGGAGACCAACTAGCACACATTTTAGTTCAGTCTTTTATTTTATTTTGGTGAGAGAGTGATTCATTCATTTATTCATTATTGATTGTAATAATTATGGGCTTGGGTACTACTCTACTCTTAGAGGTCCTTTGCCCGGGTTATTGTTCACCTGGAGGCCTTGTTGTGTTTTCTCAAGTTTTCACCGCCTTGTTTTATTTATTTCACGATGTTTAGAATTTTTTTCCTTTCTTTTTATGTGTTTTATATGCATGGAGCCCCTATACTTTAGGTTTGCTCGTATATGTAATTAGGTCCAAATCCTAAGAAGAATTATGTGCCTATAGTCTCTTACGTTTAGATCTAGTTAAATTAATAATTGTTCATTTTTTGGACTTGAACCCACACGCCAAGGGAGCCATCATATAGCATTGGTAGGACCCGTTGTGGCGAGCACCGAGATGTCTCAAAGACCATACTCTCAGGTTCATTTTTGAATAATTAACATATGGTTCTTCACAAATAATAGTAGCTACTTTCTAGGGTGATTTTGTCGATTGCACACCGCCATGTAGATATGTTTAGAAATTATGTTTTGCATACCACATGGAGAGAGCTGGGAAGAACTTTAAGTCCTCTAACTTTGCATGGATCATTAGATTCAATGATGAGATTTCCATCATCGAATCAACTTGCACAACTTTTCGCTATTTCCCTCTGATTTTAGGCACCTAGGACTTAAATTAAAATCTACACAATTGTTAGGCGCTTGTATGCAAAATATCCAAAAAAGTGAAAACCAAAAATCTAAATCAAGGGGACTACTAAATAAACTTTGATCTCAATTAAAATCTATAATGAACTTCCTTTCCTTGGGTCTATAAAACCCTCATTGTTTTCAGGTACCATAGGAGGGGACCAAAACCCCTTCCATGTGCGAGGCACAACCCGCTAAGGATTAGAGCCCAAAAGCCAGTCTGTAACTGCCTTGTGCATTGCCTGGATTTTCGAAGTATTGGTGATTCTATCGTACGTGATCGAGTAGGGCCATGCCATCGATGGTGTTCTCACCTTGTGTGGAGCATCGACTTCGTCCGAAGTACTAAGCTTAGGCCATGCCCTTATGGGTGTGTCTGTCTCACCAGTTTACGTCTGAGTAGGTCCTTGCGTACTCATAGGTAATTCCGTTGCAAGCGAGGTCTAAAGTAGTGGTTTCGCCTATTGGCTTCCTCCTTTTTATTCTTTGGCTGAGTAGGGATCTAGAGAGGGTTACAAGACCTCAAAGAGTGCAGACTACATGTTACAAAAGAGGAGGACAAGTACAAGATAATTATCCTGTAATACTCTCGCTCCTATAGGGTTAGCATCTAAGGACTTATTACAAGATATGCCTGCAAGAACAACTCTAAAATTGAAAAGATAAAAATATCTGATCCTTTATGGTTTCACATTGTGTTGAGTTGATGAACCCAATTTTGTATTGTGTTTGTATGGATCTAGATTAAGGTTCAAAGATCAAGTCCCGCGCACCTACATAAATTTTGTTATATGTGTATCCTCTTTGACCCCCTACCTGTTTCAAGCCTTTTTACTATTTTATACTCCTTTTTATTCCTTGTTGACCATTGTATCCTTCTTCTAGCATCGATCCTCTCTTGCCTCATGATGTTGATCCATGGATGGTTTAATCAGGACTCCACTGACACCTACATCGATTCCATGGACTGGACACCATCCATAAGTCGAGGCGATTCCCGAGAACCCAGTTCGGACCTTGTGAACCGATCTGCAGACTCCTCATCTTCTTTCCAATTTCCTTCATCTCCTAATAAACCGGGAGCACTCTAGTCTGACTTCCACCCGCACCCGTTGCGAATGGAGGTCAATTTCAATCTAAAAATTATACTCCATTCACAACCATCTGGGATTGACCCAAATCTCTGATTCACATCGGCTAGCATTCAATTTCAAGTGATCTGATTGGGATTCTCTTACATTGCAGATAAATGCCAGTATCAGTCATGGATCCCAACATAGTGTTCATCTCTTCGAACTCAGACCCGAAATGGCTCCTCAAGGAAAGGGCAAAGGGAAGCAGCCGCCCCAGTTAGAGCAGGGCCAAGCGCCTGAACAAAATCATGTGAACGCACAGTTGCTGGCTTCCATCCATGCCATGCAACAACAGTTGATGGAACAAGCCCTCGCACAAACCGCATTTCAATATATGTTGAATGACTTGAGGAACAACCCTTGAGGAGGACGGAGAAGAAATGAAGGTCCACCTCATGATGATCCATAAGAAGAAGAGACAATGAATGAAAACCACAAATGAACGCTAAAGGAGACATACAATCCTGATGACAACCAGATGGCCGAGTGGATTCGCATCCCACCGGTGTATGCTCACTTTGAACTAAAACCTCAGTTCCTTACACTTCTACCCTCATTCCATGAGAATACCAATGAGGAACCCTACATTCACCTACAACAATTCTCTTGCATCTACAGAACCACTATAGTCGAGATGACTGCATTACCCTTCAGCTTACAAGATAAGGGCCGGTATTGGGTCAATCATTTGGGAAAGGTCGTGATGACCTGGGAGGAACTTAAATATGTGTTCGTTCACAAGTATTACCCACTCGGTCGGCTCAACAAATGCGAGCCAGGATCAACAACTTCTCTTTGGCTGTCCACGAGTCCATTCATCAGGACTGGGAGCGATTTACTGACTTACAGGAGAAGTGCCCCACCATGACATACCGAAGACCAACTTGGTCCAACACTTCTTTAGGGGCATGAATGTAGAGAGCCAGAGATTAGTTGACGCTGTCTGTGGGGGATCCCACTTCAAAAAAGATGAAGATGTAGTCTGTCAGATCGTCGAAGAAATGGGTGAACGAGAAACCACTCTCTCTTCATCACATGTTTATCAGAGACACTCTCAAGTCCTCCACAAGCCAATCCTCTTATCATTGTCTCGTGAGGTAGAGAGAGATGAGATCTCCAACCTCGACATCATTGTGGGCCATCTCTCTAAGGTTGACATTATTGAGAAGTGATCAAAAGATCTAGAGAAGCTTGTTGTGATCGAACATAGGATGCAAAACTTGGATTAACTGGACCAAATCACCAAGCAGTAGGAGTTTTTGGTGAGTGCCATCATCTCATGCCAGTCGGACACCATCATCAGAGACTCATGATAAGAAGAAAGGTGAACAAACACCTCCACAACAACCTCAATCCACTACACAATAGTCAGCGATCCAGCACGTATAGTACGTGCAGGCACCTGAGCATGCCCTGTCGCAGCAACAGATGGTGGTCTACTAACCAGACTACCAACCATCTTCTGATTTAGCATTACAACCACCACCCCTGATCCAAGAAGTGAATGGTGTCTAGAGCAATGACTCACATCTAGCCCATCCTGTTTGACAACCCCAGGGCCATCCACCAGCTAACCGGCCATACCACCAAACTCTGGGTGGTTGCTTTGTACAATCCTCCCGACCTCACTCTCAATACCAACATCACCAATCTCCGTAGTATCAAAATAATTGGAGATAGTCGTAGCAGTACCCACAGCCGTTGTACCGCCAACACTAGTCATACCACCAGTACGCGGCTACAGCACGCCAACAATACCCTCCTCCTACATATCAATAGTATCATCTTTCTACTCCTGAGGAACACCATCAGCAGTCCCAGCGTGAGAAGCACGCTGGAACCTCCTAGGCAGTTCCTCTCAACCCAGATTCGATTGCTTGGCCTGATTATGAAGGGTCTCGCAGAGATGACAAGGAAGCTAGACGATCTGATGGCCATCAAAACTCCTATCCTGACCCAGGTCGAAGCAAATACCAATAATTTTAAGAAAAAAGAGAAGGTAGAATGTGATGTACCATCCATGCATGTAGAGTCAATGATAGTAATTTTGTTGTATCTAATGTTACTCTTAGGAATGGTAGGACTATGCCTCCGTCTTCCAGTACTAGGGAAAAGAATAAAGCTTCATCTAGTGAATCGTCGTCTTCTGCATTAGTCGTGCTTGCTACAGGTTTGGGTGAGGAGGAAGAAGAAGAAGCCATGCGAGCTATTAGTCACCACCATCTCCACCAACAAAAATAAAAAAAATCAGAAAAATAAAAATGACCAAAAAGATGATCACTGTCAAAGTGAAGTCGTGCCAGCAACGGAGAAGCAAGCCCCTATAGCCAATCAAGAGTTAGCCGACGGAGCGAAGACTGTAGTTTTTACACGTTAACTAACAACAACACTGCCATTTCCATAATGCACACCTTTTTGCAGTACGAATTTACAGAATATTGTGGACAAGATTTCTTTTATAAAAAAGAACAATGCTTTTGACTTTAGTTATGTAAATATTCATTTTCCTGATGCAATAGAAAAATCCAAAAAATGCTAAAAGAAAAAGTGCATTATCTGATCCAGGAGCTATGGATATTCTTAAAAATTTAACTGTTGAGATACCATTGATGTAAGCCATGGAATATATGCTCATTGTGAAGAAGGGCTTGAAAGAAGCATGTGCAACCAAGTGTTGGTCGAACCGCAACAACATGCACCAACACGCTGAGAAGCACGTCCTCACCATGGATACATTTGCAACCATTAACAATCTCCCTCAGAAAAATCCTGACAAAGGAGCACCTTTGATTTGTTGCGAGATTTTTGACCAAGTCTTCGAGCAGACTCTACTTGATAGTAGCTCGTCCATTAACCTCCTGCCCTCATCATTACTGCAAGAATTCGGGCTGGGTCCATTGAAACTAACACACATGATGCTTCAGTTTGCTGATTGATCCATCAAACGACCCCGAGGTCTGTTGGAAGATATTGTTGTAAAGGTGCATGACATGTAGTTTCCTGTTGATTTTCTAGTCCTTGATACAGACTCTCTTGCACCATTACTTTATACCCTAATCATTCTTGGACAACCATTCTTGTGAACTGTAGAGGCCAAGGTTAACTATGGGTCCGGGAAGAACACGTTCAGCTCGAGCAATCACAAGGTTACCATAGACATGGTCAGTGAGCCAAAAGTCGTATCTAACGAATGCCATGCAACACCGCCTGAAGCAGACTCTGACTTTATTGCAGAAATCATAGACATGGAACTCTCTTTGAATAACACATGGACCCTAGAAATCCTCTCCTAAGGATGACATGGAAAGCACAATCGACTCAATCTCTGATATCACCTGGGAGACAGAATCCAATTTGCTGATGCATCTATTTGATTCATAAGATCCATGCCAGTGCGAACATCGTGACCTAATTATTTGTTCGGCACACTATCAGTTGAACCATAAGTAACTAAGGTGATCAACACCACCAAAATTATGTCTAATCATCTGCCTACCGGCATAATTTCTGAAGTGGCTGAGATATAGGCCAGATCAGACCAGATCTGAACCCATAAATCATCTCAACAACTCAGGAGGAGTTCAGAGCAGATAAAATCCATGCAAAACACCATTCTCGGAATGTTATTCCAGGACACTCCAGAAGCGTCTAATTAAGAGCCCTGCTCTAGATGCAGTAGATGGCGTCCGATCTAGCGAGCCTCGACTTTCAGATCTCCATATGAGGTCTAATCTCAGCCATCATCGTCAAATCGTCTTCGTGCACTGTGGACATGCCATGTGTCCAAGTGAAGAGATCTCAGCTATTGGCCAACACACATATAAGGGGCAATTTGTACTATACCTCCCTCTATTTTCTTTATTTTTTTAGTACCTAAATGTTCATCTGGAGTGTAAATAGTTTTGTAAAAATTTCAACCCCAATGCTTTCATGTATTTGCCCATGTGTCTACGCCACCTCAGCTCATGTGGCTTGCTACATGAGTTGGGTATTTTGCAGGCATATCCCCTGGCTTCGTCTATTTATTTTTAATATACAAAATTGTATGTTTAATGTTATAATTTTTGCAATGTTGTATATGGGACCTACAAGTTTTGTATATTTGCATAAATGCCCTTTCAGGCATTTTTAAATTATTTATTTTGAGAAAAATTGCATGTATTCCCTTGGATTTTGTGAAATGGTTCTCAAATGCTTGTATACTTTATTTTAATGGCAAATAGGACCCTGCGAACACATTAAATGTTATCACTTATTTGTTTTTTGTTAAAAATGCCTACTGTTTGTATTTAATTTTTGAAAAATTCACGTAAAAGCCTTAGATGATATATTTTCATGATCTGATTTTTACTTTGCATTTTAGGCATTTATCTATTTATTAAAACTCAAATATCAAGCATTAATTCCATTTTGAGCTATAAAATTACCAAAAAAATTTAAATTACCTTTAAAAATTACAAGCAAATTTTAGACAAAAAACCCTGAAAGTAAAAAATGAAGAAGAGTAAAAATTAAAAAGCTCCAAAATCCAGTAAAAATAGGAAAAATCACAAAAAAAATCCAAAAAATATTTCTTTTCCCTTGAATTTTCTCTATATTATTTTTACTTATCAAAATTGATTTGAAGAAGTTTGGACTTTATTTGCTATTTTTATTATCTAAATCAATTCAACCTATTTATTTAATCCATGTTTTGGGATGTTTTTTTGAAAAAAATAAAAATATGCAAAATTCCAGAAAAATTATAAAAACATTAGAAAAGCATAAAAAGCTTAGAAAATATTTTTTTGTGGATTTTTAGATATATATCATATAGTTATATATATTACCTATATATACTTATACAATGTGCTACTAAATAAATATATTTTGATTTTCCTTTTAAAAATAATAAAGAAATAAAAAATTTGCAAAAATAAAAAACCTAAAAAGAAAAAAAAGAACATAAAAAATATAATATATAGACTTTATTTGTATTTGATTGTCTCTTCCTATCTTATATCCCTACTTATATGTATACGTATATATAGACCTATTATTATTAAATTACCATATACATATATTTATAATTAATTTAATTAAAAAATTAAAAATAAAAAACCCACACAAAAAGACTTAAAGACTATTATGTACATAATACATATTAATTAGCAATAATCGTAGGTTGTCTAGTTAGCTATGTTGTTCGACCTCTACATACTTACCTGCTATACATTTTTGTTGGTATAGTATAATAAATTATTCCTCACATTTTTGGCTATCCATCGTTCATTTTTATTTTGGGGGTACTTGGAAATCGAATAGGGATTTCTTGCAGGTCGCCTCAGCGACAATTTACCTTCTCCTAATCAGTGAGGATAATTTTTTGACCCTCTTGTAAGACCCTTGTCATCAGTGACGCATGGGAGTGAGTGAAAATTTAGCTATCTAGGTGAAATCCTTTTACAAATTAAAACAAGCACTAAAATAGAGGCGCAAAAAATTTGACAGGATTATTTTTCATATTACGTTAATATTTTCCAAGGTAAAAAAAATGAATGCATTGTTATGTGCATTTATGATGATGGCACATTATTATTTGTACCAAATATGAGAATTATCAATAAAAATAAGTTGTCCTTAGGTAGAAAGTTTGAGGTGAAGGACATGGGTACTTGCTAATGTGATCTTGGGTCTCCGACTAGGTTAGTGGACGGGAGTGTATTTTCTCAATCTTACTATGGTGAGAATAAATTTGAGAAACTCTGATATCAAGATAGCATGGTTTGCAAATTGCATGAGACACGACATTTCACATTTTTAGTCTACCTTTGAGGATAAGTTGTGTGCTTTCGACACCACTAGAATTGAGGTTGAATGGCTAACGCTACTCCTCTTAAATATTTAGTGGTAGGCAAGCAAATTCCTACAATCTCAATGTATTATGATATTATGACCAAAATTACCATTACTGAAGGTACAAAATTTAATCAGAAAACCAAGAGACACATTCAAATCCAAGTTAATACTTTAAGGGATTTAGTGTCTCAAGTTGTAATGCATGTGGATTTCATTTGATCTAAATATCACACATCCTATCCGTCAACTAATGGACTTGATATATCTTTCTAAAGTCAAGGCTCGTGATAGAATTGAGTGACTACATAATGTAATGATGAATCTCCATTTCATCACCTTTATTCTTTCATTTTGGCCTTCAATCCCTATCTAAATGCATGTATATAACATTAATTTGGATAAAATAACAAGCATTATTTATATTGTAAATAGTGTATAATATATTGTATTTAAAGTCAAAATTAAATAATAAAGAAAATAATAAAAAGAATGAAATATCATAGGTATTGAATGACCCTAAACCCTAAGACCTAGGCATAATAATGATTGGGTCGATAAGGAATAAAGTAGGGGGAGAAAAGGGTCAAAAATAACTTAAAAATTGTAATTTTTATTCATCAATAAATTCATTTTGGGACCCATCTTTTTATTTATTTATACCTCAAATTATAAAACTTTGAACATGAAACTTGTACATAAAAACACAAAATTTAGGTCACTTAAAAAAATGCACAGTGTGGCCTATATACTCAGAATAAAAAGTCACAAAGAAAACTTTACAGACATGTATTTTCTCCATATGAACTCAAAATTCGTCAAACTTACCATTATTAATAATAAAATTAAATTATTTATTTGATGAAGGTAATTTCATCAAATAAATATAAATGAAAAAATAATCATTGTATTTATTCTTTGTATTTTTCACTCTTTTATATTTTTATAAATTTGTAAATATTGTTTAAAATACATATACAAAATTTAAATGAAATAAAATAAATAAAAAATGCATTAAAATAAATAGATATACTATAATACATAGATGAATTATATCTGTATATACTTATATAATAAATCTACATATTTATTTAAGCTAACAAATAAACTCAGAAAAATAATATATATATATATATATATGTATGTATTTATTTAAATAAGTTATAAATATAAAAAAATATGTGTATAAAATAACAAAATGTAAAATATAAAATAAAAAGAAAATACACTATATATAGGTAAATATACTTATAATTGTACATGTAAAAAGTAATGCATAATAAATTAACTCGAAAAAATAAATAAAAATCACCATAAAATACTACTGAAAATAATAAATATTTTCATGTTTAAGAAAAAATAATAAAATCCTCTGATATTTTAAATTGATATAATAAAGAATTTCTATTCTGCTTCATCTAGCTTGCTTACATGGACCAATGGTAGACCGTCCTGGGTTTACCTCACTCAACTCCCCAGCCTTCCTAGATCAATGTGTGTCAGGTGTTAGGCAACTTACTTCCACGTTTTCTCCCCCATTGACTCTTTTATTTTTTCAGGTCGATTCCTTCAAAGATTTTGTGACTCGATCATCGATCTTACACGTTATCCTCTCACCTCGATCTAAGGAGCTCTGAATCAAGTTGTCACCTCGATCAAAGACCCCCTGTACAAATAAGCCTTGCTGGACTCCATTTTGATTTTGATATGTCTTGGACCACTTCTCCACCCTCGATTCCTAGCTTGAGGTTGTAGCTCGGTGACAGGGAGTTGATCTTGCCAATTTCTGACATGGAGGAGTGGAGTTCAATGTAGCATCCTTTTTGTTGGAGCTTATCTCTGACATCAGAGCCTCCAAGTCGAATAGCGACCTATTAAGGCATAGTGGTTAGCTTTTCTTGCATTTTTATCCTTAGCATTTCCAATCTTCAGTTTGCATTTTAATTAATAGTTGTAGCTTAGATTTAGGTTCCTATGTTCGCCGGAGTTCCTACTCCAACCAGTGTTTCCATCGTATCCAACCATTTTTCGACCACCATTTCACCTCCATCTCCTTTCCACTATGCTTATCCATCTCCCATGCACCTTAATTCAACATGACTGGCCCTCAATCAGGGATTCACAGTTTACCTTAGCCACCTTCGTTGGACCTCATCGCCCTGCCTCCATTCCACCAAATAACGGGTCGAGGTAGTTTTCCCTCAACCCCTTTTTCTTCTTGTCAGGTAGTTGGAGCTCATAGCCCAGCTGGAGGCGATTTTGAAGGTGAAGTAGGTTCCCAGGTCACATGAGCTACTCTGACTTCCTGGGATGCCATCGGTGGTCTGTGGACCCTTTTGACGCCTCCAGCAATTACAGACATTCATGAGGACTGATTCGAGCATCAGAGTATCACCAGAGGAGATCGAAGGAAGGAGGAAACATAGATTGAAGCTCTCACCTAGAGATGTTCTTCACTGTTCTTCAGGAAGAGCAACAACCGTTCAATACTCCTTCCACCCTAGTGTGGATATGGACAGTTAGATCGAGTCATGCCTCCACTGTCTGATCCCCTCCAGGTATCTAATTCAACCTCTCATCTACGAATCATCATCGGGCGACGAGGGAGTGATGCGTGGATAAGTGAAGTGATTAGAGCCATCGACCCAAGCACGAGGGGGTAATTTTGCAACATACTCACGCCATGTTTATATTTTATTTTTAGTCTAGATACTTTCATTTGTAGTTATATAAATTTTTGTAAAATTTGTGTTAAGACCCCTAAGTTTCGTATATTTGCACATCACTCCGTCGCCACGTCACCTAACGTACACATACACGTGAGGGGGCGGTCATTTTGCAAGGGACCTCTCTGAGTCTTATTATTTCAATTTAGTCCATTAGTTTCTAAATCCAGTCTAATACTTTTTGGATAATTTGCATTAAGGACCTTCTGCTTTTTGAAAATTACAAAATTCCCCTAACAGTGTGTTTTATATTCGAATATACTATGCTTTTTGCATGTATGCCTCTATACTTTCTTAAGGGGTTCGAAAAATAATAAAAACTTTTGGGAAATTATAGAAGTATTTTTCTCTTTGTGATTTTTATTTTTACTAAAAGTAATAAATGCTCTAAAAATTCTAGAAAAATTAGGATAATTGCCTTGAACTTCGTTTTACCACATATAAATTTATTGAGGCATTTTTGTGTTTTTCTATTTATTAAAAATAAAAAATAGAGCATTTATTTCCTATTTGCATTTAAAAATACAAAAAAATTAAATATCACTTGTAAAAAGTTACAAAAAATTAGATATTATTATTTAATACTATTTTTTAACTACAAACCAAAAAGCACGAAAAATAATAAAAGAAGAATACTAAAAATTAAAAAGCTCCAAAATCCATATAAAGATAGTAAAAATTATTTAAATTTAAAAAATATTTATTTTTATCTCTGTATTTTATTTATAACATATATTACATATTAAAAATTGTTTTGGAAATTTTTGAGATTGTTATCTATTTTTAAAATCAAGAAAAATTCAGCCTATTATTATAAGTCAATATTTTGATATTTTTAATCAATTAAAAATAAAAAATAGCAAAAATTATAATAAAAATATCGAAATAGAGAAAAAACATGAAAAAGAAAAAATATTCTATTTTATCAATTTTGTGTATTTATAGCCATATTTATAAATATAAAAGCCTTTATTCTCTATATATAGTTATATCTACTTATATTATTATTATTATTATTAAAAGACTAAAAAATGTTAATAACTAAAAGAATAAAAGGATTATATCTTTATAGTATTTTCTTGATTTTCTATATTTATTATATATATTAAAAATAGTATCTATCTTCGACTTTTTAGAAATATGCATTTATATTATCTTATATAAATAAATAAAAATGAGAAAATATAAAAGGGAAATAAATTTTAAAACAAAATAAAAAATAAAAAAAACTAAATAATTAAAGACCCATAAAAAATAAAGGAGTGTTGACATGGAATGGGTTCAATCCTTAGAGAAAGATGTTAGTAGTACATTAATGGAGAATGTCACCTATGTGATTGTTATTGTGGAACGAAGATGAAGGAATATGATTTTCTAACACAATTATGTAACAAGAGCTAAAACACTGTACATATTGATTTCAAGGTTGACAGAGTTAACGATATGAATAAGTGGAACTGAACTGGCTATTGAAGTGACCCTAAATAAGTATTTGCGGAACTTGAGGACGGTTGAGACTAAAATCTCAATCCTAGTTAAGGCTCCGACAAAATTCTTATTTCAAGCCTGATCGAGCTCTGTACTTTGTCAGTTCTCATGCATTAGTTTAGGAAAACAAATTCATTCTAACTTTCTTTCTTTTTCCCTTATTTTTCAAATAAGTGTTTGCTAAGGGACTAGCAAAATTTAATTATAGGGGATTGATGAATCCATGATTCATTGACATTCTTTCTGCATTTTGTCTTAAAACCCTTAACAAATACATGTAAATATCCATTAATTTCCACTTTTTAACAAAACCTTACTCATGAATAAAAATGCACTTTTATGCATTAAAATCACGTAAATAAATAAAAGAATAAAAATAAAAAAAATAAAAAGACGGCAAATTGTAGATATGTAAATATGTACAATATTACTTGTAAAAATAAATATACCAGAAAGATATATTTATAACCCAACCCTCAAGACCAAGTCAGCATGTATTGGTTGACAAATAAATAAGTAGGGGGAGATAAGGAAAGGAAACAACTAAAAATAATTAATTTCACACTCCACACACTCTTCATTATTTATCCAACAATTATCAAAGCTTAAATGATTTTTAATTAATTAATATTAATATATTTTCACCAAACTATTTTCCTAATTAATTCCAAAAATGTATAGAAAAATATAAAAATAAGTTAAAAATGTGGGTTAAATGGGGCTGCCCCATGGGGGGAGCTAACTTGGCTCCCCCCATGCTATTTCATCTGGTTTTTTTATTTTGAATATTTCTTCCGCGAATATTCATAACTATATCCCTATATTATGCCATTAAAATTTCATGCGTAACAGAGACTCGTACGACCTCTATCCATACAGTCATTTTTTAACGGTAACAGAATTGCTAAAAACGACCCTTCTGGATGGAGGTCATAGGAGTCTCTGTTTTGTGTGAAATTTGAATGACACAATATAGGGATATATTGATGAAAAACCACGGAAGAAATTTCGAAAAAAAGGGGTGAAATAGCACGGGGGAAGCCAAGTTACCTCCCCCATGGGGTAGCCCCATTTTACCCTAAAAATATTACCTTGTAAATAATACCAAGAAATACAACTTGTAAATTATCAAAATCTCAACTTCCGAACATCACAATTTTCTCATACGAACTCCAATTCCACTCTACTCACCTTTAAAGTTCATAAAATAATATTCTCTAATTAATAAAGGTGATTTCACTAAAATAAGAGTCTATTTGCAAAAAGTCGATTTTGGGACCTAACCACAATTGGTTTTTTGGGCTATCTATTTTATTTAAAACACATTATTTATTGTTTTAATGATTTTATATTTTTAATTATTTTATTGGTCTTGTATTTTAACCCTAATTGGTTTCATAATTTTCAGAGCTTACTTATTATTTTAAATAAATCAAAAACCCTAATTCATAGGTAAAATTGAACTCCATAAGTTAAATCCATATTTATTAATATACTTAAATTAATTTATTAAAATATACAAAAATTCGTACATACTTTATTTATTATTCTAATAATTAATAAAATATAAAATTGATATACAATTTATTAAATTATTAAATTAAAAATCCAAAACCTATTTATCAAGTATTATATATACTTATTTATTAATATAATATTTATATTTCGTAAAATATTTATTATTTACACAAAGTAATTATATCATAATTTAGATAAATTTATTATTTACATTTTTCGTTTTTATACATATTTAAAATAATCTTATTTACTATTTAATCCCTATTTATTAATCTAATTCTTGATACTAGCCAACCAGGTGTTGACACGTGTTAACACATGGTGCCTTCTTCTTCAAAAAGGCAGGCCGATGCTTCTGTTCTAACCATCACTCTTCGCCTAATTCTTCCACGCTCCTTCTTCCTCCTAACTCCAATCCAAACCCTCCAACTTCATCTCCTAACAACCCTAATCCACGCCGGCTGTCGATTCACACCTAATCCTCCTCCGATCACTCTATAAAAGCCCCTTAAATCGGCCATTCATAACTAACTCTCCAGAACTACTAACTTCTAGTAGCCATCAACCTCCTTTTGGCACATTAATCAGTGGCACTCCGGCTGTGACAGTACTGGGTAGAGCATTCATGTGGAAGAGGGACTAACGAAGGAGTAGTTCCAAGGCCAAGCACCGCCTTGCATCGCCGACAGCGCAACGTGGAGCTTCGGGAAGCCGCCCCATCGAGCAGTGACCATTGAAGTTATAAACTCTGCTACACCCTGGTATTCCTCCATCTTTTCCCTTTTACTTTTCTATTTTCATGCACATACTAGTCAACTTAAGTGCGTAATTAAAACGCTTTAATCTTCTTCTTAGACGCACACCACTTCACACTCCTCGGATCCATTTAAAATCATTTAAATTCAGGTTTTTTTTACCTTCAATTTGCATTCTTTTCATCATTACTGGAAACACCTTATTATTACCTGCAAATATTTAATTTTTTTGGGTGATTTCATTGCAAATCGAGCCCTAATCTTTCATTCGCATGTCCTCTTCATAGTAGGAGCACAGAACTAATCATCTGGAGCGCCTTTTCCGTCGAAGAAGGAACAATCCAAGATGTCCTCCTTTCATCTGACCGTCATAGCTGAACCGCCACCTTCGACGATGTCCAACATGCATCTTCTTCCACCTTGGAGCTGCTCACCCGCCAGCGAGCTCGAGGGGTGTATAGTACACCCCTCTGGCCCTACATGTAGCCAAAGAACTCCTCCGTTCATCAGAGATAAATCGAGGAAGACGACACCACCGCTGCATCTGCAAGAAAGGGGAAGAATACGAATAACACTCTAGGCACACAGGCTTGCACCACATGTCCCCATTTGATGCGCAAGCCATCTTCTAATCTCAACCGCTCAAACGAACCAGTGGACATTTTGCATACTAAGCCCCACAACAAATTCAGAATTATCAGCCGCTCCAGAGCTTTCCAGTATATGCATTTAGGTCCCCACGTAGGGACCTAAATGCAAATATTTTAGTTTTTCTTTCATTTCAATCTCTGCCAGGGACCATTTTCTAATAGAATTATGTTTCCTTTCTTGCACTTATACCCCTGAACTATAGGAACTTTTTAGACCTTATTTTGGTTGTATTTTTCATCAAATTTTCTAGGGTAGTTACACAACTACCCTAGCGACGTTTCTTGTTATTGTTTTTGGATTTTTGTCGCTTATTTTTCTCGATTTGATTTTTGAAAGTTTTGCTAGTTTTGAGTGCTTTCTTGTCTTTTTGTTGTATTTTTTAAGAAGAGAATAAAATCCTAAAATTCCTAATTTTCTCGCAAGCTGCAATATAGCTACTCTGCCTCCTCGAGTTCAACCTATGGGAACTTACCTGGATAAAAATTAGTTTTAACGATAAAATTGGAGAGAAATCGACTCTTTTTACTTCATTTTTATCTCTCCTATTTTATCCGTATTTTGTTTGATCAACTCGGGTTTTGGATTCCGAGCGATTTTTCTACATCGACATCTTAATTATTGCTTGCAAAATCCCAGTTATCAAAATAACATCGTTGTCGGCGTTAGCTATACTTCAGTTTTTGACATCATTTTAAGATTTTTCTATCTTCCTGATTTTTACGGATTTTCTGACTTTTTCGGTTTTTGTTTGATTTTGGTTTTTATGATTTTTATTGATTTTCTCCTGTTTTTATGGTTTTCACTGATTTCTTTGATTTTTTACAATTTTTATTTGCTTTAATTTTTTACGGCTTTCTGTGTGTTTGTTTTTCTAATGAATTTTACAGGGCCTACAGGATCAGCCGGCTTCTTCAGATGCCGAGTCAAATGAGCAGAGACCGACCCCTTCTCTCACGGATCGGTTGCAGAGGTACAAAATTAGTTAGGATTTGTTGTTTTTCATACTTGTATTCTTTTATAAAAATAAAAAAATAAGGGCACTTGCCCATTTTCCTATTTTTTAGAAGGGGCCCCATAAAGGTATCCCGGCTTGTACCTCCCTCTCTCATTGTCAGGGTCTGTTTCACCGAGTGTCGTTCACTCAGGGGAGCAGGGAACCCACCATGGTTTTCTCGCACCGTAAGTTTTTCGCGGCTTTCTCGAGGCTAGGTGCTTCTTTAGGATTTTCTATTTTTTTCTCTGCTTGCACTTTCATAGTTATTTTTAGGACTTGTGACATAGGTGCATGTTTATTTAGATAAAAATAAAAAAAATTGTTAGACGTGTTTTGAAAAAAATCCAAAAAAAGGAGATAACAGAAATAAAATCGGGTCTGCTTAAATATTTGACATAAAATCGATATAAAGGATCAATTGTTTTGGGAGAGGATCCTCCACCACATGGATTGTAGGTACCGTTTTTCAGATTTGTGAGAGAGGTATGGCACTTAAGGTTCGAACTAGAGTCTGAGTTTCTCTCAGAATACTATTTACTCCATACGTTTAATCATTGTTCTTTAGTGAGGACTCTCGGGTAGCGGGAAACGATTCGATTTTCCTTAGCAGAGTGGGGGTTTTAGAGGACGTCGCAATTGCACAGTCCTCAATAACATGGGTAGCTGAAAACAGTCCGTACTTACCCCCATACTTGCTGAGAATAAGTGATTAACTTTATGGACTCGGGATAGTGTTTTCGAGGAAATTTCAGGCACCAATCAGCTCGCAATAAATCTGTGATAAGATCTGTTTGCCAAATAACCCAAAAATCGAAGGGATAAATGACGGAACTTTTACGGTCATCACCGTGTTGTGTTGGTGATTCTAGGGTTGCTTTCTGTTTTCTTGCGAGGTGTGTGTTATCGCATCTTATACGCCTTCATCCTCGTTGTATTGATTTGACATCGCGACCTCCCGATAATCGCTTGACATCAAAGATGACGACTCGACGGCTTTTATACTCGGACTCTGTGAGCTCTCGATGATCCATTGTCCGTCATACTTCTTCACAGACTCCTGATGACCCTCTTCTCGAGTCGGTCCCATCTAATTGAGAGGAGAGTCAGACCCAGACTCCCTTGCCTCCCAGCCTTTCTTTTGAGGCAGAAACACCCCTCAAATTATCGTTTATTTCTCCTACACATTTTTCACTGAGCTCTTACGAGACTTTTTCCTTCCCAGAACATTTGAAGAATATGGCTCGAGGGAAAAGACCAATAGAGGATCGACCAGCTGAGGACCGACAGACTGGGGAACAACATACTGATGGAAGAGCAGATCCAGACACAAACATTACCACGGGGATTCTAGACACATTATAACAGATGAACCTATAAATCAGAGATCAGTTTAGAGTCCAAAACAAGTTGCGGGCAGATATCGCCGCGCTGAGAGCAGGAGCCAGGAATCCACCACTTCTTGTCGTGGTTCCCACAACACTACGGGATGGATATGACCCTGGAGCCAGAATGCTACATCATTGGATTCGGTTACCACCAAATCAAGGGCCATATGAGTTGCGGTTGCCTTTCATGTCTTTGCTTCCCAACTTCTACGTGAATGCCATAGAGGAGTTGTTTACCTTTCTACAATAGTTTCAAATGATTTGTGGTATGGCTAGCTATCCAGGTGTTATGCAGGAGGCCATTTGCCTCAAAACTCTCCCCCTCACCTTAGCAGATAAAGCGCTCTACTGGCTCAGTCATTTGGAGAGGGAGATCTCAACGTGTGACGATCTAAAGTCCATGCTCCTGTGTAAATATTTTCCTCTAGATTGGATGAATATGATGAGGAGGAGGATCTCAAATTTCACACAGCTGTCGAATGAATCATTCCACGAGTTGTGGGATAGAATCAAAGATCTTACTGAGAGATGTCCTCATCATGAAATACCTTTGAAGGTGCTAGTGCAAAATTATTTCAGAGGACTCCAACCGGATGTCCATGGCCTTGTAAGCACCGCATGTGGTGGCAGTTATCTGAATCGGGATGCCAACTCTGTTTGGTCCATCTTCGAGGGGATGGTAGAAAACTCATGAGTCATTGACTCTACTCGAGCATTCCAGAAGGCCTCACAGTCATCACATCACCGAAAGCATCAAAAGGTGGTGAATATTTCAGATTCTGAATCAAATACCAACATGGGGTTAATTAGTGAGAAATTGAGGTTGGTAGATGTGATTCAGAAGCAAGTTCAGGATCTGCAGCTGTTGTGAGACTTGGAGAAACTCTCATCACTTCCTCAACAGCTGAGCAATTGGACGAAGAAGGTGACGGAGTTGCAGTTTCAGTACCAACAGTCTTATCCTGCTTCTTCGTTTTGTCAACCCGTTCGGAGATCCTTACCCGCTCTTCTCACCCGATGGATCCACTTTGTTTAGAGCGAGCCTACAGAGACATCGCAGATTGATTGGCATGAGGATCCATCCAGTGCCAATACAAGCCAGATCACCAGCCCTGGAGTCGCCGATGTTGAGTCTCAAGAAACTCTACCAACAGGATATGTTACACCCTGATTCAGCCGTCATCACATTATACTCCTCAGAGCTTACACCAGCAGCATCCACAGTAGTACAACCATCCACAACATGGTTTCCTGCATTTCCAGCACCTCTAGAACTACACGCTGCAACAGTCTCACCAGCACGCCTATCAGAGACCACATTTTTTTCACCAGTCTGCTTCGTATTTATAGCCATATCATTACCAGCAACAACAATCTTTATATAGTCCACAGAGATCTCCTTCGTTGTATGCTCTGCAGCAGCATAATCCAAGGCAAGACATAATAAAGAGCTTGAGATATATGCGCAGGCCGTGTCACTTAATCAGACCATGGACATGTTGAGCACACTCCAGACCACACACAAGATCGAGATCGAGGGGGTTAACTGTCTGGATAAGTTAACTGTGCCAAGACCACTCTCCCAGCCCAGCCTCAGATGAACCTGAACAACAAGAGGAGGCACCCAGATAAAGTGGACAATACGACAAGTACGATCTCTTTTCCTATTTTTTTATCTAACTTCATACGTCTCAGGAGCGGTAGATCACCACAGGCACCTGATCGGGAGGAGGAGTGGGAACAGGATGAGGAGCGAGAGCTGAGCCATGATATACATCTTAATGCTGAGGAGGAGAACCACAATGATGATGATGATGATCAACAACTTGACGATCAGGGAGAAGGGAGTGATGACGAGACAATTGACATGGACTTAGGCGAATCAGACGATGATACTATGCTAGACCATGCAAACACTCTCGAAGCTGATGTTTATTTTCCTGTTTTATAGAGTTTTGTAGATACTTAAACTCGTGATGCACAAGCTGATCCTGATTTTAATAAAATAGATATTGTTGTACATGAGCTTGTTCTTTTCCCGATGCTTTGTATGGAAAAGGAAAAAAAACAAAAACAATGTTGTAACTCTAGAGACTGATCTATTAATAAAAGATCACATCTTTCTGAAGATTCCACTCCATGATTCACATCTTCCCAATGCTCAAGCAACAGCTGAAGAATAGATGTACAAAGCGTAGGAAGAAGAAATCACGTACAGAGAAGAATATATTGACCAAGGCCACCTCTTGTGTTATTTAGAACAGACTACCTAAGAAGAAGAAGAAGGATTCAGGAGCACATTATGTTAGATGTGAGATTTCAGAAGCCACATTTGATCGCACTCTATTAGATAACGTTTCCTCCATAATTCTCCTACCTTCCTATTTACTCGACAAGCTCGAGTTAGGTCCCCTTTACAAATCCTGCTCGATCCTTCAGTTTGCTGATGGAGATGTAAAGAGACCTAGGGGCATTTTGTGGAACGTTATCGTAACAGTGTAGGGTCTGTAATTCCCATTGGCCTTTACTGTCGTGGACATGGATTGCCCTACACAGTTACACCGTACCCTAATAATTCTTCGGAGGCCCTTCGTGGAGACCGCGGAGGTCCTCTTCAATTATGATACAAGGAAGGTATCTTTTCGCACCGAAGGAGAGAAGGTACATATAGAGATGGTGAGAGAATCACGGACATACAGTGCCACATCTACAAATAGTTCTGATGCCTTGAGTTCTTTAGCCACATGTGATTACATGGATGAGGTTCGCCTTGACGACCTTGAGAGGTATCAAGTAGAGACCCAAGATATCCTAGCAGATCATAGGTCTGAGACTACATTTGGCAGTTCTTCTGACGGTACCCTTTATTTCAGCATGGATGGTGACGATCACATGGAGCATAGCTGATGATCTTATTGCATATGTTTCACATTCAGAAAGTTCACACGATTCCTCCACCTCAGATGATTTAGAGACCAAATTTCATTTAGCTGAGTTATTTTAATCTAGTCATTCTGAGGATAAGCACGATACCGAGTCGGATGATATTTTAGACATCTTCTGTAGTTCGATTCTCGAACAAATTTAGATGGTGGATAACTGTAATGCAGACACATCTACCACCATCACAAATCCTATTACACAAACAGATGATGTTATGGCAGAACCAAATTTTACCTTACCAGAATTGAAGACCTTACCTCCAAACATGAAATATGCTTTCCTTGTGGGTCCACACCGAAAGTTTCCAGTCATTATCAGTGCATATTTTACAGAAGAGCAAGAATCTGTCTGATGGAGATTCTTGAAAGAAACAACAAGGCTATTGGGTGGACTATATCCTACAGGATAAATCCTGCTTTGTGTTCTCACAATATATATCTTGATCATGAGAGCAGACTTTTGAGAGAGTTTCAACGTAGGCTGAATCTCGTCTTACATGATGTTATCAAAAAAGAGAGCACGAAATGGTGCGACGCAGGGTTTATTTATCCCATCTCCAACTCCTAATGGGTTAGCGCATTGTCACGAAATGGTTAAGAATGAGAGTGGAGAGGAGATTCTAAAGAGAGTAACCATGTCGTGGCGGATGTGCGTTGATTACAGGAAATTGAACGACACGACGAAGAAGGACCACTTGCCATTGCCTTTTATAGATCAAGCCATAGAGAGGTTGGCAGGCAAGGAGTACTTCTGTTTCCTTAATGGTTACTCCGGATACAATCAGGATACAATTTCTCTTGAAGATCAGGAGAAGACCACCTTCACATGTCAATTCGACACGTATGCTTTTAGACAGATGCCCTTGGGATTGTGTAATGCCCCCGCTACATTCCTGACGTGCACGTTTGCCATCTTTGCGGACATGGTTGGTGATCTTCTCGAGGCCTTTATGGATGATTTTTCAACTATAGTAAGTCATTTGACGATTGTTTAACGCACCTAGACCAGATTCTTCAGAAATGCTATGAGGCTGATCTCATTTTGTCTTTGGAAAAGAGCCATTTTATGGTTACAAACAGGATCGTGTTGGGACATGTCATCTCCAAGAAAGGCATGGAGGTTGAGCCTGTCAAGTTGGATGTCATCAAGCATCTTGATCCACCATCCAACATCAAGCAGTTACGGTCTTTTCTTGGGCAAGTCGGCTTTTACCGATGGATCATCCATGATTTCTCTAAGATTTACCGACCGTTAACTGAACTATTAGGAAAAGACATCGGGTTCTTGTTAGATGACAAATGTCTTAGAGCCTTCCTCACATTAAAAGACATGATCATCAGTGCTCATGTCCTACTACCACTTGATTGGTCTCTTTCTTTCGAGATCTTAACGGATGCTTCAGATTTCGCAATCGGGACTGTATTAGGGCAGAGGAGGAATGGACTTCTAGTTGCTATCTACTATGCCGGCCACACTTTAGATGATGCTCGATGCAACTATATAGTGACAGAGAAAGAGATGTTTGCAGTGGTATTCACATTAGATAAATTCAGATAATATCTTCTTAGCTCTAAAATCACAGTTTATACCAATCATTCAGCTATCCGATTTCTGATGGAGAAGAAGGATGCTAAGGCACGCCGTATTTGATATATTCTCTTACTTCAGGAGTTTGATTTAGACATTAGAGATAAGCCTGGGGTAAAGAACATGGTAGTTTATCACCTCTCCCGATTACCGATAGAACAACCTTTAGATAAATACACACCGGAGATTGCAGAGAGATTCCCATATGAGAGTATCGTTGCAGTTACAGAGCTTCCTTGGTATGCAGACATAGTGAACTTTCTGGTTACACAGAAGAGTCCACATGGTTGGCCGAAAGACCAAGTCGACAGGCTCGTTTCCGAGGCACGATACTACCACTGGGAGGATCCGATTCTTTTTCGTGAAGGATCGGATTGTGCTTACAGGTGATGTATTCCTTAGGAGGAATACACCAGTGTCCTTGCTCTGTGCCATTCTTTAGAGGCAGGAGGACATCATTCCGGGAAGAGGACAACGTAGAAGGTATATCAGAGCGGATTTTGGCGGCCGACTCTTACTAGAGATGCTTGCACATTGGTGAAGATTTGCCCGGATTGTTAGAGAGTCGTAGGGACAGTCGGTGCTAGAGATGTGACACCTATGCAACCTATTATCATTTGCAAGATCTTTGATGCACGGGGCATAGATTTTAAGGGATAGTTTCACTCCAGTAATGGCTTTGAATACATTCTTCTCGCTGTAGATTATGTTAGTAGACGGGTGGAGGCTATACCCGTACGAACCACTGGCCGCAAAACAGTGTGCAGGTTCCTGAGAGAACACATTTTTTCACAGTTCGGTATTCCATGTATTCTCATTTCAGATGGGGGTAGCCATGTCATTAATAAGGAGGTGAAAAAGCTAGTGAAGAACTATGGCATTGATCATAGAGTAGCTTTTCCTTACCACCCACAGACGAATGCATGGCTGAAGTCTCAAATAGGGAGGTGAAATCCATTCTCCAAAAATTAGTATGATCGGATAGGAAGAACTGGTGACAACTTCTAGACCAACTTCTTTAGGCATATTGTACTGCATATAAGACTTCCTTAGGTATTTCACCGTTCAGATTAGTTTGTGGGAAGCCCTGCCATTTGCCCATAAAGATCATGCACAAATCCGAATGGGCCATCAGAGAAATTTCACTCAAGATGCAGAAAGTAGGAGCCAAGAGGAAGCAAGATTTGAATGAGTTAGTAGAGATTCAAAATTAGGCATACGAGAACACCCTCATTTATAAGGACAAAGTGAAGAGAAAGCATGATAGACATATTCGACAAAAGACCTTCGTCCCTGGGCAGAAAGTATGGTTGTTCAATGCATGATTGTGAATTTTCCCTGGCAAATTGAAAAGCAAGTGGGAAGGACCGTACATAGTCAGAATGGTGCATGACAATGGTAGTATCGCTATATCAGATGTGTCACTTGTGTAGAGCCATTCGTAGTGAATGGGCAGATGTTGAAGCACATTGTGGAGACTACTGATCATCTAGCCCAAGTTGAAGTGATCTATTTTGTACAGGATGCATGACTACTCTTCCACTTCATTTCATCCTATACAGAGACTTGTGAGCCATACAGTTTTCCTGGAGTACACACATGTATATTCCTCGTAGACCACAATCGTCCCCATTTTTTGTTCGTCTTATAAGCTTAGGATACCATATCCTAAGTATATGGGGACCGGTTGCCCGCTGATTCTCGACTTTTGATTTTGATCTTTTTACTTTTCTTTTATATATCCTTTCTTTTACTCTAATCACTGGTCCCTAATTTTGGCCACACTCTTTTCTATACTTAGAATGCCTTATCCTAAGTATAGGGGATACCAAGTGATTTCGTTGATTTTGTTCTACTTTCTCATTTTGTTCTTTCGCTTGTATATTGATAAACGCCCCGTTATCATAGGTCTAAAGAGTATGTCTCACACAAGGCGGAGACAACCGATGTCGATGCGGCGACCCACAATAACGTGCGTTTAATCAACAATTGACCCACAATCAAAGAATAAAACAATCAAGCTCAAAGGAAGTGTGAATCAATCTTTATTTACTCTACCATAAAATGTATTGGGAACAAGCATGTAGAGGTCGAACCACAGAGAGCAATACAAAAATGCATGAGCCTATATGTGCATACCAGTCATTCTTGAGTGAAGTGGGTCTCTCTTTTTTTATTTTATTTTATTTTTTATTCTTTTTAGGGTTTTTCATTTTCTGGACTCAACATAGAAATAAATATACCATATGCAATTTTTTTGGAATTTTCCAAAAACATTTTCTAATTTTTTTTTTGTATTTTCTAAATCAAACAGTGCAAAAATGGCTCCTACTCTATTTTTAATAATCAGGAAAAATGCCAAAAATTCAAAATAAAATACGCGCGTGAACCAGCATGGCATAGAGCATCTACTCTAATTTTTGTGGATTTTTAGGAGCCATCTTGGTATTGTTAATAAATAGATAAAGATACGAAATTAAAACAGCCTGGCAGGGGTATTTTTGCAAATGAAATAAACTCCAGGGGCATCAGTGCAAAAATACATACTAAAATAAACATTTATTTTAATTTTTAGAACTATTCTACAATATACAAAAACCGCCAGGGCATACTTGCAATTTTCACGCGCCTCACGTGGGACTGCACGTGAGGCGCGGAAGGACCTAAATGCAAATCTAATAAACTTAGGGTCCTTTCTGCAAAATATACAATTTATTTACAACGTGCTATTTAATTTACAATATTAAAAATTAAATATACAAAAGAGCGGGGGTATATGTGAAAATTACCCCCTAAGTGCGCGCGATCCAACGGTTCTTCGTTCGTCACTTGACACGCGTCACCATCTCCTCGCCCGATGACGCTTCGCCGATGAAGCGTTAGGATTAGATCATTTGAGATGATCCGACGGTTGCTGCGTGGCTTCATCGGACGGTTGGGCTTCGATCTGGACTTGCGTTCTTGATCCAACGGCTGCTGCTGCTCGCGAAGAACAGGGAAGAACGGCTGACTTCCCTGGCTTCGATCGGTGATTCCTCCGCCTCCAGGCGCTTAATGTTGCTGCTTGTGCCCTCCAGGCGTCCGGCGAAGCGGTGCGCACCGTTCGAGATGCTCCAGAAGGTCCAGGACCTCCTGGATCGGCTGAACGAGCTCGGAGAAGACAAGGGGGTCCTGGAACCTTGAAGGGACTTGAATCGAGCCCCAGAGGGCTCCTTTCAGCTTGAGTCCTGCACCAAATGAAAGAGGGGCTCGAGGGGGTCTTCCTCGACCCGAGGTTTAGGATAGACGAACGGGGAAAGGTGGAGGGCGGCGAGGTCCGACGAAGCGGAGGAGGGAGGACCTCGATTCGCAGAGCTGGGCGAGCTCTGGTTGATCTTGGAGCGTGGGTGCGTGGAGAATACGTAGGGGAAGGCGATGAGGTGGGGCGAAGGGTCGGATAGCGTGCTGATCAGAGTAGAGAGGTTCGCCGGAGCTAAACTCCGGCGAACTTCGATCTTAAGCTAATCGAGCACCTGAGGCTCTACTGACTGATCTAAAAGCTAAACTACGAAGTAACGACTAAAACTAAGCTAAAAACGGAAAGAAAGCAGCTCTTATACCTGGTGTGCGACCAGGGAGCAGGACCTCCGACGACGCGGCGGCCGTGGGCGCTCCTTCGACTCCTCCAACTGCCTGAAGCTTCCAGGAGGACCCTCCTGTCACAAGGAACCTCAGAGGACTGGAATAGACGGTGGAAAACGACGGAAAGGGAGGCCAAAATGGGTGAGGAGGTCGGAGGGTTTATTTAAAAGCAAAGTTTGCGCCCTTATTGGCCGGCAGATCTTGGTGAATCTAGATGCTGTACAAGGAATCATGGGATGCGGCGTGATTCGTGGATGTTCGAGGAACAAATCTCATAAAGGGTCTTATCACCCTCGAGCAACACAATCGGCGTGAAAAATCGAGGAAGAGGGACCTCTCGTGACTTGTCAGAGGGGCCGTCCTTGAGTCTGAAGAGTTGACCCGAGGTCAACTTTTGCCGGCCTGTGGTTGGTCCACGGGGGCCGCTAGAAGACAAAATAGGCTGGAGTATCAAAGAATGAATTATTTAAGCTAATAAACGATTTTATTATTTTTCAAGTATAAAATAAAAAATCTTTATTATTGTATGTAGTATTTTAATACGATTTTTATTTATTTTTATGAATTATTTTATTACGGTTTTAATTGAATAATGTGTATATGTGTATATCTACATGTATTTTTGTATATTTTATTTTTAATTTATTTATTTTATTTTATTATTTTAGTTTCTTATTTTATAATTTTATAACTTATTTTTATGAGTATAAGTATATTTTTATTTTATTTTTATGAGTTTATTTATATTTTTAAATAAATAGATGTATGTGTATGTATGTATACTTATAGGTACTTTACCTATATATTATATTCATTTAATTTATTTAATGAATTTTATTTGTTTTTATTTTTGTTTTGTAGTTTTAATGAATGATATATTATATGTACATTATTATAAAATATGGATGAATAAAAGAATAAAAGAATTAAGTTCCTTTTTATTTATATACATGTATGTAGCATAGGTCTTTTGTCTATGATTATTATAGACTTATTTTATTTATCAAATTCTTTTTGGTTTTCTTGTAATTTCAACATGTACATGTATTATATATACTATTTACAAACTTTTTAAAAATATAATTTTGTACAATTACTAAATATTGAATAAAATGAGTATTTTAATCAGTCTTATGTACAAGGAAGGTCAAAAACCTAACTTCCACAGATGGACTCCAAAAATTATGGAAATAATTTTACAAAATAGTTTATGAAATGCTAGATACAATTAAAGGTGAGTTTGATTGATTTGGAGTTTTTATTTGCAAGATATGAGTCTGTGAAGTTGAGATTTTTGCTTTTTATTTTGTGTAAAAAAATGTACACTGTATATTATTTTTGCACAAACTCAATTTTGTAATTTTATTTACATTATTATCTACAACTTTTATGTACAAAGTTTCTTTATTTGATGAATAAATAATTATGTACAAAATAGGTGCCAAAAATGCAATAATGGAAGAATGAATAAATGATGTATTTATTGAATGTTGGCCCTTATCTCCCCCTACTTTATTCCTGGTCGACCAAGTTCATGCTGGCCTTGGTCTCGGGGTTAAGGTCATAAAATCTTTGCAATATTTTATTCCTTTTTCTTTTCTTCCCTTTATTCTATAATTTTGGCATTAAAAACCTTATTTTATGTACAATTAATGCCAACAATAATAGATGCTAATATGAACAAATTAATGCTCTTTACATGCATTTGCTGGGGTTTTTAAGGCCAAAATGATAGAATAAAGGTGATGAAATGGAGATTCATCACCCCCCTATACTTGCCTTTGCTAGTCCCTAGCAAACACTTATGCAATAAGTATAAAAGAATAAAGAATCAGAAGAAAAGAAAAATGAAAGGAAGATCGAGTGAATAGGGGCGCTTTCAGTGCGATGCTTGTCTTTACAAAATCCGAGACTAGAGCTCCTGTTGGACCTTGGGTGTGGATGTGTGTGGAACCTGGTAGGGAGCCAAATTTAAAACACAACAGCCTTTGATAGTCACAGAACCTGGTTCAAATTGCCTCAATAGCCGGGTCAGAACTAGCCTACACCATACACAAACCCTTATGACTCTGAAGCTGACTTGGACAGTGTAAGTGATAGCGGCTCTCCACCTCAGAAGTGACAAAGAAACAACCTCCCCCAACCCGGTAACTCTAATGCCTCGGTCTAGCAACTCTTTCCTCGAGAAGCGGGGTATTCCCTTCTAAGTTCAAGTGCGACCGGCTCAAGAAGACGGGGAAGAAGAGAATGGGTCAAGGCCAGTGTAGCCAAGTACCCTTGGAAGCTTGACCAGTGTAGCCAAGTCTTCCGCTGCAAGCTACATAAGGTGGATCATGAGTCTCAAGCTTTGCTTATTGCGCTTTATATACATACTCCGGTGGGATTATCATTTTCTATCAGACCCACCACTTTTTTGGAGTTATTTGCACCATTTTTTTTTTTTCAAGTGCATCTATACAACATATACATGTGCAGCATATATACAAGGAGTTTTTCCTCTTGAGCCAGTAGACTATCCCTCTTTTGAAGCTTTATTGCAACCCACGGCTTCTGTCTTTAGCCTTCATCACCACTAGACCAAGTTGAGGTGCACTTCCTTCACTATAAGAAGAAGAGAGGTTCCGCCTAGAAGTACTACCCTCATATGCTACCCCAAGCCAAAGGAAACTGCCTCCTCACCACCTCATCCATGGAGAGCTATGTGAAAGGTGCAGGTGTCCACGTTAGGCCACGGCCGACAAGAGTTATGCGTGTGTTTTTGAAAAGTTCTAGTTAGTCCACTGAGGTGACTTGAACCTAGCCCTGATTTCTCAAAGAATTAAGTCTAAATAGACCTGAAGTACCTTAAACCTAGTTCCCATAAGGTTCCAGTGCAGTGAGGTGCAGTAAGTTCCAACCGAGCTCCATTCTGAGACTTTATTAGACTGATTCAATCATCAAGCTCACTCAAAAAAAAAGTATGCAAGGTATGCTTATGCTATGCACAATGAATGATGCAATTTTTCACAAAGGATCTTTTAAAGCATTAAAGAATATTTTTACACAACGGAATTTTGCACATAAGAGCTTGACACAAAAACAAGGTTTATACCCTTATTTACACGGGTGTACTGCTTTATTTACAAAATGTATGAATTTATACAGACTTTACATGAAATAGTTTATTTAGGTTGTTGAGATAGAATTTTATGTACTTTATTTCTTATTTACAGGTATTTGTAATAGTGATCTTATCCTTCGGTTCTAGTTTTGAAAATAGTTTTTGCAAACTGTAGTACACGATAGTTTTTGCAATCATTTACACACATTTGAAAACTATTTTTGCAAAGAATTTTCACACTATATGTACATTTTTCACAATAATTTTAACAAACATTTTTCAAGACATTTGAACTTCGGTTTTTCAAATCCTTTCTTTCACACAAAGAAAAATTTTTGCCATCAAAACAATTTTCACACAGTTTGAAATCATTTCACATCAAATTTTTCAAAACTGGTCACACTTTTTTTCAAATCATACTATATAGGTATCTGATTTATTAATCAGTATATACAAAAGAAGGAAAACTGTATTTGCTGTACAATAAGGTTTTGGGTTTTATAGGCTTTATTTGAACTTATTCCTTATTTACAAATGAGAGATTTTTGTGCAGACTCCTCAGACTTATTCTAGAATCAGTTTCACAAGCATTTTGGAAACTATAGTCCAAAATAATTTTTGCAATATTTACACGTATTTGAAATTGATTTTTGCAAAGGTTTTACACAACATAGATAGGTTTTTCAAAACAATTTGACAATCAATTTTCACAATCAGTTGCACACTAGTTTTCACACATTTTTATTTCACTCAAAGAAAATTTTTCACACCAAACTGATTTTTCAAAGGTTGCATACTTGTGCACACTATTTTCAAACTATTTTCACAAGGTTTTTCAAAATAGCTTTTTACATCAAACATTTTTCTGACTTAATAATCAGTATAATTACAAAGAGTCTGAGGAACTCACAATCATCTTTCTTTATCATAGAGCTACTTTTTATATCCTATTTTATCGAGGTGATATTTTATTTTTCAGTATGAGTTATGGCTTATAGTATATACATGGTATATACGACCCCCCTATACTTAGCTTGAGCTATGTCCTCATAGATCGAAAGGAAAAGCAAAGACATAACTCGTACTGAGTATAGACAGATCTAAAGAATGAAGGAATAATTAACGGGATGAATGAATGAATGAGAAGTTGACCGTCCCCCCTATACTTAGGATCAAATAATCCTGAGTATAGCAGACTGTACACAACACAGGGAGGGTCAAGGGTAAGAATAAACAGATCGTTCTCCGGTTGCCTCCCCCTATACTTAGGGTAAGATATCCCTGAGTATAGACGAGGAGAGGAGACAATGGAGAGGATCAACGAATTGAAATACTCGGGGTGCACGCCCCCCTATACTTAGGACAAAGTACGTCCTAAGTACAGAAAACTGTCCACAAGGTCGGCACCTCTTAGATACAAAGAATAGGCTAGAAGAAGAAAAGAAGAAAAGAAGAAAAGAAGAAAATCAGAGAAGAATTTGTTGGATTGCATAATCTGAATCTTTCGATGCCGCAGGTGCTGTCGAGATATCATCATGTTGCATGAGCTGGACGGAATCAACAACGGCCAAAAATGTATCTGGTTCGAGGTAAGGCTTCAGTAGTTGGCCGTTGATGACAAATGGCTGTGCGTTAGAGGACAATTCGGATATGGCAATGCTTCCATTGTCACGCACTTCGCAAACTCGAAATGGCCCTGTCCACTTACTCTTTAATTTGCCTGGAAATATTCGCAACTTTGCATCAAATAACCACACTTTCTGCCCAACTTCGAAGGTCTTTCGTCTGATGTGCCTGTCGTGCCAGCGTTTCACCTTCTCCTTGTACATCAAGGTGTTATCGTATGCATAGTCTCGAAATTCCAAGAGTCTGTTCAGATCATCTTTCCTCTTCTGACCACTTTTGTGTGAGTCCAAATTGCAGCTGTTGATTGCCCATAAAGACTTGTGAATTAACTCCACGGGCAGATGGCACGGCTTTCCATATACAAGACGATAGGGCGACATGCCCAAGGGAGACTTGTAGGCGGTTCGATATGCCCATAGAACCGAGTCCAAGAGTTGAGACCAGTCCTTTCTGTTTGGCCTAACAAGTTTCTGCAGGATAGTCTTGATTTCTCTGTTCGATAATTCTGCCATGCCATTGGTCTGAGGATGGTAAGGAGTGGCAACCCGGTGGTCAATGCCGTACTCCTTCGTCAACTTCTTGACCTCTTTATTGATGAAGTGACTACCCCCGTCTGAGATAAGGATTTTCGGTATCCCGAACCGCGAAATGATGTTCTTTTTGAGAAACTGGCAAACTGTTTTGCTATCGGCGGCTCGAGCAGGGATAGCTTCAACCCAACGACTCACGTAATCGACGGCGAGAAGGATGTGCTGAAATCCTTGACTGTTAGGGAAAGGTCCCATGAAGTCAATGCCCCATGCATCGAAGACATCTGCTATCTGAATGATTTTCAGGGGCATTGAATCTTTGGCAGTGAGTGTACCTTTCATTCGCTGACAGTCAGTGCATCGTTTAACAAATTCAGTTGCATCCTTGAATAAAGTAGGCCACCAGAGGCCACACTGAAGTACTTTGGCTGCCGTCCGATCTCCAGAGTGGTGTCCGCCAGATTCGAGCGAGTGACAATGCTCGAGGACACTTGATTGTTCCGTCTGAGGGATGCACCTGCGCCAAATACAATCTGCCCCTTCTCTGAATAAAAGAGGATCTTCCCAATGGTAGAAACGGATGGTCGACATAAATTTGTTCTTTTGGTTCTTCGTCCAATCCGACGGTATTACCCCAGAGACGAGGTAATTGACAATCTCAGCATACCAAGGAAGAGAATCCATAGCTAAAATGGTTTCGTCAGGGAAGGTTTCTGTGATAGGTGCATTGCTCAGGGGAGGTTCATGATGCTCTATTCTGGAGAGATGATCTGCTACCACGTTCTGGGTTCCAGGCTTGTCCTTGATTTCCAAATCGAATTCCTGGAGTAGAAGGATCCAACGAATAAGCCTTGGCTTGGCATCCTTCTTCTGTTGTAAGTAGCGGATAGCAGAGTGGTCTGTAAAGATGGTGACTTTGGATCCCAACAAATAGGATCTGAACTTCTCTAAGGCGAAAACCACAGCCAGCAGTTCTTTCTCTATTACAGTGTAATTTCTTTGAGCTTCGTCTAACGTTCTGCTGGCATAGTGAATGGCGTAGTGCGCTTTATCTTTTCTTTGCCCAAGAACAGCTCCAACTGCAAAATCTGACGCATCGGTCATTATTTCGAAGGGAAGAGTCCAGTCGGGCGGCTGTAAGATCGGAGCCTGAGTGATAAGCTCCTTCAAGTGATTGAAAGCAAGGAGAACTGGTTGATCAACAATGAAATCCGTCTCCTTGCACAAGAGTTCTGTCAGAGGTCGGGCAATGCGGCTGAAATCCTTGATGAATCGCCTGTAGAATCCCACATGCCCCAGAAATGACCTCACATTCTTGACTGACTGAGGTGGCTGAAGATTTGAAATGACGTCCACCTTCGCCGGGTCGACTTCCATGCCACGTTTGGAAACGACGTGGCCCAGCACAATACCTTCGGTGACCATAAAGTGGCTCTTTTCCCATGAGAGCACTAAATTGACTTCCCGGCACTTTTGAAGTACTCTGTCTAGATGCTCAAGACAAGAATCGAAGCTATCACCATAGACAGAGAAATCGTCCATGAATACCTCGAGGAAACTGCCTACCATCTCGGCGAAGACTGCTAACATGCATCTTTGGAAGGTTGCAGGTGCATTGCACAGTCCAAAGGGCATTCTCTTGAAGGCGTAGGTGCCGAACGGGCAAGTGAAGGTGGTCTTCTCTTGGTCTTCAGGGGCGATCGCCACTTGGTTGTACCCAGAGTACCCATCCAGAAAGCAGAAGAACTCCTTGCCTGCTAATCTTTCCAGAACTTGATCAATGAATGGCAAGGGAAAGTGATCCTTCTTAGTTGCTGCATTGAGACGGCGGTAGTCAACACAAACCCGCCAGGATGTTGGTACCCGAGTAGATATTTCCTCTCCTTTATCATTTGTAATCACGGTAAGCCCTGATTTCTTGGGAACTACATGCAATGGGCTTACCCATTTTGAATCGGAGATGGGATAGATGAAACCTGCATCACACCACTTCGTGATTTCTTTCATGACGACGTCCCGAAGGTTAGGGTTCAACCTTCTCTGAAATTCGCGGGACGGCTTGGCGTCTTCTTCTAAATAGATGTGGTGTGAACACAAGGCTGGATTTATCCCGCGGAGATCTGATACGTTCCATCCAAGTGCCTTGCGGTTCTTCTCTAGAACCTCGAGAAGTCGAGATTCCTGATCTGGTCTCAGCCTGCTGCTGATAATGACCGGATACATTTGCTCTTCACCCGCAAGGAAAGCATACTTCAGGCCTGCCGGAAGTGGCTTGAGTTCTGGTGTTGATCTGTCCACTTTGTCTGTCACCTCTGACATCATACTGTAGGTGGGCAGTGCTTCTGTGAAGAGGCTGCCATCCTCAATATTCTGTTGAGATCCCGGTGATGCACCGAACGGGTCTGCGCTAAGCTGATCATGTTCGGTTTGGAATGACTGCTCCAGAAGATGCGCCTGCATCTGAGAATCTATCTCCCAAGAATCATCGGAGCACATGCTGACTGCGCTTCCCAAGTCCTCCTCGAGAGTGAGGATTTCTAGGGTCCATGAATCGTTCAATGATAAAACTGAGTCTCTGATCTCTGCAATAAATTCGCAGTCTGCTTCTGACGCTACCTGCCTCTCATCTGTTGTGGCATTCTGCTCTTTGTTCATGTTTATTGTGATTTGCTGGGTGTTCGAGCTGAAAGTGATCTTCCCAGACCCGTAATCAACCATGGCACCTGAAGTACGAAGGAATGGTCTGCCAAGGATGATGGGGGTCTGGAGCAATGGTGCAGGTGAGTCCATATCAAGGACTACAAAGTCAGCTGGGAATTTCATTTCCTGCACTTTAACTATCACGTCTTCCAAGAGACCTCGGGGCCGCTTGACGGATCGGTCAGCGAACTGAAGGATCATGCGTGTTTCCTTGAGCGGTCCCAGCCCAAATTCCTGCATTATGGTCGAGGGCAGAAGGTTGATGGAAGAACCACTATCCAAAAGAGTGCGCTCGAAGACTTGATCAAAAATCACACAACTGATCAGAGGTGCTCCGGTGTCTTGTTTCTTCTGGGGGAGGTTGTTGATGGCCGCGACCGTGGCTAATGAGAGGACATGTTTCTCAACTTGCTGGCGCCTGTTCTTTCTTGATGGGCGACGCTTAGTAGTACATACCTCCTTTAGTCCTTTCTTCACGGCTGGCATGTATTCCACGGCCTTTAGCAAAGGAATCTCAACAGTCAATTTGTCCAAGATGTCCACAACACCTGGGTCAGACAATGCATTTTTTTGTTTTGCAATTTTTTTGGATTTTTGTATTGCATGAGGAAAAGGAATATGTACACTACTGGCAGGAAAATCAGAGTTCTTATTTACATCAAAATCATCGCCCACAGAATGTTGTACATCCGGACCACAAAAAGGCGTACAAGCTGGATCTAACTCTGCTGGTGCTGCTGGGCGATCAAAAAGGGTAGCATTGGCTCCATCGGCTGGCACAGGATCGGCTGCTGCTGGCGGCTCCTCCAAGGCTGGCGCGGCTTCATTTCTGCTACAGGCTTCTTTTTGGTGTTTTTGTTTTTGCGGATTTTTTTGTATTTTTGGCGGGAATTGCTTCTGGCAATGCACGACGGCTGGACTGGCTTCTCCTTCCTCTTCCTCCTCACCCGCCCCTGGAGCTGGCACGGCTGATGCGGAAGATGACGATCCACCTGTTTCTTTATTCACCCCATATCTGGTAGCAGGTGGAGGCAAGGCCCTACCGCTCCTGCTCCTTCTTCTTGGAAATTGTTGGGGTTGGCTTCGACCTGTGCCGGAATGGTGGTTCGAGTGGCAGTCAGGTCATCAAGCCGCTTGGTCATCTCTGCTTAGCCCTTGGACAAGCTGGGCTAGACACTCCATGGTGGGATTAGCTGGGGCACATCAGAAGATGCAGCGTGCATACCACGCTGCTGTTGGTTAGATGGGTGGGGAGACTGCTGATGGTGTTGCTGTGGTGGAGCAGGGAGTTGAAGTTGTTGGTAGGACGGAGAGGGATACTGCTGGTATGATTGAGGCTGAGCAGCCGTGTATTGGTGATACGGCTGCGGATGGCGATACTGCGGCTGCTGCTGATATGGAAAATTCTGCCTCCATTGATGTGCGAATTGAGGAGGCTGCTGGTGTTGCTGAGAGGGGTGCCCAAAACGACCACCCCTGAGGTTGGTGGTACTGCCGGTTGGCAAATGGCTGACCCTGGAATTGTCCCTGAGGACGGGTCGGCTGTGCATCATTAGTCCAAACCCACATTAACTTCCTGGACCAGGGGTGGTGGCGGGAACACTGAATCGGTGTCTGAGATAAGCTCTGGTTGGTAACACAACCATCTGCTGTTGCGGCTGGCTCTGATCAGGTGCCTGCACGTAGTACACGTGCTGAACTGCCGGTGGTTGCTGGCTCGGCTGAGGCTGGTGTAGCGGTGGTTGCTCGTCTTTTCTCTCAGCTGGAGCTTCGAGCGGTGCTGCCGACTGAACAGAATTGATGGTACCTACCAGCAGTTCTAGCTGCTTGGTGATGTGATCCAGTTTGTCCAAACTCTGGGTCCTCTTCTCGATTAAGGCGAGTTTTTCGAGATCTTTTGATCGCTTCTCGATAATGTCAACTTTAGAGAGATGTCCCCCGATGATGCTGAGGTTGGAGCTTTCATCCCTCTCTGATTCCTTAGACGCTGCCATGTGAACTTGTTTTTGGAGGATCTGGGTTGCTTCTGATAAGCCTTGGATGAAGAGAGGGCGGCCTCTCCTTCGGCCATTTCTTCAAAGATCTGCCAGACGACGTCTTCATCCTTGTTGAGTGTGAGCCCCCACATGCTGCGTCTACGAGCCTTTGACTTTCAATGTTCAGTCCCCCAAAGAAATGCTGAACCAAGCTGGTCTTCGGAATATCATGATGGGGACACTTCTCCTGCAGATTCAGTGAATCTCTCCCATGCTTCATGTATCGACTCATGGGGTCCTTGGGAGAAATTACTGATACGGGCCCGCATCTGGTTGAGTCGACCCAGAGGGTAGTACTTGTGCAAGAAGGCGGACTTTAGTTCCTCCCAGGTCGTCACAACTTTTCCCATATGATTGACCCAATAAAGGGCCTTATCCTGTAGGCTGAAGGGGAAAGCCGTCATCTTGACAATGCCCAGAGGGACATTGGGATAGTGAGTCGTGCGGCAAATGCGGGAGAATTGCTGCAGGTGAATGTATGGCTCTTCATTAGTGTTGCCATGGAATGCAGGGAGAAGGGCTATGAATTGGGGTTTCAGCTCAAAGTGAGCGTGTACCGGTGGAATGAGAATCCACTCGGTCATCTGGCTGTCTCATGGATTGTATGTTTCTTTGAGTGTTGGCTTCGGCTGTGGTGGTAATTCAGGATCATCATTGGGGTCATCACCACCTCCTCCACCTTCACCTTCTCCTCTCCTGCCTCCTCTGCCTCTGCCTCCTCCTCCATCATCTTGGTTAATCATATCATTCAACATGTCCTGGAAAGCTGTCTGAGTGAGGGCCTGTTCGGTCAGCTGCTGCTGGATGGCCTGGATAGATGCCAGTAATTGTGCATTGACCTGATTCTGATCTGGCGCCTGTCCCTCTGGTGTGGGTGGCTGCTGACTCTTGCCCTTTCCTCCGGGAGCCATGTCAGGGTCCGAGTCGGAAGAGATGAACTCCGGAGTAGTCTCCAGGGCTTGCACTGGCTTCTATCTGCATGAGGAGATAGTCTTGATCAGACTGCTTGTAATCAATGTTCAGCTGTCGAGATGCTGGAATTCAGGTTAACCCCAGCATGTTGTGAATGGAAAAGGATGTAGACTGTAATCGACTTCCCTTCACAACGGCGAAAGCGGGACAAAGGTGATCCCAGTTTATTGGGTGGTCAAGAGAAAGGTAGAAAAACGAGGAGTCTAGAGACCGATCCGCAAAGTCCGGATTGGGTTCTCGTGAATCGCCTCGAAGTTATTGGCGGAGTTGAGTCTATGGAATCGATGTGGGTGTCGGCATGGTCCCGACGGAAACCATCCATGGATCAACTTCGCGAAGTACAAGAGAAGGTAGGATGTTGGATGAATGATACGATGGTCAACGAGGATTACAATGGAGTGCAAAACAGTAGAAAAGGCTCAAACTGAGCGGGGGTCAAAGAGGAGTGACACAACAAAATTTTGCGCAAAGGCGCGGGACTTGATCTTTGAACCTTAATCTAGATCCATACAAACACAAGACAAAATCGGGTTCACCAACTCACGCCATGTGAAGCCGTGAAAGCTCGGCTATTTATTATCTTTTCATTTTTAGAGTTGTGATTTTTCAGGCATTTCTTATAACAAGTCCTTAGTACGCTACCCTAAAGGAGAGAGAGTACTGCCGGAAGAGTATCCCGTACTTGTCCTCCTCCTGTGTAACCTGTAGTCTGTACTTTTTGGAGTCCTTGTAACCCTTCCTGGATCCCTACTCAGCCAAAGAAAAGAGAGAGGAAGCCGATAGGCGAAACCAATACTTCGGTCCTCGCTCGCAACGGAATCACCCGTGAGCGTACAAGAACCTACTCGGACGCAGGACAATGAGACAGACACCCCCGTGAAGGCGTGGCCTATGCTCAATACTTCGGACAGGGTCGATGCTCTCACAACAGAGAGTCACCATTGGTGACCAAGTCCTACTCGCCTACGTACGATAGAAGCGCCATTACTTCGGAAATCCAGGCGATACACAAGGCAGTTGCAGACTGGGTTTTTCGGCTCTAATCCTTAGGGGGTCGCACTCGCTCAAGGGAGTAGGGTTTTGGTCCCCCTCCCAAGGTACCTGAAAACAATGAGGGCTTTATGAACCCGGTACAATGATAGTCCATTACGGATTTTTATTAAGGTCAAAGTTTATTTAGCAGTCCCCTAGTTTTAATTTTTTTTTGGGTTTTCACTTTTTTTGGATCTGTTTCATACCAGCGCCTAACGTTTTGGTAGATTTTCGTTTAAGTCCTAGGTGCTCAAAATCAGAGGGAGATAGCGGAAAAGCCATGCAAGTGGTTCTATGATGGAAATCTCACCATTGAACCGAAATGATGTATGCTGAGTTAGAAGACTTACAGTGCATCCCAGCTCTCTCCATGTGGTATGCAAAACAGAATTTTTAAACCTATCTACATGGCGGTGTGCATTCGTCAAAATCGCCCTAAACATTAGCTGCTATTAACGTGAAGAACCACAAGCTTGGTCATTCATCTCTAACCTAAGGGTCCGGTCTTGGCTCACCCCTCCTCTTCTCGACACACTCGAGTTCAGGAGTAGCGCTTGATGGGGCTCGCTCACGGCACGTGGGTTAAGAGATAAATGACTTAGCTGTTTAAGTTTGACTAGATCCCTACGAAGTAGACTATAGGAACATGCATTCTTATTAATGTTTGGACCTAGCTACCGATTCAAGCAGCCTATATCTAGGGGCTCCAAGCACACAAAACAAAGTAAAATAAAGGCGAAAAGCACAAAACAGCGGAAAACAAAGAAAAGAAGGCGGTAGAAATCGCGGAAAACAGCGATGAGGCCCCCAGGTGAACAGACACCCGGGCACTGGACCTCATTATGAAGAGTAGAGTCCGGTTAATTATTACATGCCAAAAATTGTCTCTCTCTCACCAAAATTACAGAGATAATCCTAAGTGTTCTAAGCCTATCTAATCCACATCTCCTTGCTTCCTTGATACTCTCTCCTGATGGTCATGCGAAGGGAAGACCATCCTCCCTCCAAGCTTGGCTGCATTGGCCTCCTAAGAAGCCATCCTTGCGTGGGCGGACCCTCGCATCAAAGTCACAAAAAGAGTGTATTAGAATAGCTTGAATCAATCAATCATAGAGCACATAAAGATAATCACAAGAAATGGATCAATGAAGCACAGTGATTAATGGCAATAAAATGGCTGCTCACAGAATATAATCAATCATGAATCAAAAATGAATATCACCAAAAATGTACACAAGAATGACAAAGAAGAAAGTAGGCTATGCTCATTGCTCCCCGGCAACGGCGCCATTTGATAAACGCCCCGTTATCATAGGTCTAAAGAGTATGTCTCACACAAGGCGGAGACAACCGATGTCGATGCGGCGACCCACAATAACGTGCGTTTAATCAACAATTGACCCACAATCAAAGAATAAAACAATCAAGCTCAAAGGAAGTGTGAATCAATCTTTATTTACTCTACCATAAAATGTATAGGGAACAAGCATGTAGAGGTCGAACCACAGAGAGCAATACAAAAATGCATGAGCCTATATGTGCATACCAGTCATTCTTGAGTGAAGTGGGTCTCTCTTTTTTTATTTTATTTTTTTTTTATTCTTTTTAGGGTTTTTTCATTTTCTGGACTCAACATAGAAATAAATATACCATATGCAATTTTTTTGGAATTTTCCAAAAACATTTTCTAATTTTTTTTTGTATTTTCTAAATCAAACAGTGCAAAATGGCTCCTACTCTATTTTTAATAATCAGGAAAAATGCCAAAAATTCAAAATAAAATACGCGCGTGAACCAGCATGGCATAGAGCATCTACTCTAATTTTTTGTGGATTTTTAGGAGCCATCTTGGTATTGTTAATAAATAGATAAAGATACGAAATTAAAACAGCCTGGCAGGGTATTTTTGCAAATGAAATAAACTCCAGGGGCATCAGTGCAAAAATACATACTAAAATAAACATTTATTTTTAATTTTTAGAACTATTCTACAATATACAAAACCGCCAGGGCATACTTGCAATTTTCACGCGCCTCACGTGGGACTGCACGTGAGGCGCGGAAGGACCTAAATGCAAATCTAATAAACTTAGGGTCCTTTCTGCAAAATATACAATTTATTTACAACGTGCTATTTAATTTACAATATTAAAATTAAATACAAAAGAGCGGGGGTATATGTGAAAATTACCCCCTAAGTGCGCGCGATCCAACGGTTCTTCGTTCGTCACTTGACACGCGTCACCATCTCCTCGCCCGATGACGCTTCGCCGATGAAGCGTTAGGATTAGATCATTTGAGATGATCCGACGGTTGCTGCGTGGCTTCATCGGACGGTTGGGCTTCGATCTGGACCTGCGTTCTTGATCCAACGGCTGCTGCTGCTCGCGAAGAACAGGAAGAACGGCTGACTTCCCTGGCTTCGATCGGTGATTCCTCCGCCTCCAGGCGCTTAATGTTGCTGCTTGTGCCCTCCAGGCGTCCGGCGAAGCGGTGCGCACCGTTCGAGATGCTCCAGAAGGTCCAGGACCTCCTGGATCGGCTGAACGAGCTCGGAGAAGACAAGGGGGTCCTGGAACCTTGAAGGGACTTGAATCGAGCCCAGAGGCTCCTTTCAGCTTGAGGTCCTGCACCAAATGAAAGAGGGGCTCGAGGGGGTCTTCCTCGACCCGAGGTTTAGGATAGACGAACGGGGAAAGGTGGAGGGCGGCGAGGTCCGACGAAGCGGAGGAGGGAGGACCCGATCGCAGAGCTGGGCGAGCTCTGGTTGATCTTGGAGCGTGGGTGCGTGGAGAATACGTAGGGGAAGGCGGATGAGGTGGGGCGAAGGGTCGGATAGCGTGCTGATCAGAGTAGAGAGGTTCGCCGGAGCTAACTCCGGCGAACTTCGATCTTAAGCTAATCGAGCACCTGAGGCTCTACTGACTGATCTAAAAGCTAAACTACGAAGTAACGACTAAAACTAAGCTAAAAACGGAAAGAAAGCAGCTCTTATACCTGGTGTGCGACCAGGGAGCAGGACCTCCGACGACGCGGCGGCCGTGGGCGCTCCTTCGACTCCTCCAACTGCCTGAAGCTTCCAGGAGGACCCCTCCTGTCACAAGGAACCTCAGAGGACTGGAATAGACGGTGGAAAACGACGGAAGGGAGGCCCAAATGGGTGAGGAGGTCGGAGGTTTATTTATAAGCAAAGTTTGCGCCCTTATTGGCCGGCAGATCTTGGTGAATCTAGATGCTGTACAAGGAATCATGGGATGCGGCGTGATTCGTGGATGTTCGAGGAACAAATCTCATAAAGGGTCTTATCACCCTCGAGCAACACAATCGGCGTGAAAAATCGAGGAAGAGGGGACCTCTCGTGACTTGTTAGAGGGGCCGTCCTTGAGTCTGAAGAGTTGACCCGAGGTCAACTTTTGCCGCCTGTGGTTGGTCCACGGGGGCCGCTAGAAGACAAAATAGGCTGAGTATCAAAGAATGAATTATTTAAGCTAATAAACGATTTTATTATTTTTCAAGTATAAAATAAAAAATCTTTATTATTGTATGTAGTATTTTAATACGATTTTATTTATTTTTATGAATTATTTTATTACGGTTTTAATTGAATAATGTGTATATGTGTATATCTACATGTATTTTTGTATATTTTATTTTTAATTTATTTATTTTATTTTATTATTTTAGTTTCTTATTTTATAATTTTATAACTTATTTTGTGTGTATAAGTATAATTTTTATTTTATTTTTATGAGTTTATTTATATTTTTAAATAAATAGATGTATGTGTATGTATGTATACTATAGGTACTTTACCTATATATTATATTCATTTAATTTATTTAATGAATTTATTGTTTTTATTTTTTGTTTTGTAGTTTTAATGAATGATATATTATATGTACATTATTATAAATATGGATGAATAAAAGAATAAAAGAATTAAGTTCCTTTTTTATTTATATACATGTATGTAGCATAGTCTTTTGTCTATGATTATTATATGACTTATTTTATTTATCAAATTCTTTTTGGTTTTCTTGTAATTTCAACATGTACATGTATTATATATACTATTTACAAACTTTTTAAAAATATAATTTTGTACTATTACTAAATAATTGAATAAAATGAGTATTTTAATCAGTCTTATGTTACAAGGAAGGTCAAAAACCTAACTTCCACAGATGGACTCCAAAAATTATGGAAATAATTTTACAAAATAGTTTATGAAATGCTAGATACAATTAAAGGTGAGTTTGATTGATTTGGAGTTTTTATTTGCAAGATATGAGTCTGTGAAGTTGAGATTTTGCTTTTTATTTTGTGTAAAAAAATGTACACTGTATATTATTTTTGCACATACTCAATTTTGTAATTTATTTACATTAATTATCTACAACTTTTATGTACAAAGTTTCTTTATTTGATGAATAAATAATTATGTACAAAATAGGTGCCAAAAATGCAATAA